>CM032159.1:16499914-17066068 GCA_018901935.1 Pugionium cornutum | reverse complement strand
ATCCTAATCCTAATCCTAATCCCATTCTTAACCCTTTCATTACTAATTCATGAGATATAATATGGTTCCCCAACCAAAATATTGAGAATTTTATTTAGGTTATTTGGTTCGGTTTTGATTGGTTATTTTCGGTTTTGGTTTTGTCAGTTTGAGAGACTAAAGATTCATTCGGATATTTTTATATTTCGGTTCGGTTTTAGTTTGATTATACCATTAGTCGGTTCGTTTATTAAATTTAAAAATAAAAAATAACTGAAAATAATTAGATATAATATGGTTCCCCAACCAAAATATTGAGAATTTTACTTACGTTATTTGATTTGGTTTTGATCGGTTATTTTCAGTTTTGGTTGTATCAGTTGGAGAGATTAAAGATTCATTCATGTATTTTTATATTTTGGTTCAATTTTAATTCGATTATACCATTGGTCGGTTCGGTTATTAAATTTAAAACCGAAAATAAACAAAAATAATTAGATATAATATGGTTTCCCAACCAAAATATTGAGAATTTGACTTAGGTTATTTGATTCAGTTTTGATCGGTTAGTTTCGATTTCGGTTTTGTCAGTTGGAGAGATTAAAAATTTATTCGGGTATTTTTATATTTCGATTCGGTTTTAGTTTGGCTATACCATCAATCGGTTCGGTTATTAAATTTAAAAATCGAAAATAGCCGAGAATAATTCGGTTAACCAAAACTAATCAAATAACCAAAAATAACCAAAAATAACAACAAATAACAGAAAATAATCAAAAAATAACCGAACATAACAAAAAAAATTAGCGAAAGTAATCAAAATATCCGAAACAAACAATCGAAAATAACCAAAAATAATTCAGTTTGTTCGGATATTATTTTGATTACTCACACACATGTCCATGCATCCTCAAACACTCACACACATGCCCATGTATCCTCAAACACTCACACATGTAACATGTTTAATGTATGTCGTCGATTGCTGTCTCTTACATTGGATATATATATATATATTTTAAGAAAACTACATATGTTTGTGGATACTTGAAAGCTTTTTATTGATTGAATAAATTTTAATTGATCCTATTCAAATAATTCTACATACTAACAGAAAATGATATTTTATTTATCAACAAATTTTGCTTGTAACAACGTTGAACTAACCATTATTAAGACTTTGATAGAATCTAGATACTGATTATCGTACCTATTTTTGCATTGGAAATAAAAAACAAAACTTTTATAAAATTATAATTTTTGTAAAGTGAAGAAAGTATTATTGTAGTTTGATGCGGTTACCAATGGGATCATCCATAGTTGATATGCTATGTTAATTGAGTCTATAAAATCTTCATTTGAGCTTTTTTAGATTTCAAAAAATTATCAACAAACAAAAAATCAATTATGCTAATATAGATAAGTATATGACATGAAGAGAATGAAAAAAACCACAGTTTGTTACATGGATTGTCAATGCTGAAATCGAGGTTACTCTTAGTTGAGAAAGGAATATATAACCGAGAACCATCAACAACATCAATCAGAACAACATTTCTTATGATACAACAATACCAAAACAAAAAAATAAACAACCAAATTTTTTTTCTCTCTCTTTAAAATGAAGAGTACAAATGTGTGTCTCATTCTCCTAAAATTTTTTGAAATGTTGTTGTCAGAAGTAATACAAATTAACTCATTATTTTTCTAATACATGGTGATTTTACGGTTATCATCTTTTGGACTTAATTTTTTCATATGGTTTTTGATACAATTTTTTAAAGATTTTGAAAGGTGAAAAAATAATAGAAATCGTAACTTTTCTTTAGCTTATATTCTTTTTTTTTGCTTATATTTTTTTTGTTTTTTGCTCATATTTTTCTTGTTTTTTACTTATATTTTTCTTGTTTTTACTTATATTTTTCTTGTTTTTTGCTTATATTTTTCTTTGAAACATTAGTTTTTTATATTTTGGCTTTTATGTAAAATTAAGTTTTATTTTTAAATACTAATTTCTTAAATTATCAATTATATAATTGGAAAATGAACTATTCAATAAACATGTAAAATTAATAACCATGATTGAAAAAATACAAATTATTCATCGTAATTTATCAAATCAAAATTAATTATTTAAAACCATTATAAATGCAAGAAATATAAAAAACCATAAAATTAAAAACATACATGGTATTAAATATCTTTTAAAACTCATTTCTAATTTAATATATATGATTTACTTTTTTAGGAAATAAATTTATGTTTAAAATTAGTATATCACATTTGACTAAACATCATGTCATAATTTGTTTTAGCCATGTTATTTTTTAATGATATATAAATATTTTTTCTAAACTCACTTTTAGTTTAATATATATGATTTATTTTTTTTAGAAATAATTTTTTATGTTTAAAATTATTATGTCATATTTGATTACTTTATTTTTAAAAAATAAATTTATATTTAAAATTGTCATGTCATATTTTACTAAGCGCCATGTCATAATTGTTTTTAGTCATGTTATCTTTTCTAATGACATATCATCATTTTTTTATAAATTCACTTATTTTTTAATATTAAGAGGATTTTTTAAAAATAAATTTATATTTAAAATTGTCATGTCACATTTGACTAATCGCCAAGTAATAATTCTTTTTAGTCATGTCATGTTTTCTAATGACATATCACTATTTTCTATAAACTAACTTCTTTTTTAATATTAAGAGGATTAATATTTAAAATTACCATGTCACATTTGACTAATCGCCATGTCATAATTCTTTTTAGTAATGTCATGTTTTTTAATGACATATCATCATTTTTCTATAAACTCACTTTTCTTTTAATATTAAGAGGATAATATAAAATATATTTTGTTATGATCATTTAAATTTTGTATATTTTGTGTATTATAGATATAAACATATTTAATATAAACTCATAAAATATTGAATTTTATTAATAGAATCATTTATTACCTCAAATTAAATGGTAACATGTAAAATAAATATATTTTACTGCTAACACATTGATAAAATCTATAAATAATATTTGTCCACCATAAAAAAATATGTAGTTGATCAAATGTTATCTAAGATAATAAAATATATTTTATTTAAATATCATAAATAATTTATTTCATAATATTTAATATGTTTATATCTATAATATTTGAACATTTAAATTACCCTAAAACTAAGATTTTATATTTTTAGTAGATATCAAAAAAAATATTTAAGATTTTAAATAACTATAATATCCAAAATTATTAATTAACAATAATATTTAAATCTATTTGTCGATACTAATTCCCTATATAAACTCATAAATAAAATAAATTCAGTTATCATAAATTAAATGTTAACATGTAAAATAAATATATTTAAATGTTATTTAGGTGAAGTGTCAATAATTGATGTAAGTGTCGATACCAAGATAAGATAATCTTGGTGTAGATAAATAAAACTATATTTAAGATTATGATAACTACAATATCCAAAATTTGGAATTAAAAATGATTAAATGTCGATAGTGTAGATAACTAAAACTATATTTAAGATTTTGATAAATACAATATTTAAAATTTGGAATTAAAAATAACCGTATGTCGATACTAATACAAAACTATATTTAAGATTTTGATAACTACAATATCTAATTGGATGTCGAGTTTAATTCCCTATATAAATCATAAAGTCATCTCCAATTAAATGTTAAGTAATTAGGGAACAAAAATGTTATATGTATTATGTTGTTCAAAGTTTTTTTTGTAGGGAACGATTGAGTTGTTCATATTTTAATCAACATTCAATTATTAAAAAATTAATCTTTAAAGATAAACTTTATTTTCTCAAAAATTAGCCAAAAACATAAAAAATAACTGTTAAAAAGGTGTATTATATACAAATCTATATTGTTTAATATACAATCGTAGCAAATATAGTTTATTTTATTATTTGATTCTAAACTAAAAATATAAACATATTAAAAATTGAAATATATAATTTTAATAGTTTTAAATACATAAAACTTATTTTATATAATAAATATGTAATATAATATATATAATATTTTAATAAAATATAATAATGATCTAAGTTTATAATATGTTATATTCACGCAATGCTTGAGCATATTATCTACATTCTCTTTTAAAAGTGATATTAATTACTATAACAGATGTTATTATTTCTAAATTTAAATTGTATATTAGTTATTATGAGAAACACAAGAAGAAAAAAATATATTTGTAAACTTTCTTTATATTCCAATCTCTCTTTATATATTATATTTCAATCTCTTTTTATATATTATATTTCAATCTTTCTTTATATATTATATTTCAATCTATCTTTACATATAAATATATACAAATACATATATATTATATTATTTTTTTGTAACAATTACATATAAAATTACTATTATTTTATGTAATTATATTTATAATTTTTTCTTTCAATCGGCTAAGTATGAAGTCCTTTTTGTTTTAGTAAACTTTTCCATTATAAAATCATATAAGATTTTTCTGATATTCTTGCATTTTAATCTGAAAATGAAAACTTTATGTTAAATTCTAATTAATTACATTTATATTATGAACTGATAAATCTTATTTAGTAGATATTAATCTATAAATACCTCTTTGATATGGCTGAGAGAAGAAATTAGATACTTCTCCATGATATTCAGTCGATTCAAATCATTAATTTCATACGGGTTTTGCCAATCCCTTATAAATGAATAAACACAAATATTAAATAAATAAAATAAAATAAAATATCAAAATAGTTTATAAAATATATTTTTGCTTTTGTATTATTACCTCAAACTTGAAATCTTTTCAAAGAGTAATTCCCTGGCTTCTCTTAATTCATTTATCTTATTTTCTTCCTAAAACTTTGAATAATTATTGTTTGCACATATATAAAATTATAATTATAAAAAATGACATATAGTTTAAATATTCTTTACTATATTTTTTTACCTCGAACACATCATCTCTGCAATGAATATATCAAAATTAGATCAAACATGGTAATATATAAATATATATTTGATTATATATTAAGTATTATACCTAATAAAAATAAAAAAGATATAATTGTACCTTTCGGATGAAAAATGATGATTTTCACTTTGACATTCAGTATCGTTCTTGTATGCCTTCTTCAATGTCTACATATTTATTAGTTTTATAAACAAACATGTTACAATATTTTATACTATAAAATAATTATATATCATGCATGCTTAAAATTTCTTAGGTTTCTCTAAAGCATATCCACAATTCACTATAGATTTGTAAGAAAGAAATTGGAAACTCAAAATAAGATATAACTAGATTTAGATCAACGCCGTCTATGAAAAAAGATAATTTATAATTAATTATTTATTTAATTAATATAAATCACATATATATATATATATATATAATTTATCTTTTATTGAAAATAGTTTTAATTTTTTTTAATATTGATTATAAAATAAAGTATATAATAAAATCGAATTACACTAATGAATATAAATTATCTCTATTTTATATAGATAATATTATTAAATAGGTAAACAATTATAGGTAAATATTCAACTAAACCAAACTTTTGTTTTATATTTTGTTTAACTAATTTTTGAAAATCTTTAATATTTTGTTTTATATTTATTAAGATTTTATATTTATTAATATTCAACTAAACCAAACTTTAGATTTTTTTGTTAAAATATTTATTAATTACTATATTAGAGATTAATAAGTGTAAAGTGATGAATGATCAAACCTTAATTGTGTAGGCCCTCCTAATTGCGTATATACAACACCAAAGATCACAAATATTAAAAAAAAATTTACAATAAATAAATAAAATCATACCAATATAATTAAAAAAGAAATATAAAACCAGTAAGATCAAACCTTTCTTCCCGATCTTGTAGTGAAATCTTGGAAAGCTTCTCCAAAATTTTACAAAGTGGTCTACAATTTTTTAAGCAAAGTTTTATGTGATTTTATGTGACGAAAATACTCAATTTTTGTTATGAATTAGTTTTGATTTTGATGAAAAAAATCAACGAAATTATTAATATATTTGTTCAATAAATAAAATATATAGTTGACCTCGAACAAGGGTGGAAAAGTGTAGGCTTGTCGGTAGGAGAAAAAAGAAGTAAGACAATATCAACATCACACAACATTGCAATTTCATCAACTTTTTTCAAAATGCCTTTTTTGCGTTTTGAGAATTTGCTACTTCTCTCTTTTAAACAAATTATTCTTCTCAATTTTATTTTCTTTCTCCCCATTTCTTTCTTATATTTTTTACTGCCTTCTTCATATATTTATGTAGTTTTTAAATTAAGGTTTTGGAGAAATATTATCTTGGGAAAATCTTCATTACTTAAATGTGTGATTTGGTTTTAATTAGATTTTGTTATCATTAGATTCCCATGGAACAAACAAAGTGGTTTTTTGTTTTGTTTGACTCATGAATCTTGATTATATTAATTTCAAATTTCAATCTATATTTATTTCGGATAAATACACGTTTCAAAAACTAAAATACTCTTAACATTATATGATCTAATTAAGGTGCACATAACACTATCCTTATTGTTTAAAATTTGACTTTCTTTTTAAGAGTACTACTATAAAATATCATCTTTTAAAATTTTTATTTTAAATTTAGCACTCTAAACTTAAAATTCCAAAAATAGGACAAATTATTTTCTGAAAATAGATATTTACTATAAATTAATTACAAATATAATTAAAATATTATATTTATATTCTTGTTTTCAATTTAGGTTTTAGTTTTTCCTTATTAAAAATAAAGTTTTAAGGTATTTTAATATTAAATTTATATTATTTTAGAATTTTAAACTAATGATGCTATATTTGGAACAAAATTTAAAAAAGTACAATTTTTGTCAATTGCTTTTTATTTTATTTTATTATATTCATAAATAATGATCAAATTGTCTTTCCATTTTTAATATGTGGTCATATAAAAACATTAAAAAACCCAAAATAGAACTAAATCCAAGAAAAGTTAGAAGAATAACCTAAATTTTGGAAAGGGTATGTGAATCTAAAATGGTTTTTAAAGAGTTTGGTAAACTAACATCTTTTATTTAAAATCCCAAGAATTCTTAATGATCATGTTAATAATTTTTTTTTTGTATTTTCCGAAAAAGACAATTTTCATATATAAAAGTTTGGAGTTCTTTCGGTTTTTATAAGATTCTGGACTTTTGCAATTGTCGTTTGGCGATTTGCCTAAGTGTGGAGCTACTGAAGTTGGGCCGGTTTAAAACCCAAGATAGAGTCAGTATATCAATGTCACTTGACAACCTATGCACAAGAGGACAAATTAGGTTTGGGTGTTCAAATATTCAATTCGGTTACGCTCGGTTATTTTGGTTGAAAAAGCTAAAAATCTATTCGGTTATTTTAATATTTCAGTTTGATTTTAGTTTGGTTATATATCGGTTTTGGTCTGTTCGAATACTCAAATTTTTATATAAAAATAGCCAAAAAATTTTCAGTTATAGTTCGGTTCGATTAATTCATCTAAGTTTATTTAAAAATAACTAAATATGTCTGAATAAACCGAAATAACTAAAAACAATAATATAAGATGTGATATTTAGACAATATAAGAATTTTATTTTTCTTAAATTCATAATTTTTTATAATGAAATATCTATTTAATTATTTCTTTATTTTTATTACATTCATAATTAATTATTTATTTATAAAAATGACGATTTAATTTTTCTTTTAAAAGTAGTTAGATATAATTTTGTTAGTAATATTTTTCACACATAAAAAAATATTATTTATTATATCCGTAATATAAATATAAATAAGTGGTAATATCACAAATAATATAATATGATGTTTTCCTAGTTTCGTGAATCCAATGAGAATAAAATACAAGATTTTGTGTAAAAGAAAGTAAATGATATGATTTTTAATAATTCGGTTTTGTTCAGATATTATTTCATTTTTTGGTTTGATTTGATTTGATTAGTAACCAATAATTATGGTTGTTCAAAATAATATCCGATTAATTCGGTATATCGAATACCAAATAAAATCTATTTTTATTGGGTTCGGATTATTTACTCATGTACGATAGCTGCGCTAATTCGTTATACACCAAAATGCAGGAGAAGTCTGTAAACAGAGACAGATTAGGTCAATGCAAGTGGCAGATAACGGCTTAGGGATCTGTGAATAGATATATAAGAGTAAAAGAGAAGGCATAGAGATAGTATGAAAGGAAGAATCTTATTTACTACTTGTAATCATAGAGAGAGAAACACATTGACAGGGTGAATGAAATCAAAGGTAATGGCGAGTGACTTAGCTGCTGAAATCTTCTGAGCTTCTCAACCCTAATTCTAATCCTAATCCTAATCCTAATCCCATTCTTAACCCTTTCATTACTAATTCATGAGATATAATATGGTTCCCCAACCAAAATATTGAGAATTTTATTTAGGTTATTTGGTTCAGTTTTGATTGGTTATTTTCGGTTTTGGTTTTGTCAGTTGGAGAGACTAAAGATTCATTCGGATATTTTTATATTTCGGTTCGGTTTTAGTTTGATTATACCATTAGTCGGTTCGTTTATTAAATTTAAAAATAAAAAATAACTGAAAATAATTAGATATAATATGGTTCCCCAACCAAAATATTGAGAATTTGACTTACGTTATTTGATTCGGTTTTGATCGGTTATTTTCAGTTTTGGTTGTATCAGTTGGAGAGATTAAAGATTCATTCATGTATTTTTATATTTTGGTTCAATTTTAATTCGATTATACCATTGGTCGGTTCGGTTATTAAATTTAAAACCGAAAATAAACAAAAATAATTAGATATAATATGGTTTCCCAACCAAAATATTGAGAATTTGACTTAGGTTATTTGATTCAGTTTTGATCGGTTAGTTTCGATTTCGGTTTTGTCAGTTGGAGAGATTAAAAATTTATTCGGGTATTTTTATATTTCGATTCGGTTTTAGTTTGGCTATACCATCAATCGGTTCGGTTATTAAATTTAAATATCGAAAATAGCCGAGAATAATTCGGTTAACCAAAACTAATCAAATAACCAAAAATAACCAAAAATAACAACAAATAACAGAAAATAATCAAAAAATAACCGAACATAACAAAAAAAATTAGCGAAAGTAATCAAAATATCCGAAACAAACAATCGAAAATAACCAAAAATAATTCAGTTTGTTCGGATATTATTTTGATTACTCACACACATGTCCATGCATCCTCAAACACTCACACACATGCCCATGTATCCTCAAACACTCACACATGTAACATGTTTAATGTATGTCGTCGATTGCTGTCTCTTACATTGGATATATATATATATTTTAAGAAAACTACATATGTTTGTGGATACTTGAAAGCTTTTTATTGATTGAATAAATTTTAATTGATCCTATTCAAATAATTCTACATACTAACAGAAAATGATATTTTATTTATCAACAAATTTTGCTTGTAACAACGTTGAACTAACCATTATTAAGACTTTGATAGAATCTAGATACTGATTATCGTACCTATTTTTGCATTGGAAATCAAAAACAAAACTTTTATAAAATTATAATTTTTGTAAAGTGAAGAAAGTATTATTGTAGTTTGATGCGGTTACTAATGTGATCATCCATAGTTGATCTGCTATGTTGATGCAGTCTATAAAATCTTCATTTGAGCTCTTTTAGATTTCAAAAAATTATCAACAAACAAAAAGTCAATTATGCTAATATAGATAAGTATATGACATGAAGAGAATGAAAAAAACCACAGTTGGTTACATGGATTGTCAATGCTGAAATCGAGGTTACTCTTAGTTGAGAAAGGAATATATAACCGAGAACCATCAACAACATCAATCAGAACAACATTTCTTATGATACAACAATACCAAAACAAAAAAATAAACAACCAAATTTTTTTTCTGTCTCTCTTTAAAATGAAGAGTACCTTATATATAGAGATGGAATATTAGTTAAAATGTGTGTCTCATTCTCCTAAAATTTTTTGAAATGTTGTTGTCAGAAGTAATACAAATTAACTCATTATTTCTCTAATACATGGTGATTTTACGGTTATCATCTTTTGGACTTAATTTTTTCATATGGTTTTTGATACAATTTTTTAAAGATTTTGAAAGGTGAAAAAATAATAGAAATCGTAACTTTTCTTTAGCTTATATTCTTTTCTTTTTTTTTGCTTATATTTTTTTTGTTTTTTGCTCATATTTTTCTTGTTTTTTACTTATATTTTTCTTGTTTTTTACTTATATTTTTCTTGTTTTTTGCTTATATTTTTCTTTGAAACATTAGTTTTTTATATTTTGGCTTTTATGTAAAATTAAGTTTTATTTTTAAATACTAATTTCTTAAATTATCAATTATATAATTGGAAAATGAACTATTCAATAAACATGTAAAATTAATAACCATGATTGAAAAAATACAAATTATTCATCGTAATTTATCAAATCAAAATTAATTATTTAAAACCATTATAAATGCAAGAAATATAAAAAACCATAAAATTGAAAACATACATGGTATTAAATATCTTTTAAAACTCATTTCTAATTTAATATATATGATTTACTTTTTTAGGAAATAAATTTATGTTTAAAATTAGTATATCACATTTGACTAAACATCATGTCATAATTTGTTTTAGCCATGTTATTTTTTAATGATATATAAATATTTTTTCTAAACTCACTTTTAGTTTAATATATATGATTTATTTTTTTTTAGAAATAATTTTTTATGTTTAAAATTATTATGTCATATTTGATTACTTTATTTTTAAAAAATAAATTTATATTTAAAATTGTCATGTCATATTTTACTAAGCGCCATGTCATAATTGTTTTTAGTCATGTTATCTTTTCTAATGACATATCATCATTTTTTTTATAAATTCACTTATTTTTTAATATTAAGAGGATTTTTTAAAAATAAATTTATATTTAAAATTGTCATGTCACATTTGACTAATCGCCAAGTAATAATTCTTTTTAGTCATGTCATGTTTTCTAATGACATATCACTATTTTCTATAAACTAACTTCTTTTTTAATATTAAGAGGATTAATATTTAAAATTACCATGTCACATTTGACTAATCGCCATGTCATAATTCTTTTTAGTAATGTCATGTTTTTTAATGACATATCATCATTTTTCTATAAACTCACTTTTCTTTTAATATTAAGAGGATAATATAAAATATATTTTGTTATGATCATTTAAATTTTGTATATTTTGTGTATTATAGATATAAACATATTTAATATAAACTCATAAAATATTGAATTTTATTAATAGAATCATTTATTACCTCAAATTAAATGGTAACATGTAAAATAAATATATTTTACTGCTAACACATTGATAAAATCTATAAATAATATTTGTCCACTATAAAAAAATATGTAGTTGATCAAATGTTATCTAAGATAATAAAATATATTTTATTTAAATATCATAAATAATTTATTTCATAATATTTAATATGTTTATATCTATAATATTTGAACATTTAAATTACCCTAAAACTAAGATTTTATATTTTTAGTAGATATCAAAAAAAATATTTAAGATTTTAAATAACTATAATATCCAAAATTATTAATTAACAATAATATTTAAATCTATTTGTCGATACTAATTCCCTATATAAACTCATAAATAAAATAAATTCAGTTATCATAAATTAAATGTTAACATGTAAAATAAATATATTTAAATGTTATTTAGGTGAAGTATCAATAATTGATGTAAGTGTCGATACCAAGATAAGATAATCTTGGTGTAGATAATTAAAACTATATTTAAGATTATGATAACTACAATATCCAAAATTTGGAATTAAAAATAATTAAATGTCGATAGTGTAGATAACTAAAACTATATTTAAGATTTTGATAAATACAATATTTAAAATTTGGAATTAAAAATAACCGTATGTCGATACTAATACAAAACTATATTTAAGATTTTGATAACTACAATATCTAATTGGATGTCGAGTTTAATTCCCTATATAAATCATAAAGTCATCTCCAATTAAATGTTAAGTAATTAGGGAACAAAAATGTTATATGTATTATGTTGTTCAAAGTTTTTTTTGTAGGGAACGATTGAGTTGTTCATATTTTAATCAACATTCAATTATTAAAAAATTAATCTTTAAAGATAAACTTTATTTTCTCAAAAATTAGCCAAAAACATAAAAAATAATTGTTAAAAAGGTGTATTATATACAAATCCATATTGTTTAATATACAATCGTAGCAAATATAGTTTATTTTATTATTTGATTCTAAACTAAAAATATAAACATATTAAAAATTGAAATATATAATTTTAATAGTTTTAAATACATAAAACTTATTTTATATAATAAATATGTAATATAATACATATAATATTTTAATAAAATATAATAATGATCTAAGTTTATAATATGTTATATTCACGCAATGCGTGAGCATATTATCTACATTCTCTTTTAAAAGTGATATTAATTACTATAACAGATGTTATTATTTCTAAATTTAAATTGTATATTAGTTATTATGAGAAACACAAGAAGAAAAAAATATATTTGTAAACTTTCTTTATATTCCAATCTCTCTTTATATATTATATTTCAATCTCTTTTTATATATTATATTTCAATCTTTCTTTATATATTATATTTCAATCTATCTTTACATATAAATATATACAAATACATATATATTATATTATTTTTTTGTAACAATTACATATAAAATTACTATTATTTTATGTAATTATATTTATAATTTTTTCTTTCAATCGGCTAAGTATGAAGTCCTTTTTGTTTTAGTAAACTTTTCCATTATAAAATCATATAAGATTTTTCTGATATTCTTGCATTTTAATCTGAAAATGAAAACTTTATGTTAAATTCTAATTAATTACATTTATATTATGAACTGATAAATCTTATTTAGTAGATATTAATCTATAAATACCTCTTTGATATGGCTGAGAGAAGAAATTAGATACTTCTCCATGATATTCAGTCGATTCAAATCATTAATTTCATACGGGTTTTGCCAATCCCTTATAAATGAATAAACACAAATATTAAATAAATAAAATAAAATAAAATATCAAAATAGTTTATAAAATATATTTTTGCTTTTGTATTATTACCTCAAACCTGAAATCTTTTCAAAGAGTAATTCCCTGGATTCTCTTAATTCATTTATCTTATTTTCTTCCTAAAACTTTGAATAATTATTGTTTGCACATATATAAAATTATAATTATAAAAAATGACATATAGTTTAAATATTCTTTACTATATTTTTTTACCTCGAACACATCATCTCTGCAATAAATATATCAAAATTAGATCAAACATGGTAATATATAAATATATATTTGATTATATATTAAGTATTATACCTAATAAAAATAAAGAAAGATATAATTGTACCTTTCGGATGAAAAATGATGATTTTCACTTTGACATTCAGTATCGTTCTTGTATGCCTTCTTCAATGTCTACATATTTATTAGTTTTATAAACAAACATGTTACAATATTTTATACTATAAAATAATTATATATCATGCATGCTTAAAATTTCTTAGGTTTCTCTAAAGCATATCCACAATTCACTATAGATTTGTAAGAAAGAAATTGGAAACTCAAAATAAGATATAACAAGATTTAGATCAACGCCGTCTATGAAAAAAGATAATTTATAATTAATTATTTATTTAATTAATATAAATCACAAATATATATATATATATATATATAATTTATCTTTTATTGAAAATAGTTTTAATTTTTTTTAATATTGATTATAAAATAAAGTATATAATAAAATCGAATTAGAATATAAATTATCTCTATTTTATATAGATAATATTATTAAATAGGTAAACAATTATAGGTAAATATTCAACTAAACCAAACTTTTGTTTAACTAATTTTTGAAAATCTTTAATATTTTGTTTTATATTTATTAAGATTTTATATTTATTAATATTCAACTAAACCAAACTTTAGATTTTTTTGTTAAAATATTTATTAATTACTATATTAGAGATTAATAAGTGTAAAGTGATGAATGATCAAACCTTAATTGTGTAGGCCCTCCTAATTGCGTATATACAACACCAAAGATCACAAATATTAAAAACAAATTTACAATAAATAAATAAAATCATACCAATATAATTAAAAAAGAAATATAAAACCAGTAAGATCAAACCTTTCTTCCCGATCTTGTAGTGAAATCTTGGAAAGCTTCTCCAAAATTTTACAAAGTGGTCTACAATTTTTTAAGCAAAGTTTTATGTGATTTTATGTGACGAAAATACTCAATTTTTGTTATGAATTAGTTTTGATTTTGATGAAAAAAATCAACGAAATTATTAATATATTTGTTCAATAAATAAAATATATAGTTGACCTCGAACAAGGGTGGAAAAGTGTAGGCTTGTCGGTAGGAGAAAAAAGAAGTAAGACAATATCAACATCACACAACATTGCAATTTCATCAACTTTTTTCAAAATGCCTTTTTTGCGTTTTGAGAATTTGCTACTTCTCTCTTTTAAACAAATTATTCTTCTCAATTTTATTTTCTTTCTCCCCATTTCTTTCTTATATTTTTTACTGCCTTCTTCATATATTTATGTAGTTTTTAAATTAAGGTTTTGGAGAAATATTATCTTGGGAAAATCTTCATTACTTAAATGTGTGATTTGGTTTTAATTAGATTTTGTTATCATTAGATTCCCATGGAACAAACAAAGTGGTTTTTTGTTTTGTTTGACTCATGAATCTTGATTATATTAATTTCAAATTTCAATCTATATTTATTTCGGATAAATACACGTTTCAAAAACTAAAATACTCTTAACATTATATGATCTAATTAAGGTGCACATAACACTATCCTTATTGTTTAAAATTTGACTTTCTTTTTAAGAGTACTACTATAAAATATCATCTTTTAAAATTTTTATTTTAAATTTAGCACTCTAAACTTAAAATTCCAAAAATAGGACAAATTATTTTCTGAAAATAGATATTTACTATAAATTAATTACAAATATAATTAAAATATTATATTTATATTCTTGTTTTCAATTTAGGTTTTAGTTTTTCCTTATTAAAAATAAAGTTTTAAGGTATTTTAATATTAAATTTATATTATTTTAGAATTTTAAACTAATGATGCTATATTTGGAACAAAATTTAAAAAAGTACAATTTTTGTCAATTGCTTTTTATTTTATTTTATTATATTCATAAATAATGATCAAATTGTCTTTCCATTTTTAATATGTGGTCATATAAAAACATTAAAAAACCCAAAATAGAACTAAATCCAAGAAAAGTTAGAAGAATAACCTAAATTTTGGAAAGGGTATGTGAATCTAAAATGGTTTTTAAAGAGTTTGGTAAACTAACATCTTTTATTTAAAATCCCAAGAATTCTTAATGATCATGTTAATATTTTTTTTTTGTATTTTCCGAAAAAGACAATTTTCATATATAAAAGTTTGGAGTTCTTTCGGTTTTTATAAGATTCTGGACTTTTGCAATTGTCGTTTGGCGATTTGCCTAAGTGTGGAGCTACTGAAGTTGGGCCGGTTTAAAACCCAAGATAGAGTCAGTATATCAATGTCACTTGACAACCTATGCACAAGAGGACAAATTAGGTTTGGGTGTTCAAATATTCAATTCGGTTACGCTCGGTTATTTTGGTTGAAAAAGCTAAAAATCTATTCGGTTATTTTAATATTTCAGTTTGATTTTAGTTTGGTTATATATCGGTTTTGGTCGGTTCGAATACTCAAATTTTTATATAAAAAATAGCCAAAAAAATTTCAGTTATAGTTCGGTTCGATTAATTCATCTAAGTTTATTTAAAAATAACTAAATATGTCTGAATAAACCGAAATAACTAAAAACAATAATATAAGATGTGATATTTAGACAATATAAGAATTTTATTTTTCTTAAATTCATAATTTTTTATAATGAAATATCTATTTAATTATTTCTTTATTTTTATTACATTCATAATTAATTATTTATTTATAAAAATGACGATTTAATTTTTCTTTTAAAAGTAGTTAGATATAATTTTGTTAGTAATATTTTTCACACATAAAAACATATTATTTATTATATCCGTAATATAAATATAAATAAGTGGTAATATCACAAATAATATAATATGATGTTTTCCTAGTTTCGTGAATCCAATGAGAATAAAATACAAGATTTTGTGTAAAAGAAAGTAAATGATATGATTTTTAATAATTCGGTTTTGTTCAGATATTATTTCATTTTTTGGTTTGATTTGATTTGATTAGTAACCAATAATTATGGTTGTTCAAAATAATATCCGATTAATTCGGTATATCGAATACCAAATAAAATCTATTTTTATTGGGTTCGGATTATTTACTCATGTACGATAGCTGCGCTAATTCGTTATACACCAAAATGCAGGAGAAGTCTGTAAACAGAGACAGATTAGGTCAATGCAAGTGGCAGATAACGGCTTAGGGATCTGTGAATAGATATATAAGAGTAAAAGAGAAGGCATAGAGATAGTATGAAAGGAAGAATCTTATTTACTACTTGTAATCATAGAGAGAGAAACACATTGACAGGGTGAATGAAATCAAAGGTAATGGCGAGTGACTTAGCTGCTGAAATCTTCTGAGCTTCTCAACCCTAATTCTAATCCTAATCCTAATCCTAATCCCATTCTTAACCCTTTCATTACTAATTCATGAGATATAATATGGTTCCCCAACCAAAATATTGAGAATTTTATTTAGGTTATTTGGTTCAGTTTTGATTGGTTATTTTCGGTTTTGGTTTTGTCAGTTGGAGAGACTAAAGATTCATTCGGATATTTTTATATTTCGGTTCGGTTTTAGTTTGATTATACCATTAGTCGGTTCGTTTATTAAATTTAAAAATAAAAAATAACTGAAAATAATTAGATATAATATGGTTCCCCAACCAAAATATTGAGAATTTGACTTACGTTATTTGATTCGGTTTTGATCGGTTATTTTCAGTTTTGGTTGTATCAGTTGGAGAGATTAAAGATTCATTCATGTATTTTTATATTTTGGTTCAATTTTAATTCGATTATACCATTGGTCGGTTCGGTTATTAAATTTAAAACCGAAAATAAACAAAAATAATTAGATATAATATGGTTTCCCAACCAAAATATTGAGAATTTGACTTAGGTTATTTGATTCAGTTTTGATCGGTTAGTTTCGATTTCGGTTTTGTCAGTTGGAGAGATTAAAAATTTATTCGGGTATTTTTATATTTCGATTCGGTTTTAGTTTGGCTATACCATCAATCGGTTCGGTTATTAAATTTAAAAATCGAAAATAGCCGAGAATAATTCGGTTAACCAAAACTAATCAAATAACCAAAAATAACCAAAAATAACAACAAATAACAGAAAATAATCAAAAAATAACCGAACATAACAAAAAAAATTAGCGAAAGTAATCAAAATATCCGAAACAAACAATCGAAAATAACCAAAAATAATTCAGTTTGTTCGGATATTATTTTGATTACTCACACACATGTCCATGCATCCTCAAACACTCACACACATGCCCATGTATCCTCAAACACTCACACATGTAACATGTTTAATGTATGTCGTCGATTGCTGTCTCTTACATTGGATATATATATATATTTAAGAAAACTACATATGTTTGTGGATACTTGAAAGCTTTTTATTGATTGAATAAATTTTAATTGATCCTATTCAAATAATTCTACATACTAACAGAAAATGATATTTTATTTATCAACAAATTTTGCTTGTAACAACGTTGAACTAACCATTATTAAGACTTTGATAGAATCTAGATACTGATTATCGTACCTATTTTTGCATTGGAAATAAAAAACAAAACTTTTATAAAATTATAATTTTTGTAAAGTGAAGAAAGTATTATTGTAGTTTGATGCGGTTACTAATGTGATCATCCATAGTTGATCTGCTATGTTGATGCAGTCTATAAAATCTTCATTTGAGCTCTTTTAGATTTCAAAAAATTATCAACAAACAAAAAGTCAATTATGCTAATATAGATAAGTATATGACATGAAGAGAATGAAAAAAACCACAGTTGGTTACATGGATTGTCAATGCTGAAATCGAGGTTACTCTTAGTTGAGAAAGGAATATATAACCGAGAACCATCAACAACATCAATCAGAACAACATTTCTTATGATACAACAATACCAAAACAAAAAAATAAACAACCAAATTTTTTTTCTTTCTCTCTTTAAAATGAAGAGTACCTTATATATAGAGATGGAATATTAGTTAAAATGTGTGTCTCATTCTCCTAAAATTTTTTGAAATGTTGTTGTCAGAAGTAATACAAATTAACTCATTATTTCTCTAATACATGGTGATTTTACGGTTATCATCTTTTGGACTTAATTTTTTCATATGGTTTGTGATACAATTTTTTAAAGATTTTGAAAGGTGAAAAAATAATAGAAATCGTAACTTTTCTTTTGCTTATATTCTTTTTTTTGCTTATATTTTTTTTGTTTTTTGCTCATATTTTTCTTGTTTTTTACTTATATTTTTCTTGTTTTTTACTTATATTTTTCTTGTTTTTTGCTTATATTTTTCTTTGAAACATTAGTTTTTTATATTTTGGCTTTTATTTAAAATTAAGTTTTATTTTTAAATACTAATTTCTTAAATTATCAATTATATAATTGGAAAATGAACTATTCAATAAACATGTAAAATTAATAACCATGATTGAAAAAATACAAATTATTCATCGTAATTTATCAAATCAAAATTAATTATTTAAAACCATTATAAATGCAAGAAATATAAAAAACCATAAAATTGAAAACATACATGGTATTAAATATCTTTTAAAACTCATTTCTAATTTAATATATATGATTTACTTTTTTAGGAAATAAATTTATGTTTAAAATTAGTATATCACATTTGACTAAACATCATGTCATAATTTGTTTTAGCCATGTTATTTTTTAATGATATATAAATATTTTTTCTAAACTCACTTTTAGTTTAATATATATGATTTATTTTTTTAGAAATAATTTTTTATGTTTAAAATTATTATGTCATATTTGATTACTTTATTTTTAAAAAATAAATTTATATTTAAAATTGTCATGTCATATTTTACTAAGCACCATGTCATAATTGTTTTTAGTCATGTTATCTTTTCTAATGACATATCATCATTTTTTTTATAAATTCACTTATTTTTTAATATTAAGAGGATTTTTTAAAAATAAATTTATATTTAAAATTGTCATGTCACATTTGACTAATCGCCAAGTAATAATTCTTTTTAGTCATGTCATGTTTTCTAATGACATATCACTATTTTCTATAAACTAACTTCTTTTTTAATATTAAGAGGATTAATATTTAAAATTACCATGTCACATTTGACTAATCGCCATGTCATAATTCTTTTTAGTAATGTCATGTTTTCTAATGACATATCATCATTTTTCTATAAACTCACTTTTCTTTTAATATTAAGAGGATAATATAAAATATATTTTGTTATGATCATTTAAATTTTGTATATTTTGTGTATTATAGATATAAACATATTTAATATAAACTCATAAAATATTGAATTTTATTAATAGAATCATTTATTACCTCAAATTAAATGGTAACATGTAAAATAAATATATTTTACTGCTAACACATTGATAAAATCTATAAATAATATTTGTCCACCATAAAAAAATATGTAGTTGATCAAATGTTATCTAAGATAATAAAATATATTTTATTTAAATATCATAAATAATTTATTTCATAATATTTAATATGTTTATATCTATAATATTTGAACATTTAAATTATCATAAAACTAAGATTTTATATTTTTAGTAGATATCAAAAAAAATATTTAAGATTTTAAATAACTATAATATCCAAAATTATTAATTAACAATAATATTTAAATCTATTTGTCGATACTAATTCCCTATATAAACTCATAAATAAAATAAATTCAGTTATCATAAATTAAATGTTAACATGTAAAATAAATATATTTAAATGTTATTTAGGTGAAGTGTCAATAATTGATGTAAGTGTCGATACCAAGATAAGATAATCTTGGTGTAGATAAATAAAACTATATTTAAGATTATGATAACTACAATATCCAAAATTTGGAATTAAAAATAATTAAATGTCGATAGTGTAGATAACTAAAACTATATTTAAGATTTTGATAAATACAATATTTAAAATTTGGAATTAAAAATAACCGTATGTCGATACTAATATAAAACTATATTTAAGATTTTGATAACTACAATATCTAATTGGATGTCGAGTTTAATTCCCTATATAAATCATAAAGTCATCTCCAATTAAATGTTAAGTAATTAGGGAACAAAAATGTTATATGTATTATGTTGTTCAAAGTTTTTTTTGTAGGGAACGATTGAGTTGTTCATATTTTAATCAACATTCAATTATTAAAAAATTAATCTTTAAAGATAAACTTTATTTTCTCAAAAATTAGCCAAAAACATAAAAAATAATTGTTAAAAAGGTGTATTATATACAAATCCATATTGTTTAATATACAATCGTAGCAAATATAGTTTATTTTATTATTTGATTCTAAACTAAAAATATAAACATATTAAAAATTGAAATATATAATTTTAATAGTTTTAAATACATAAAACTTATTTTATATAATAAATATGTAATATAATACATATAATATTTTAATAAAATATAATAATGATCTAAGTTTATAATATGTTATATTCACGCAATGCGTGAGCATATTATCTACATTCTCTTTTAAAAGTGATATTAATTACTATAACAGATGTTATTATTTCTAAATTTAAATTGTATATTAGTTATTATGAGAAACACAAGAAGAAAAAAATATATTTGTAAACTTTCTTTATATTCCAATCTCTCTTTATATATTATATTTCAATCTCTTTTTATATATTATATTTCAATCTTTCTTTATATATTATATTTCAATCTATCTTTACATATAAATATATACAAATACATATATATTATATTATTTTTTTGTAACAATTACATATAAAATTACTATTATTTTATGTAATTATATTTATAATTTTTTCTTTCAATCGGCTAAGTATGAAGTCCTTTTTGTTTTAGTAAACTTTTCCATTATAAAATCATATAAGATTTTTCTGATATTCTTGCATTTTAATCTGAAAATGAAAACTTTATGTTAAATTCTAATTAATTACATTTATATTATGAACTGATAAATCTTATTTAGTAGATATTAATCTATAAATACCTCTTTGATATGGCTGAGAGAAGAAATTAGATACTTCTCCATGATATTCAGTCGATTCAAATCATTAATTTCATACGGGTTTTGCCAATCCCTTATAAATGAATAAACACAAATATTAAATAAATAAAATAAAATAAAATATCAAAACAGTTTATAAAATATATTTTTGCTTTTGTATTATTACCTCAAACTTGAAATCTTTACAAAGAGTAATTCCCTGGCTTCTCTTAATTCATTTATCTTATTTTCTTCCTAAAACTTTGAATAATTATTGTGTGCACATATATAAAATTATAATTATAAAAAATGACATATAGTTTAAATATTCTTTACTATATTTTTTTACCTCGAACACATCATCTCTGCAATGAATATATCAAAATTAGATCAAACATGGTAATATATAAATATATATTTGATTATATATTAAGTATTATACCTAATAAAAATAAAAAAAGATATAATTGTACCTTTCGGATGAAAAATGATGATTTTCACTTTGACATTCAGTATTGTTCTTGTATGCCTTCTTCAATGTCTACATATTTATTAGTTTTATAAACAAACATGTTACAATATTTTATACTATAAAATAATTATATATCATGCATGCTTAAAATTTCTTAGGTTTCTCTAAAGCATATCCACAATTCACTATAGATTTGTAAGAAAGAAATTGGAAACTCAAAATAAGATATAACTAGATTTAGATCAACGCCGTCTATAAAAAAGATAATTTATAATTAATTATTTATTTAATTAATGTAAATTACATATATATATATATAATTTCTCTTTTATTTAAAATATTTTTAATTTTTTTAATATTGATTATAAAATAAAGTATATAATAAAATCGAATTACACTAATGAATATAAATTATCTCTATTTTATATAGATAATATTATTAAATAGGTAAACAATTATAGGTAAATATTCAACTAAACCAAATTTTGTTTTATATTTTGTTTAACTAATTTTTGAAAATCTTTAATATTTTGTTTTATATTTATTAAGATTTTATATTTATTAATATTCAACTAAACCAAACTTTAGATTTTTTTGTTAAAATATTTATTAATTACTATATTAGAGATTAATAAGTGTAAAGTGATGAATGATCAAACCTTAATTGTGTAGGCCCTCCTAATTGCGTATATACAACACCAAAGATCACAAATATTAAAAACAAATTTACAATAAATAAATAAAATCATACCAATATAATTAAAAAAGAAATATAAAACCAGTAAGATCAAACCTTTCTTCCCGATCTTGTAGTGAAATCTTGGAAAGCTTCTCCAAAATTTTACAAAGTGGTCTACAATTTTTTAAGCAAAGTTTTATGTGATTTTATGTGACGAAAATACTCAATTTTTGTTATGAATTAGTTTTGATTTTGATGAAAAAAATCAACGAAATTATTAATATATTTGTTCAATAAATAAAATATATAGTTGACCTCGAACAAGGGTGGAAAAGTGTAGGCTTGTCGGTAGGAGAAAAAAGAAGTAAGACAATATCAACATCACACAACATTGCAATTTCATCAACTTTTTTCAAAATGCCTTTTTTGCGTTTTGAGAATTTGCTACTTCTCTCTTTTAAACAAATTATTCTTCTCAATTTTATTTTCTTTCTCCCCATTTCTTTCTTATATTTTTTACTGCCTTCTTCATATATTTATGTAGTTTTTAAATTAAGGTTTTGGAGAAATATTATCTTGGGAAAATCTTCATTACTTAAATGTGTGATTTGGTTTTAATTAGATTTTGTTATCATTAGATTCCCATGGAACAAACAAAGTGGTTTTTTGTTTTGTTTGACTCATGAATCTTGATTATATTAATTTCAAATTTCAATCTATATTTATTTCGGTTAAATACACGTTTCAAAAACTAAAATACTCTTAACATTATATGATCTAATTAAGGTGCACATAACACTATCCTTATTGTTTAAAATTTGACTTTCTTTTTAAGAGTACTACTATAAAATATCATCTTTTAAAATTTTTATTTTAAATTTAGCACTCTAAACTTAAAATTCCAAAAATAGGACAAATTATTTTCTGAAAATAGATATTTACTATAAATTAATTACAAATATAATTAAAATATTATATTTATATTCTTGTTTTCAATTTAGGTTTTAGTTTTTCCTTATTAAAAATAAAGTTTTAAGGTATTTTAATATTAAATTTATATTATTTTAGAATTTTAAACTAATGATGCTATATTTGGAACAAAATTTAAAAAAGTACAATTTTTGTCAATTGCTTTTTATTTTATTTTATTATATTCATAAATAATGATCAAATTGTCTTTCCATTTTTAATATGTGGTCATATAAAAACATTAAAAAACCCAAAATAGAACTAAATCCAAGAAAAGTTAGAAGAATAACCTAAATTTTGGAAAGGGTATGTGAATCTAAAATGGTTTTTAAAGAGTTTGGTAAACTAACATCTTTTATTTAAAATCCCAAGAATTCTTAATGATCATGTTAATAATTTTTTTTTGTATTTTCCGAAAAAGACAATTTTCATATATAAAAGTTTGGAGTTCTTTCGGTTTTTATAAGATTCTGGACTTTTGCAATTGTCGTTTGGCGATTTGCCTAAGTGTGGAGCTACTGAAGTTGGGCCGGTTTAAAACCCAAGATAGAGTCAGTATATCAATGTCACTTGACAACCTATGCACAAGAGGACAAATTAGGTTTGGGTGTTCAAATATTCAATTCGGTTACGCTCGGTTATTTTGGTTGAAAAAGCTAAAAATCTATTCGGTTATTTTAATATTTCAGTTTGATTTTAGTTTGGTTATATATCGGTTTTGGTCGGTTCGAATACTCAAATTTTTATATAAAAAATAGCCAAAAAAATTTCAGTTATAGTTCGGTTCGATTAATTCATCTAAGTTTATTTAAAAATAACTAAATATGTCTGAATAAACCGAAATAACTAAAAACAATAATATAAGATGTGATATTTAGACAATATAAGAATTTTATTTTTCTTAAATTCATAATTTTTTATAATGAAATATCTATTTAATTATTTCTTTATTTTTATTACATTCATAATTAATTATTTATTTATAAAAATGACGATTTAATTTTTCTTTTAAAAGTAGTTAGATATAATTTTGTTAGTAATATTTTTCACACATAAAAACATATTATTTATTATATCCGTAATATAAATATAAATAAGTGGTAATATCACAAATAATATAATATGATGTTTTCCTAGTTTCGTGAATCCAATGAGAATAAAATACAAGATTTTGTGTAAAAGAAAGTAAATGATATGATTTTTAATAATTCGGTTTTGTTCAGATATTATTTCATTTTTTGGTTTGATTTGATTTGATTAGTAACCAATAATTATGATTGTTCAAAATAATATCCGATTAATTCGGTATATCGAATACCAAATAAAATCTATTTTTATTGGGTTCGGATTATTTACTCATGTACGATAGCTGCGCTAATTCGTTATACACCAAAATGCAGGAGAAGTCTGTAAACAGAGACAGATTAGGTCAATGCAAGTGGCAGATAACGGCTTAGAGATCTGTGAATAGATATATAAGAGTAAAAGAGAAGGCATAGAGATAGTATGAAAGGAAGAATCTTATTTACTACTTGTAATCATAGAGAGAGAAACACATTGACAGGGTGAATGAAATCAAAGGTAATGGCAATTGACTTAGCTGCTGAACTCTTCTGAGCTTCTCAACCCTAATTCTAATCCTAATCCTAATCCTAATCCTAATCCCATTCTTAACCCTTTCATTACTAATTCATGAGATATAATATGGTTCCCCAACCAAAATATTGAGAATTTTATTTAGGTTATTTGGTTCAGTTTTGATTGGTTATTTTCGGTTTTGGTTTTGTCAGTTGGAGAGACTAAAGATTCATTCATATATTTTTATATTTCGGTTTGGTTTTAGTTTGATTATACCATTAGTCGGTTCGTTTATTAAATTTAAAAATAAAAAATAACTGAAAATAATTAGATATAATATGGTTCCCCAACCAAAATATTGAGAATTTGACTTACGTTATTTGATTCGGTTTTGATCGGTTATTTTCAGTTTTGGTTGTATCAGTTGGAGAGATTAAAGATTCATTCATGTATTTTTATATTTTGGTTCAATTTTAATTCAATTATACCATTGGTCGGTTCGGTTATTAAATTTAAAACCGAAAATAAACAAAAATAATAAGATATATTATGGTTTCCCAACCAAAATATTGAGAATTTGACTTAGGTGATTTGATTCAGTTTTGATCGGTTAGTTTCGGTTTCGGTTTTGTTAGTTGGAGAGATTAAAAATTTATTCGGGTATTTTTATATTTCGATTCGGTTTTAGTTTGGCTATACCATCAATCGGTTCGGTTATTAAATTTAAAAATCGAAAATAGCCGAGAATAATTTGGTTAACCAAAACTAATCAAATAACCAAAAATAACCAAAAATAACAACAAATAACAGAAAATAATCAAAAAATAACCAAACATAACAAAAAAAAATTAGCGAAAGTAATCAAAATATCCGAAACAAACAATCGAAAATAACCAAAAATAATTCAGTTTGTTCGGATATTATTTTGATTACTCACACACATGTCCATGTATCCTCAAACACTCACACATGTAACATATTTAATGTATGTCGTCGATTGCTGTCTCTTACATTGGACATATATATATTTTAAGAAAACTACATTTGTATGTGGATACTTGAAAGCTTTTTATTGATTGAATAAATTTTAATTGATCCTATTCAAATAATTCTACATACTAACAGAAAATGATATTTTATTTATCAACAAATTTTGCTTGTAACAACGTTGAACTAACCGTTATTAAGATTTTGATAGAATCTAGATACTGATTATCGTACCTATTTTTGCATTGGAAATAAAAAACAAAACTTTTATAAAATTATAATTTTTGTAAAGTGAAGAAAGTATTATTGTAGTTTGATGCGGTTACCAATTTGATAATCCATAGTTAATCTGCTATGTTGATGCAGTCTATAAAATCTTCATTTGAGCTCTTTTAGATTTCAAAAAATTATCAACAAACAAAAAGTCAATTATGCTAATATAGATAAGTATATGACATGAAGAGAATGAAAAAAACCACAGTTGGTTACATGGATTGTCAATACTGAAATCGAGGTTACTCTTAGTTGAGAAAGAAATATATAACCGAGAACCATCAACAACATCAATCAGAACAACATTTCTTATGATACAACAATACCAAAACAAAAAAATAAACAACCAAATTTTTTTTCTTTCTCTCTTTAAAATGAAGAGTACCTTATATATAGAGATGGAATATTAGTTAAAATGTGTGTCTCATTCTCCTAAAAATTTTTGAAATGTTGTTGTCCGAAGTAATATAAATTAACTCATTATTTCTCTAATATATGGTGATTTTACGGTTATCATCTTTTGGACTTAATTTTTTCATATGGTTTTTGATACAAGTTTTTAAAGATTTTGAAAGGTGAAAAAATAATAGAAATCGTAACTTTTCTTTTGCTTATATTCTTTTTTTTTGCTTATATTTTTTTTGTTTTTTGCTCATATTTTTCTTGTTTTTTACTTATATTTTTCTTGTTTTTTACTTATATTTTTCTTGTTTTTTGCTTATATTTTTCTTTGAAACATTAGTTTTTTATATTTTGGCTTTTATGTAAAATTAAGTTTTATTTTTAAATACTAATTTCTTAAATTATCAATTATATAATTGGAAAATGAACTATTCAATAAACATGTAAAATTAATAACCATGATTGAAAAAATACAAATTATTCATCGTAATTTATCAAATCAAAATTAATTATTTAAAACCATTATAAATGCAAGAAATATAAAAAACCATAAAATTGAAAACATACATGGTATTAAATATCTTTTAAAACTCATTTCTAATTTAATATATATGATTTACTTTTTTAGGAAATAAATTTATGTTTAAAATTAGTATATCACATTTGACTAAACATCATGTCATAATTTGTTTTAGCCATGTTATTTTTTAATGATATATAAATATTTTTTCTAAACTCACTTTTAGTTTAATATATATGATTTATTTTTTTTAGAAATAATTTTTTATGTTTAAAATTATTATGTCATATTTGATTACTTTATTTTTAAAATATAAATTTATATTTAAAATTGCCATGTCATATTTTACTAAGCGCCATGTCATAATTGTTTTTAGTCATGTTATCTTTTCTAATGACATATCACCATTTTTTTATAAATTCACTTATTTTTTAATATTAAGAGGATTTTTTAAAAATAGATTTATATTTAAAATTGCCATGTCACATTTGACTAATCGCCAAGTAATAATTCTTTTTAGTCATGTCATGTTTTCTAATGACATATCACTATTTTCTATAAACTAACTTCTTTTTTAATATTAAGAGGATTAATATTTAAAATTACCATGTCACATTTGACTAATCGCCATGTCATAATTCTTTTTAGTAATGTCATGTTTTCTAATGACATATCATCATTTTTCTATAAACTCACTTTTCTTTTAATATTAAGAGGATAATATAAAATATATTTTGTTATGATCATTTAAATTTTGTATATTTTGTGTATTATAGATATAAACATATTTAATATAAACTCATAAAATATTGAATTTTATTAATAGAATCATTTATTACCTCAAATTAAATGGTAACATGTAAAATAAATATATTTTACTGCTAACACATTGATAAAATCTATAAATAATATTTGTCCACTATAAAAAAATATGTAGTTGATCAAATGTTATCTAAGATAATAAAATATATTTTATTTAAATATCATAAATAATTTATTTCATAATATTTAATATGTTTATATCTATAATATTTGAAAATTTAAATTATCATAAAACTAAGATTTTATATTTTTAGTAGATATCAAAAAAATATTTAAGATTTTAAATAACTATAATATCCAAAATTATTAATTAACAATAATATTAAAATCTATTTGTCGATACTAATTCCCTATATAAACTCATAAATAAAATAAATTCAGTTATCATAAATTAAATGTTAACATGTAAAATAAATATATTTAAATGTTATTTAGGTGAAGTATCAATAATTGATGTAAGTGTCGATACCAAGATAAGATAATCTTGGTGTAGATAATTAAAACTATATTTAAGATTATGATAACTACAATATCCAAAATTTGGAATTAAAAATAATTAAATGTCGATAGTGTAGATAACTAAAACTATATTTAAGATTTTGATAAATACAATATTTAAAATTTGGAATTAAAAATAACCGTATGTCGATATTAATACAAAAATATATTTAAGATTTTGATAACTACAATATCTAATTGGATGTCGAGTTTAATTCCCTATATAAATCATAAAGTCATCTCCAATTAAATGTTAAGTAATTAGGGAACAAAAATGTTATATGTATTATGTTGTTCAAAGTTTTTTTTGTAGGGAACGATTGAGTTGTTCATATTTTAATCAACATTCAATTATTAAAAAATTAATATTTAAAGATAAACTTTATTTTCTCAAAAAATAGCCAAAAACATAAAAAATAATTGTTAAAAAGGTGTATTATATACAAATCCATATTGTTTAATATACAATCGTAGCAAATATAGTTTATTTTATTATTTGATTCTAAACTAAAAATATAAACATATTAAAAATTGAAATATATAATTTTAATAGTTTTAAATACATAAAACTTATTTTATATAATAAATATGTAATATAATACATATAATATTTTAATAAAATATAATAATGATCTAAGTTTATAATATGTTATATTCACGCAATGCGTGAGCATATTGTCTACATTCTCTTTTAAAAGTGATATTAATTACTATAACAGATGTTATTATTTCTAAATTTAAATTGTATATTAGTTATTATGAGAAACACAAGAAGAAAAAAATATATTTGTAAACTTTCTTTATATTCCAATCTCTCCTTATATATTATATTTCAATCTCTCTTTATATATTATATTTCAATCTTTCTTTATATATTATATTTCAATCTATCTTTACATATAAATATATACAAATACATATATATTTTATATTATTTTTTGTAACAATTACATATAAAATTACTATTATTTTATGTAATTATATTTATAATTTTTTCTTTCAATCGGCTAAGTATGAAGTCCTTTTTGTTTTAGTAAACTTTTCCATTATAAAATCATATAAGATTTTTCTGATATTCTTGCATTTTAATCTGAAAATGAAAACTTTTTGTTAAATTCTAATTAATTACATTTATATTTTGAACTGATAAATCTTATTTAGTAGATATTAATCTATAAATACCTCTTTGATATGGCTGAGAGAAGAAATTAGATACTTCTCCATGATATTCAGTCGATTCAAATCATTAATTTCATACGGGTTTTGCCAATCCCTTATAAATGAATAAACATAAATATTAAATAAATAAAATAAAATAAAATATCAAAATAGTTCATAAAATATATTTTTGCTTTTGTATTATTACCTCAAACTTGAAATCTTTTCAAAGAGTAATTCCCTGGCTTCTCTTAATTCATTTATCTTATTTTCTTCCTAAAACTTTAAATAATTATTGTTTGCACATATATAAAATTATAATTATAAAAAATGACATATAGTTTAAATATTCTTTACTATATTTTTTTACCTCGAACACATCATCTCTGCAATGAATATATCAAAATTAGATCAAACATGGTAATATATAAATATATATTTGATTATATATTAAGTATTATACCTAATAAAAAGAAAAAAAGATATAATTGTACCTTTCGGATGAAAAATGATGATTTTCACTTTGACATTCAGTATCGTTCTTGTATGTCTTCTTCAATGTCTACATATTTATTAGTTTTATAAACAAACATGTTACAATATTTTATACTATAAAATAATTATATATCATGCATGCTTAAAATTTCTTAGGTTTCTCTAAAGCATATCCACAATTCACTATAGATTTGTAAGAAAGAAATTGGAAACTCAAAATAAGATATAACTAGATTTAGATCAACGCCGTCTATGAAAAAAGATAATTTATAATTAATTATTTATTTAATTAATATAAATTACAAATATATATATATATAATTTATCTTTTATTTAAAATAGTTTTAATTTTTTTTAATATTGATTATAAAATAAAGTATATAATAAAATCGAATTACACTAATGAATATAAATTATCTCTATTTTATATAGATAATATTATTAAATAGGTAAACAATTATAGGTAAATATTCAACTAAACCAAACTTTTGTTTTATATTTTGTTTAACTAATTTTTGAAAATCTTTAATATTTTGTTTTATATTTATTAAGATTTTATATTTATTAATATTCAACTAAACCAAACTTTAGATTTTTTTGTTAAAATATTTATTAATTACTATATTAGAGATTAATAAGTGTAAAGTGATGAATGATCAAACCTTAATTGTGTAGGCCCTCCTAATTGCGTATATACAACGCCAAAGATCACAAATATTAAAAACAAATTTACAATAAATAAATAAAATCATGCCAATATAATTAAAAAAGAAATATAAAACCACTAAGATCAAACCTTTCTTCCCGATCTTGTATTGAAATCTTGGAAAATTTCTCCAAAATTTTACAAAGTGGTCTACAATTTTTTAAGGAAAGTTTTATGTGATTTTATGTGATGAAAATACTTAATTTTTGTTATGAATTAGTTTTGATTTTGATGAAAAAAATCAACCAAATTATTAATATATTTGTTCAATAAATAAATATATATAGTTGACCTCGAACAAGGGTGGAAAAGTGTAGGCTTGTCGGTAGGAGAAAAAAGAAGTAAGACAATATCAACATCACACAACATTGCAATTTCATCAACTTTTTTCAAAATGCCTTTTTTGCGTTTTGAGAATTTGCTACTTCTCTCTTTTAAACAAATTATTCTTCTCAATTTTATTTTCTTTCTCCCCATTTCTTTCTTATATTTTTTACTGCCTTCTTCATATATTTATGTAGTTTTTAAATTAGGGTTTTGGAGAAATATTATCTTGGGAAAATCTTCATTACTTAAATGTGTGATTTGGTTTTAATTAGATTTTGTTATCATTAGATTCCCATGGAACAAACAAAGTGGTTTTTTGTTTTGTTTGACTCATGAATCTTGATTATATTAATTTCAAATTTCAATCTATATTTATTTCGGTTAAATACACGTTTCAAAAACTAAAATACTCTTAACATTATATGATCTAATTAAGGTGCACATAACACTATCCTTATTGTTTAAAATTTGACTTTCTTTTTAAGAGTACTACTATAAAATATCATCTTTTAAAATTTTTATTTTAAATTTAGCACTCTAAACTTAAAATTCCAAAAATAGGACAAATTATTTTCTGAAAATAGATATTTACTATAAATTAATTACAAATATAATTAAAATATTATATTTATATTCTTGTTTTCAATTTAGGTTTTAGTTTTTCCTTATTAAAAATAAAGTTTTAAGGTATTTTAATATTAAATTTATATTATTTTAGAATTTTAAACTAATGATGCTATATTTGGAACAAAATTTAAAAAAGTACAATTTTGTCAATTGCTTTTTATTTTATTTTATTATATTCATAAATAATGATCAAATTGTCTTTCCATTTTTAATATGTGGTCATATAAAAACATTAAAAAACCCCAAAATAGAACTAAATCCAAGAAAAGTTAGAAGAATAACCTAAATTTTGGAAAGGGTATGTGAATCTAAAATGGTTTTTAAAGAGTTTGGTAAACTAACATCTTTTATTTAAAATCCCAAGAATTCTTAATGATCATGTTAATAATTTTTTTTTGTATTTTCCAAAAAAGACAATTTTCATATATAAAAGTTTGGAGTTCTTTCGGTTTTTATAAGATTCTGGACTTTTGCAATTGTCGTTTGGCGATTTGCCTAAGTGTGGAGCTACTGAAGTTGGGCCGGTTTAAAACCCAAGATAGAGTCAGTATATCAATGTCACTTGACAACCTATGCACAAGAGGACAAATTAGGTTTGCGTGTTCAAATATTCAATTCGGTTAAGCTCGGTTATTTTGGTTGAAAAAGCTAAAAATCTATTCAGTTATTTTAATATTTCAGTTTGATTTTAGTTTGGTTATATATCGGTTTTGGTCGGTTCGAATACTCAAATTTTTATATAAAAATAGCCAAAAAAATTTCAGCTATAGTTCGGTTCGATTAATTCATCTAAGTTTATTTAAAAATAACTAAATATGTCTGAATAAACCGAAATAACTGAAAAACAATAATATAAGATGTGATATTTAGACAATGTAATAATTTTATTTTTCTTAAATTCATAATTTTTTATAATGAAATATCTAGTTAATTATTTGTTTATTTTTATTACATTCATAATTAATTATTTATTTATAAACATGACAATTTAATTTTTATTTTAAAAGTAGTTAGATATAATTTTGTTAGTAATATTTTTCACACGTAAAAATATATTGTTTATTATATCTGTAATATATATAAATAAGTGGTAATATCACAAAGAATATAATATAATGTTTTTCTAGTTTCGTGAATCCAATGATAATAAAATACAAGATTTTGTGCAAAAAAAAGTAAATGATATGATTTTTAATAATTCGGTTTTGTTTAAATATTATTTCAGTTTTTGGTTTGATTCGATTCCATTAGTAACCAATAATTATGATTGTTCAAAATAATATCCGATTAATTCGGTATATCGAATACCAAATAAAATCTATTTTTATTGGGTTCGGATTATTTACTCATGTAAAATAGCTGCGCTAATTTGTCATACACCAAAATGCAGGAGAAGTCTGTAAATAGAGACAAATTAGGTCAATGCAAGTGGCAGATAACGGTTTAGGGATCTGTGAGTAGATATATAAGAGTAAAGAGAAGGCATAGAAATAGTATGAAAGGAAGAATCTTATGTACTACTTGTAATCATAGAGAGAGAAACACATTGACAGGGTGAATGAAATCAAAGGTAATGGCGAGTGACTTAGCTACTGAAATCTTCTGAGCTTCTCAACCCTAATTCTAATCCTAATCCAAATCCCATTCTTAACCCTTTCATTACTAATTCATGAGATATAATATGGTTCCCCAACCAAAATATTAGGAATTTTATTTAGGTTATTTGGTTCGGTTTTGATTGGTTATTTTTTGTTTTGGTTTTGTCAGTTGGAGAGACTAAAGATTCATTCGGATATTTTTATATTTCGGTTCGGTTTTAGTTCGATTATACAATTAGTCGGTTCGGTTATTAAATTTAAAAATCAAAAATTAGTGAAAATAATTAGATATAATATGGTTCCCCAACCTAAATATTGAGAATTTGACTTACGTTATTTGATTCGATTTTAATCGGTTATTTTCTGTTTTGGTTGTATCAGTTAGAGAGATTAAAGATTCATTCGGGTATTTTTATATTTTGGTTCAATTTTAATTCGGTTACACCATCGGTCGGTTTGGTTATTAAATTTAAAAACCAAAAATAACCAAAAATAATTAGATATAATATGGTTCCCCAACCAAAATATTGAGAATTTGAATTAGGTTATTTGATTCAGTTTTGATCAAGTATTTTTGGTTTCGGTTTTGTCAGTTAGAGAGATTAAAAATTCATTCGGGTATTTTTATATTTCAGTTTGGTTTTAGTTCGGTTATACCATCAGTCGGTTTGGTTATTAAATTTAAAAATCGAAAATAATCGAGAATAATTTGGTTAACCAAAAATAATCAAAATAACCAAAAATAACCAAAAATAACCAAAAATAACCAAAAATAACCAAAAATAATAGAAAATAATCGAAAAATAACCAAAAATAACCGAATATAACAAAAAAAAATTAGCGAAAGTAATCGAAATATCTAAAATAAATAATCAAAAATAATCAAAAATAATTCAGTTAGTTTGGATATTATTTTGAATTTCCATTTGGTTCGATTAATAATCAATAACCATATTTTTCTAAAATAATATCTGTTCGATTCATTTTTTATAATCAAATACAAATCAAAATCTGTTTTTTATTCAGTTTCGGTTCAAATTATTTGCCTAGGTTTAATTTGGCTTTTCACGCAAAGCGGATGTACATTCTGATGCAACCATTCTTTAGTACTCGTGCTATTAATGAATTTGGGACTTGAAATAATCTCCTGAATTTTGTACCCAAAATATTGTATTAAAATACAAAAATATAACTAGATACACAAATTTTCAAATATTTAGGAAAATATTATTTTTTATTGTTTTAATCATCATTGTCAACTACTTTTGCGGTCTAAATTCATCGATCAACCATATTATATCTCTAATAGTTCATTATAATCAAATTTCAATTAAATATCTTCCATTTCTCTCTAAAATTTTTTTTAATTGCTCTAATCATATAATGTTATAAAACTTGCAATTTTGGAAACAATCAACATTTTTTGCAAAAACAAGATTGTGGAAATAGATATTGGTCATCATTGAGTTAGAAGTCATTCAGTTGAAAAATCACATCCAAGATAATTTTCGTTACAGATCGCAGAGTTCGCGAGAACTTTGTTTTATATTTTTTTACAAAACAGAGAATTCTGCTTTATATTTCATTTGCTTAATATTTCATTTTACAAAACATACTTTTCAAAAAATTTCTTTTGTATTTATTTTAAAAATTAGACTTCTGGAGAAGTATTCTTTTGGATTAAAAAAATGTTAGTTTACAATTAACCAAAATTCGTATTTTCAAAGGAGATTTCTCGAGAACTATATTTTGTATTTACAATTTTTATAAGTTTGTTTTGAAAATAAAAATGTTAGTTTTGCAATTGATCGAAGTTCGTGTTTTCAAAAAACATTTCTTGAGAAGTCTTTTTGTACTTAAATTTTTCAAAGACTTCTAAATTTTTTAAACATAAATATTACTTTTATAATGCCTCTAATGCCTCTAACTTGGAAATGTTAGAGCCATTAATTTTATCAGAATCTTTTTACCTCCTAACTTTGCTAGAAAACCATTGATTTGATCATTTAATATTTGTTGAGTTGCAAAAACGAATAAAAATTTGAGATCAAATATAAAACTAATCTCTTTAAATTCTATTTTGCAAAACTAATCTTTTATCTCTTTTATATCTTTACAAAAATTTATATTTATAGTCCAATTAGGTCCAATGTAATTTTTGTTTTTGCCTATGACTTTCGTGTTACCGATCGTAGATTTTGCGAAAAGTATATTTTTATTTTATTTTGAAAAATCAAAGAAGTTTTCTTTGTATTTTATTTTACAAAGCATACTTCTCGATAAATCTGTTTTAAATTTTGTTTTACAAAGAAAATTTCTCGATAAGTCTAGACTTAGATTAATAAAGGTTTGTTTTGTTTTTCATTTTAAAAAAAGCAGATTTCTCGAAAAATTTGCTTTTGGATTAATAAATATTAGTTTTGCAATTGATCAAAATTCGTATTTAATACAGTCTTCTCAAAAAATATATTCGTATTACATTTTTTACGCAGACTTGAAGAGAAATATGCTTTGAAAACATAAAAGTTAGTTTTATAATTGACCAAAGTTCGTATTTTCAAAACACACTACTCAAAAAGTTTGTTTTGTACTTAAATTTTTATGAAGATTTATTGAGAATTCTACTTTGAAAATAAAAAATTAGTTTTATAATTTATGAAGATTGTATTTCTAAAGCATATTTCTCGAGAAATTTAAATTAAAATTCTGGTTTGTTCAAATTTTTGGTTTGTGCAGAGTTTTTGTGAAGTTTGGTTTGTATTCTTTTGCAAAGCAGATTTCTCGAGAAGTGTGATTTATATTTTTTTGGGTTTACTTCCATCAAATAGACAAACTTATGCGACTAAACCTATTTTTACTCATACATTTTGGGTCTTTCTTGAATTACATAAACTGTATTTTTCTTTCATAAATTACACAAACTTCATAAATTTTTCCAATTTCAGAAATTCTATTAATGGTTATGCATTAAATAGCTACTAAATCTGGTTCTAATTTGAAAATCTTGTTTGAACTTGGGTTTAGTTTGAAATTAAAACCAGATTTTCGAAGTAAATCAAGGTTTAATAACAATTTAACGTGTAAACATTAAGGAAAATTTTGTAATTGGAATAATTTATGAAGTTTATATAGTTTACGAAAGAAAAACACAGTTTATGTAACTTATAAAAAACCCAAAAAGTATGGATGGAAATAGGTTTATACGCAGAAATTCGTGTAGTTGACAGAAATAAATCCTACTTTTTTACAAAGCAGACTTTTTAAAAAGTCTCCTTTGTAATTTTTATACAAAACAAATTTTGTGAGAAGTGTGCATTATATTTTTTGGTTAGATTAAATTAAAATTCTGGTTTATTAAAATTTCTAGTTTGTGCAAATTTATTGTGAAGTCTGTTTTGTATTTGTTCACAAAACATATTTTCTGAAAATTCTGATTTGTATTATTTTTACAAATCAAACTTCTTGCAAAGTCAACTTATATTTTTTTGAGTAGGTTAAATTAAAACTCTGGTTTTATCAAATATACGGTTTGTGCAGACTTTCCGCGAGTTTTTTGAATTTCACAAAAGAGAATTTATAAAAAGTGTGCTTTGTATTTTTTTGTAGATTAATTAAAAATTCGGTTTGTTCAAATTTTTGATTTATGCATACTTCTAAAAAAATATGTTTTGTATTTTTTTTATAAAATAGAATACCCGATAAATGTGCTTTATATTTTTTTTGAGTAATTGTTTAGGCTTATAATTTACACTTACATTATTTTGTCAATTTAAAAAAAAAATAACTCATATATGAATTGCTATTTTAGTCTATCTTATTTTCTTTTATACAAAAAATAGAATAGTATGAATGCAATAAAAAAAAAGTAGTTGTAATGAAAACCATAAACATAAAAGGATATTGTGTCCATCTAACTATGAAATAATTATTTATCAAGTTTTCAAATTTAACTGGCTATAAATTTCATTTTTTTAAACCCTAATAAATACGAGATAAACAAAATAAAATAAAAAAAATCCTTTTATTCTTTTGAGGAAACACCAAAACTCTCTTAATCTCTCTTTTCCAGATCAAGATATAAGTATAAATAGACTCAATAAGCATTGTCTTAATCTCTCTTTTGAGGAAACACCAAAACTCCCTCTCTCTATCTCTCTCCAATAAATAAGTAAACATATGAATCTTCTGAAAACATCTCAACACAAAATTACATTTCAAAACAACATGGCAACCTCTTCAACATCCTGAATTTAAGCAACATTGCGGGGTACCTTTCGTTTTCTTCATTGTTTAAGGGCCTATAGGTTTTAAACATTCGACATTCAAAAAACCAAAACCTTAAATGCCAAATACATGCCTGAAAAATAAAAATTCTGATGTACAATAAGTATCTTTAGTGAAGGAATGTTGCATTTTATTTTCTTTCTCATTTGTCTTCAGTGAATATTTTGTTAATAAAGTCTCTAAACCTTCTGGAATAAAGCTTAGGATCAACAGCTGAAATGGAAGTTGGATCTGTATGGAGTGACTTGTATGCATGCTCTAACTTTTTGGTTATATCATAGTCTTGAAGAATGTCAATTATACCGAAATAGAGGATCACATCAACGACGTCCTTCCTCGTTCGCTTAGGACCCGAGTGTTCACGATCGTTTTCTTCCCACGATTCTTCCTCAAATCGGGTTACTTGCTCGGCTTTTGCGGGTGTACTCTCCCCTAGTCTCATCAATGGTCCATTACTACATTTTCAAAACCATACAAATTTATATGCTTAGTGTCAAGATAGAATCTAAACATAGTTGTATCATTTAAGGTATTCAATCAAGATTTCGGTTCGGATATTTTTAGTTTTTCAAAAATTTTGATATATAATAAAAGAAAAGTAATATTAAAGTAAAACCCTAAATTATGTATAGATGGTTTGGTACGGTTTCAGTTTTCATTCAAAACCAAATTTTACTAAACTCTTTCAGTTTTCATTCAAAACCAAATTTTACTAAACTCTATTCTTGAAATATTACATGGTTTATACTATTTTTCCATTTATTTCTATTCGATTTTGATTTAGTAGTTTAGATATAGAAAAAATGAATTTATTTAAACATTATCAATTTATAATTGGACAATTCTTTAAAATCCTACATTTTAAAGTTTTTATTTTAAAACTACAATCATTAGTTTAAATTTCAATAATAACACAAATTTAAATTTAAATTACAATAAAATTTTTTTAATAAAAATGAAACCTTAATTTGAAAAAAAAATCTTAATATAATATTTTAAATTTATATATATTTTATTTCGAGTAATTTTCACGTAATTATTTGTGTTATTTGAAATTTTAGTTTTATGGTTATAAATTTGAAACAAAAACTTTAAAAGTGTATTGCTCTTTATAATTCTTTTTCGTGGATATATCAATTATTTTGGTTCAGTTCAGATCAAATTAAATCAGTTTATGATATCGTATAATGAGTATAATTTATGGTTATTTAAAAATGGTAAGAAAAAGTACCAAGTTTGGGTGATAGAGTCCATATTCGGAAGAGAATTATATCCTCTCATCAACTTATCCTCCTGTTCTCGTCGACCTAAATAAAGCAAATTGCAAATTTATAAGTAAAAAAGAAATACAAAAGATATTAAAAATAAGTTGAATATAAATAATTAATACCAATGCCCAAAGAAATGTCGTCATGCAAGCAAGATTCACGAAAATGGAGACCAATCAAGAGACTATAGTCCATTATCCTCTCAGCTTCAAGGAACTCACAATCTATATCGATTTGGTTGATAAAAGCATGAAACCAAGAGGTCTCAAGTCGAAACACATACTTGAGATCTAAGTCTTTGAGTGTTGTGTTCTCATCGATTTCGCCTTCATCTTTATCGATGGTACGGCCATGTGATGAACCTTTCAAGTCAAACCGTTTGTGTATTCGATACTCCGAACAAAACAAATTGCCCATCACTATGAACCTGGTCTGTTTATGTTTGTCACAAAAGAGTAACGCAAATGTCTTTATTTTGATTTTTATTATGAGAAAATAATCGTTAAAATACTGAATTTTTGTGTTTCGACCATTTAAATATCAAATTTTTTAATGAGCCATTTAAATAACGAATTATAGTTGACCGCGTCGATTTAAGTATACGATTAGTCAACAATAACACCAAATTAACATTAAAATTAGTTCTAACGATGATTCGGTGTATTGGTATCTAGTTTTAGTTAGTTAAATAAGCAACAAAGTTAACGGTGTTATTTCTTGTGTTAATGTTAACTAATCGTATACCTAAATTGATGTAATTAACTATAGTTTATTATTTAAATGGCTTATTAAAAAATTCGTTATTTAAATGGTCTAAACACAAAAATTAAATATTTTAATGACCATTTTCCCATTTTATTATATAAACTTGTCAATACAAGACCATTTTGTGCTCATATACCTTTTGGCCTCCTACTGGTTTGACGCAATGCACACCGAAAAACTTGGTGACCAATGAGTTTTTGTACTTGGAAACATGGTCGTAGTAACTTGGGAGCATCTTAAGCAAAACCTAAGCGTATGGTTTACAAAATGTCAGTCATTTAGTGTTATAGAATTCAAAAAAGAGAAGGAAACCAATGGTATTAGTTACCTTAATTTCGGATTTCTTCATGGTTTTGATCATGAACCGTTCGTCTTGAGTTAAGTAAAAGGAGCTCCCACTCTTTCCAGGTGAAGAAAATTCTCTAAGAGATTCATTTCCGCATATAGCGAGCATGTAGTCCGCTGGATCTATCGTAAATAACTCTCTTAGATGCCTATTTCATCACACAAAAACATTAGATAGATCGACCGGGCAATTTCGTAGTTCGAAATCTTAGTAGATTTACTTACCTAAACACAATGGGACAATAGTCTTTCCATTTAAACTCGACGGATAAATGAGGAGGTGTAGACTTAGAACCTTCAGATGGAAACCTAGTCCATTGCTTATCCTTGGGATCAAAATCACAATGCCTAAGTTCTCTCAAAACTGAAGCATGTTTCCCAACAGAATATCTAATCCCAAGCTGTAGATTCAACATCAAATCATAGTTCTTATGTCCGGCCGTAACCGTGTGTCCCGGTTTCTTACAATCTCCTTCATCCAACCACCTCGGACTTTGTTGCAAACTCATTGCACCACTACCACCACTACCACCACTATCCAAAATCAATGGGCTTCTTACCCACTCGTACTCACCGCATCCGCTTGTATCCGACTCACTTGTATACGGACTCAACATCGATCCCGCCTCAACATTATCAGAGGTGCTCATATCCTCTAGTTCAGCTATACAAATCCTTGGAAAATTCGTATTTTTCGACAAAGTTTCAACCGAAGAGAGCTTTTGTTGGACAATCTCATCATTTTTCTTCTTGTTCCTCCTTCCCCACCCACCAAACTGATTACTATTACTCGTTTTCTCTTCACTCCAACTTAAAACTCCTTTCCCAACCGGAGCTCCATTTTCCCACAACCCTTCGTAACGGTTTCCGTTAGCCCACGTCATTGTCCCTTTCCCGCAGATAACACCGTTCTTCCACTCACCAACATACTCATTCCCATCGCTCCACACGTAACGTCCGTTGCCGTCTTGTAGATTGGCCTTCCAGTTTCCTTGATAAACGTCGCCGTTTGCGTACCGTTTCTCTCCATAACCATGCTTTCTTCCCCATAGCCAATGCCCTCTATAAGTGTCGCCGTCGATTCCGATGAACGTTCCTTCGCCGTCCATTCGACCATCCTTGAACTGGCCCTCATAGGTTGCTCCCGACGGCCAAGAGAATCTTCCTTTGCCGCTCGCTTTGCCACGTGTCCATTCTCCTTCGTACATGCAACCGTCTGACCAGAGATATTTCCCTGTCCCGTGAGGAACTCCAGCCGATAAGCCTCCTTTGTAAAGATCTCCGTTTTTCAATACTTTCTCTACTATTCTGATCTCTGCCGTCACCACCGCATCATTGGCGTCGCAGGTGCTCGTGGGGACCACGCGTCGGGAACTCTGTTTGTATCTCCGGCCCTCCGACGATTGCCCTTTGTTCAGATTATCCTCCGTGAAGAGGAATACAGTCTCTTGCATCTTCTTTTGTATGTCTTGTTGATGAATTCTACTCCCGCCGGCGGTTCACGGTTAAAGTCAACAACTCCGTCATATCTCGTTGACTTTTTGGACGATTGTTTGTCCCTTCCAATAGTGTTCAAGCATTTCTGTTCTGTAATTGTTTAAAAACAAAAGAAAGCAACTTTGATCAATAATGACCCTAAAAATTGCTTAGATGCTAAAATCTGAATGGATTTATTATAATCAATACCACATACATACAAACATACATACATATATATATATATATATTATTTCTTTCTTCAAATTGGTTTCTGAAATGAAAAACAAAAGGAAAAAAAAACTTACCCTTGACTTATTTTTAGATTGGATTCGTTGACTGACAAAAGGCAAAATCAAGAACACATATCGAGACGTAATCTATGAGTATCACTCCAAAAATCAGAATCAAACGTATCAGAGGAAAGAACAAAAAGTATTTACCAGAAGAGGAGAAGAGAGATTGATATAATATGGTCAAGCCACATAAAACGAGTCCAGAAAATAATCTTAGTGATTGATGAAGAAATGATGACTCCAATTCATAACTTGAAGAAAATTAGAAGCAGAGAATGATTTATCAGAAATTAGTAATTGTGATCAAATGTAGCCGTTAGATGCGTATTTGCCAATTGTGTTGATCATTTATTCAGCCGGCAACACGTTTACGTGCTGGCCATTTTCTTGATCATTTACAAATAAATATGTATATTTTTATAGAATAATATTTCTGTTAAGAAATAGGCTTCAAGAAGATTTAGTACCTGCTTCAATATACGGTTCCATAGAAAACCGGAACTTATCTAGAATTTAAAGAAAATTAAAGGTTTAGATTAGGAATGATCATATTAACGGAAACCGAAATCCGAATCTAAATCTGATTTGAAATATCCAAACTAAAAGAGATATGGATAACTACAAATATCTAAATGAGTTTTGTTAGTTTAGTATATTGGGTTTCGGTACATCCGAAATCCAAAATAGAATTGAAACTGTTTTCACTAGTTATAAATTGAATATTTTACATTTCACTATTTAGTTAGAATTTTTCTTTTGAATATTTAGCAAATTTAAAATAATAATTTTTTAATTAAGTTTTTTTTTTTGAATATTTTCAGAAAAGTTATTATTTTAAAAATAAAATAAAATTTCTTTTTTATTGATATAATAAAATAAAATAATTATGCAAGATTGATATAAAATATGAACCAACCCAAACCAACTCGAATCCGCATTAAAACCCTGAACTATCCCAAACCTTCACTCAAAACTCAAACTGAACCGAATCCAGAGAGATCCGAATCGAACCCGACCCAAAAATTATAAATACTTGAAAGGATCCTACATTCTTACATCAAAATTAAAACCGGAAAATCCAAAAAACCTAAAAAACCTCGAACCAAAATCGAACGGGTTTCCGAACGCCTAGCGCTAGTTTAGATTTATTGTATAGTTTTAAAAAATAATTATACCTTAAAATAAAATAAAATTTGACAAAAATTAAATGGACTCTGCGCAAATGCACTCTAGACAATAGACCCGGACATTTAGATATTTGGTTCGGTTTCTATTAGTTATTTTTGGTTTTGATTTTTTTGGTTGGTAAAATACAAGATTCATTAAGTTATTTCTATATTTCGGTTTGGTTTCAATTTGGTTATACCTCGATTTTGGTCAGTTTGATTATTAAATATTAAAATAAAAAAATAACCAAAAATAATTCAATTTGGTTTCGGTTCAGTTTGATTCAATTTGGAGTATTTGCTGAGGCCTACAAGACACCGTCCAAGAACAAAGTCCGCTGGATTGTTAAATAGACAAGTTTTTAAGATATAAACAATGTCTTCAAGCCTATAATTTGGTCTTATTTCATGTGGCACAAGTCAGAAATGGATAGTACGCTCTTTTCCTCAAAACTCATACAATCACAAGTCAAAACACAAAATCACAATTAATAATCTTACTTAATGTTTTTAGATGATGAATGTAACAAGTTAGTTGCTAAAATCCTCTAAAATCTCACTTTAAACTATGAATTTTTAAATGTTTGTATTTTAACCCAGCAGATCCTTAATTCTTTTATGATACCTTAAGAATATAATGAACTTTGAAAAACTTTCAATAGTATAAGATATTGTAACAAAAATAACTTTAAACTAGATTAAGACCTGCGTTCCTGAGTCATTCGTGGTCCGCGTTCTGAAGGGACGCTACTTTAAGAACACACCGATACTCCAAACAAACCAACCATATAAGACATCATATGGATGGAGAAGCGTCTGGTGTACCAAATACCTAATCCAAAGAAGAGCACGGAAAATATTGGGAAACTCTCCTCAAGACAACATATGGTCGGACCCCTCGATTCCTGACAAATTGCCTAGAAGACCAGATAACGTCAACCAATCTTGGTTCTCCGATCTCGGGATTACTGATCTTATCTCCCATAAAAAATGGTCGATGGAAAATCCCGGATCTAAAGAAGATATTCACCCTGGAAGATGTGAGGCTGATAACCTCAATTATCCCGAATACTCGGATGGAACAAAGCAAACTATGTTGGCACTTCACAAAACGGGGAGAGTATACGGTCAAGTCGGGCTACGAAACCCTACAGAAATGGGGGGTACCAACTCTGAAACTAATACTGCAACAGCCGTCCATCGCCCCACTCAAACACGCTATATGGAAAATTCAGATTCCAAGGAAAATTCAACATTTCCTTTGGAAACCCTTCTCGGGAGCAATAGCTACTTACGGAAACTTAGCTTACCGACACATTCATAAGGAATCAGCTTGTGAGATGTGTGGTTGCGATATCGAATGTACCAACCATGCCTTATTCCAATGCCCGCTGGCCCGACAGATGTGGGCTCTATCGCATATCTCCACAACACCCTCTAGCTTCCCTATAAACAACCTTTTTGGGAACCTAGACTTCCTCCTGTGGAGAACCCCGGACATGTCTCCGGATGACCAGGATCACAAAGCCTTCCCATGGATCCTTTGGTTTATTTGGAAAGCTCGGAACAACAGGGTGTATAAAAATACAAACAGAACGACCATAGACATTCTAGAAAATGCCCGTAGAGAAAGTGAGATATGGTTCATGTCAACCGAACCATATAAGCAGAAGGAAGGAAGGTCTGAGAAAAGGGCATTACCCAATCCCAAGAGCAGCAACCCCTCCCCCATTCACGTGCTCTATTGATGGGTCATGGAAGGAGGGGGAGCCTACGTCCGGAATAGGATGGATACTCACGCTAAAAGATGGGACCAAGGATCTGTTAGGCATGAAAGGCACACACAGAGGGAAATCACCGCTGCACATGGAATTTCTCAGCCTTCGATGGGCAATGACGAGTCTGCACAAATTGCAGCGGCACTGCGACAGTTTTTATACAGATTCTACGGATCTGATCCAAATTGTTGAAAACCCAAATGAATGACCAGCTTTCGCAGCGGAGATAGAGGAATTTAAGGAAATCCGACAGTGCTTCCCAAACATCTCCCTGACATTCCAAGCATAGGAACACAATGTACAAACAGACACACTTTCAAAAGAAGCGCGAAAAAGAAACTCTATCTTCTCATTCATAAGCACTTCAATACCATAGTACTAGTTGGACGATACATCATGTATTTTCTAACCAGATGACGATTGTCCTGCTTATCATAAAGTGATAAAAAAACTAGATTTAGACCCACACACTTGTGTGAAAAAAAATATTCATTAATTATTTATTTAGTAAATATAAATTAAATAAAGACTATAAAAATAAATTTAAATTATTTATATTTTGAAAAGATAATATTATTAAATAAGTAAAGAATTGTAGATGTGATAAAATTTTAATTATTTAATTTATATATATATATATATATTGTTTGAATAATTTTAAAATTCTTAATATTTTATTTTATATTGTATTTATCTTGAGATATTAGAGATTTACATATAATATACTGATTAATATTTATCTAATGTTATTTTCGTAAATACTATAGTAAATTATGTCTTATATAATATTTGCATTATAAAAGCTCTAATGGTGTGACAAATCAACATGACATACTTGTAAATCACACGTGAAGATAAGGTTTTTTTATTAAAATATTTTTCAAATAATATATTAGGGATGTTTGACTGAATACATTTTCACTAGGCATTTGTTGTTTCTTGATCATGATTTTTAATCAAAATTTAATATTAGAATTCATCTTTAGATATAACTGCTAAAAATAACTCAAAATTTGATTGCAAATGCAAATCTAACCTACATAAAAATCATTTGGCAAAAATAACTTATGGAGATAGAAAAATTACAAAATAATTCTTATAACACAAAAGTAATTTAAAAATGCCAATTACATTTAATTCTCTATATAATATGCGATTTTAATGATAAAATATGCGTTATAAAAAAATTACAAAGCAGGATTTTCAAAAAATCTGTTTTGTAAAACGGAATAAGCATACTTTCCAACAAATATGCTTTGTAAAAATTAATACAAAGTATATTTTTTGAAAGTTTTCTATGTAAAAATAAATACAAATTAGAGTTATCGAGAAATTTGTTTTATAAAAATAAATACAAAACATAATTTTGAAAAACTTTTCTTCGTAAAAAGAAATACAAAATATATTTTTCAAAAATCTACTTTGTAAAAAGAAATAAGAAATAAATATTTTAAGAAATCTGCTTTGTAATACAAATACAAAACTTCACAAAAATGTGCTTTAATTTACAAACATTTACATTTAAATTTAATTTGAAATTTACAAGAATCTAACACAGCTCTTCCACCTCTAAGTGCCTATGACACTTTCTATTATATTATCGTCTTTCATCAATCATTAATATTGTTATGACAATATATCATCATACAATTTGTCATTTTATCAATTTTGACTAATTCTTATTATAAGTATATATACATATGTGTAATTCATCGCAGTGCATAAGTTATAACATTTCGAAAATATGATGTTTTGCGATATACACATGAAAAATCAAAAAAATGAAAAAGGATGCAACATGAGGATTTCCCAAGAAATCATCCATACATGTAGTACTCTCATACAAGCACGCTTAACTGTAGAATTCTGATGGATCTGTTGCTTTAAGGCTAGTATGATCGCATCCGTTAGTACATGTCATGCAATCGTATATATGCTTTTCATCCAATTTTTCATTGATTATTCGTGAGATCAATTTGATAAAAAAAGACTCTATACGATGTGTGAGCCTTACCTTAATGGTTGAATATTTTTGGTTCGGTGATGCAATGAGTTTGAGATGGCCGATAATCCGATTTTGAGGTCGTGATTACTTATGCCCGAAAAAAAGTCCACTATGTATATTAATATTATATATAATCAATATGAAATTATATACAACTTGTAAAATATGTAATATATGGATCTATCCAACTTAATAATAAACTAAATATTAATAAAAAATATGTATTTATTCAAAAAACACAAACTCGTTTTTCACCTTAGCAATTCGGATAAATATAGGTATTTATTCGAAAAACAAAAACTCGTTTCTCACCTTAGCAATTTGGATTTGATTATATGGTTCATGACTAGCGGAGCTGACAACAATTCGATTTAACAACAATCTCAGTCTCTATCGGTTTAGATTATCACTACAACAAAACACGAATTTTGCGACCACATATGTAGTCGCAAAGTGGTCGCAAATCCCAAATTTACGATTACTTTGCGACCACAGGCGGTGGTCGCAAAGTCTTCATTGTAAATTAGTCATAAAATTGCAACTGATTTGCGACCACGGTAATAGTTGTACATTTTGCGACTAATTAGCGACCAAATATTGGACCTAGAATTTACGACTACTTTGTAACTACTTTGTAGTAACAAAGTTTGCGACCATTTTGCCACTACATACGTTGTTATAAAAACCATGATCGCAAAATGGTCACAAAAACTTGTGACCGATTTGTGACCATAATTGAAAACATGATCGCAAATCGGTCACAAAGTTTTATGACCATTTTGCGACTACGAGTACACCGTAGTCGTAAATCAATCACAAAATTTTGTGACTAATTTGCGACTGCATACCAAGTGTGGTCGTAAATCAGTTATAAAATTTTGTGACTAATTTGTGACTACATCAAACCGTGGTCGCAATTTGTTGCGACCAATTTGCGACCACAATTATATTTTGGAAAAAATAGTAGTCGCAAATTGGTTACAAATGTTTGTGACTCTGTTTCGACCATTTTGCGACTACAACCAAATTATTTTTTAAAAAAAGAATTATTATTTATTTTTTATTATAAATATTTTATTATAATAAAATAATAAATAATTTTATTAATTATTTTTTAAAATATAAATAAATTTTAAAAATAATAATAAATTTTATTAATTAAAAAATTCAAATTACAAAAAATGAAGAAAAAAAACTAATTTTCCGGAGGCGAAAATTGGAATTCAGATGGCGAAAATGTAAATGTTCGACGCTTTGGCTGACGCATTGCTATCCCGTATAAACAACGTAAAAACAGGATCCGTCCGTTGGAAATACCCGACGATCATCTCTAAGCTGTTAATATGGTTATGGTTTTCCTTTTCCTTTTCCAAGCGAACCGTTACTCTATTCTCCGATTTGTTTCGATCATCTCTGCATTTTGTTCTCAATCCGCACATTCTGTGCGACTTGTTCTTTGATCTGTCGTTGCGCGGCGAGTATTTGATCCTGAAGTGCAACAAAGTCGAAGATAATGGATGAGAAGCCACTACGCCTGCCCAACCCGTGAATGCGGTTCAGACTATCGAGTTCATAAAGACGGCCTCGACCATCCACAATGGAGGACTACAAAGTAATAAAAAAAATCAGAACAAATAAATTTAGTGTAAATAAAAAAAATATTTTAAGAAAATTTTTTATACCTGAATGAAGATCTCTTTCTTCTCGTCTTGGGTCAGCTCAATTCGACAGAAAGTACTTGCGGATGTTTCAGTTTGATCGACCTCCACGATCGCCATCTTTCTTGGATGTTTTGTTCGTATGCTTCACCGATTTGTTTTCCTTTCAAATCGACATGCGAACCATAATTATTTTCCTAAATTTTGAAATAAATTATTAATAAATAAAAATAAAAATTAAATTTAAATTTAAATAATGTAAAGTGTTTAACATTTTCTGTTGGATTTGGATGTTGGATTTTTGACCCAACAAATACTTGTGTGGACCAAGGCCATTCCCAGAGGAGTTGCTACTCCTCTCACTCGACGTTTATGTTTTCTAGTAGTCTGTAATTGTTTTGTACAGAGTTGAAGAAATCCAACTTGGACGTTTGTCGGTTGTATGAACCGATCTCACCATCCCTTTCATCCATCTTATAAAGACGGATTTAAACTCTTTTTGTACCACCAAGTTGATCACAAGATCCCAGGTGTACGATTGATTGCAAATTTAAAGTGTATTAACTTTATTAATTATTATATTTTATTAAATAAAAAAATAAATAAAAATATACTTATCGTAACTCGATGAAGTATTTCTCCTCTCGGTCAGTTGGTACGACCGTCCAACTGTAGTAGGGGTCAAAAGTTTTTTTCAAAATTTTTGAAATTTGACAGGTTATAACCTCTTTATCCCGGTCAAACCTAATTAATTAAATATATAAAATATAAATATTTTAAATAAATATTTACAAATATTTAATTTTAAATGAAAATTATTTATTTATAATATATATTTTTATATTTATTATTTAATTTTATGAAATAAATAATAATAAAAAAGTAAAAGTACCAGGTCGTGTTTGGCGCCAGGACTAGGGATAGCAGAGTCAAGTATTAGTCCTGCCCCGAGGTTCGTAACAAACTATCAAGTGTGATAGTTTGTTCTCCCGTTTCCGTTTCAGAAGGTGAAACCTCTTTCTCCTCATGTTCCTCGGCTTCCTGAAACAGAGGAGACGGATCAGTTTCAAGAACCGAGTGAGGGATGAAGGTGTATTGGGGACGGAGGCGGGATGCCGCTCTATAAGCGGCATGTGAGGGGTTCGAGGAGGCCAATGAGTTACCATGGCCGGAAGACGACGGAATTTGTTGTCTTCCATGGTCTCTCAACGATCTACCGCTACTTGTCATTTTGGTTTTGGGTTTTTTTAGGTGTGAGAGTGTTTGAATGTTTTTGAGAGGATTTGGAAATTAGAAAAATGTTTGAAGTGTGAAAATGACGAGGAAAATGACACGTGTATATAGAAAATATGTGCGACCACGAATATAGTCGCAAATAAGTTGCAATCTCTAAAATCGTATAGGTGGTCGCAAATCAGTCGTTAATTTGCGACTGATTTGTGACCACCAGTTACTTTGGTGGGAGTTGAAATTTTTGGAAATTTTCAACTCTCTCGAAATTCACAGTGGTCACAAATTAGTCGCAAATATACAACTGATTTGCGACTATAACTCAAAATATCGACTCTCACTTTATTTTAATAGGTGGTCGCAAATTGGTCACAGTTTTTGTGACCCATTTGCGACCACTGTTAAATATTTTGCTGTGATCACAAATTGGTCACAAAAGTGTGACCAATTATGACCACATATAAAATATAGGACGTGGTTGCAACTAGTCATAATATTTATGAATAATTTGTGACCACATCAACATTTTTATTATATGGTGGTAATGTAGTGATTAGTGGCAAATTAGTGACAAATAATACTCTAAACCCTAAATTAGAAAAATTTGATAAAAATTATGAATTATATAAGATTGATAACATCATTATGAGTTGTATAAACTTCAATAACTAAGTAAACAACGACAATTTACACATTTACCAAATTTACATATCATTTATCTAAAACACTTAACACATTTCGTTAAGCTTATACCATTTATATATACTTCATATATTTCTTAACCCTTTTTCCCTTTTATATCGACTTATATACTTATATAAATACATAGTTGTAATATATTGTACGTATACCACATGGGCATTACGTGGCAGCCACATCAGCATCCGTTAACGGAAACCTAACCCCGTTATGGCTCATGTATAAATTTGTATAATAGTAGTTCTTTGGGTATGAATTTTAAATTTTATTTAATTTTAGGTATGATTTTACAGTGCTACAATAATTGGGTCTAAATCGAACATCCGAGTAAACTTTGGGTATGAAACAACTGATTTTCCTCTTTTTAATACTTCTCAAAACGATGTTTTTTTGAGATTGACTTGCGATGTTCCATTTCCCCCGCCACGTCGGTATTATGTGGCAGCCACATCATCATCCGTTAACGGAAACCTAATCCCGTTACGGCTCATGTATAAATTTGCACAATAGTAGTTCTTTGGGTATGGATTTTGAATTTTACTTAATTTCAGGTATGAGTTTGTACTGCTCCAACAATTGGGTTTAAATCGAACATCCGAATAAACTTTAGGTATGAAACGGCCGATTTCCCCCACTTTAGAGGATCCTTTGGAGAAAGTTAGGCATGAAACTTCTGTTCTACACCATGTGCCACCCTCAAACTGATGGCCAAACTGAGATGGTCAACCGGACCCTATCTACTGTTCTCAAGACAACCCTTGCAAAGAACCTCAAGACATGGGTGGAGTGCTTGCCATTCTTAGAGTTTGTCTACAACAGAGCCGTGCACTCAGCCACCAAGAAGATACCTTTTAAAGTTGTCTACGGCTTCAACCCTCAAACACCCTTGGAGCAGCACCACTGCCACCATCGGAGATGACCAACCTGAACGGAAAGTCTAAAGCAGAGTTCACCAAGAAGTTGCACCAGAAGGTCATGGAGAACCTAGAGAAGAGGACCGGGCAGTACGTGACTCATGTCAACAAAAGAAGAAAGGAGGTGATCTTCCAACCAGGCGATTGGGTGTGGCTACACCTACGGCATGAGAGGTTCTCCCACCTAAGGAGTTCCAACCTAGCCCCTGAAGGAGATGGACCATTCAGGATCCTGGAGAGAAGCACAACAATGCCTACCGACTTGAACTTTCAGGTGAGTTTAATGTGTCTAACACCTTCAATGTAACTGATCTATCCTTGCAGATGATCTAATTTTGAGAACAAAACCTACTGAAGGGGGACGAGATGATTAGGATACCAGATCAAGTGGCCGCCCAAATCGTGAATATGACCGACCAAAATGCTTGCCCGAGACAGCCGGCCCGATAGGCGACATGACCGGGCCAAGGGATATCGCCGGCCTGATGAGCGATAGGGTCGGGCAGACCAACCCCGCTGGCGAGGCGGCCCAAATGGCTGGCCCAATAGGTGACAAGGCGGCCAACACCTCCGGCTCGGCTGGCAACCCGGCCGACTCACTTAACATTCTGGCCAGCTAAAATAACAACTCGGCCAGCTCAACATGCGGCACAGCCGGCTCACGCGGTAACACGGCCAGCTTGAGCATCACACAAGGAGACTCGGACCAAATCACCAGCCAGCTTCAAGGCATGGATCTAGAGAAGTATTATGCCCCAATGGTACCACCATAAGCAATGACAAGAAACAGAACTCGTTCACTCTTCTACAAGTTCAGCTTATGGGTGGAAAGTCTTCTAGAAGACCAAGACAAAGCAACAATGGGCCAAGAGTGCAACAATGAAGTCAAGGACTTCTCACTTAACTAAAGTGCTCCAGAAGCTTTGGCTCTTATGGCAAATGAGGTCAAGTCCTAACAATATGTTAACCTACTCCAAGTCCAAGACTAGGAGTTAGGCATGTGCAAGCCACAAGGTCGGCCACCTTCCATTTCTTGGCCGAAAGGTAAGAAGGTAAGTTTTCATATTATATATTGCCTTTTCTGTTTTACAAGGTAGGATCTAGTAGTTTTTCTTTTTGTTGAGTCAAGAACAATTAAGTAGTTTACCTTTTCGATTGTTTCCATTTTGTAATTTTCCTTAATGCATTTTTGTAAATTTTTCCATTTTTCCTTTGAGTCGACCGTAGAAGGTCAAGCTACCAAACATATTAATAAAGCTCCTTTCAGTATTGTAGTTCGACAACCTTTTCTCATATTAATAAAGATAAGTATTTTCTTCTAAGAGTCTTCTCACAAAGCTTTTGTCGCCTAGATCTAGTTGAGACTCGTACTCCTAGCTCTAAGCATTGTGATTTATCACGAGGCTCCTCATATCTCGTGTGGTTCACCTCATCCCACCATCCAACACACACGCCCATATCCATTCCAAGAAACCTAAGGCCGAGTTTCTCGCCTAAGTTCCTTGCAACCTGTCCCGAGAGATTTACGGCCACCTACTTAGGCTTGTATCAGTGAATATCCAAAATATTCGTTCATCATTTCTCAAGTCAAACTTACCAAGAAGGTCTTTCTTGTTCAGAATATAACAATCGCATCCAAAAATATGAAAGTAGCTTACGGTAGGTGGTTTTTCCTTCCAGAGCTCATAGGGAGTCATTCCGGTTCCCTTTCTAATGTACACATGATTAATAATGTAACACACTGTATTAGTAGCATCTGCCCATAAGTGTTTGGCCACTTGACTTCCGTGCAACATTGCACGTGCCATTTCTTGTAAAGTCCAATTTTTTTTTTCCACAACACCATTCTGCTGAGTGTGCATGGTGCAGAGTACTTATGGACAATGCCTACCTCTCTGCAGAGTACTTAATTATGAAATTCACACCCCCATGATCGCTCTTGATTGCCTTGATATTACATTTCTTTTAATTCTTGAGCTAATAAGGTAGTATCTTGAAGCTGTTAAACGTTTCTGATTTTTCCTTAAGAATCTTACCCATGTGAATCTTGTAAAACCATCAACTAGCACAAATATGTATCTTTTTCCCCACAATGCTTTCCACTTGAATTGTTCCCATCAGATTCATGTGAATCAGGTCAAGACCTTTCTTAGTTTGAATGTCTGGGACAACTTTGTGGTGAATTTTTACTTGCTTCCGTTTAACACACAGCCCACAAAAAAAAATCATATTTTAATTTTAGTTTAGGAATACCTGAAATGATCTGCTGCTCCGTTAACACACCATGGTGTGTACATTCATGTGTCAAGCTTCTGATACCATAGTTTTACCTCATCAAATTTTGTTGCTATAAAACATTGTTCTGTTTGTTAACCACACATAGCAATTGTTTCCTGTCCTGACATCTTGGATTTTTATGATGTTTTTGTCATCCATGGCTTGACAATCTATTTTTGTGAATGTAACAGACAAGCCTTGATCACATAGCTTACTAATACGTATCAGATTATCCTCAGCCCATCAACAAGATACACATTTTCCAATTTTGGGGAAGTCTGACATGTGGTTATCCCTTTTCCTTGAATTCTTCTCTTAGCTCCATACCCAATAGTGACTTTCCCCGATGCTGATTTTTCAAGTTTTTGAAGGTGTTCCTGAGTTCTTGATGTATGATTGAGTATCAATCTCACAAGCAGTACGATCATGACTCAAAAGGCCGACAATCTCTCTTCGATTAAGCGGGCAAGGGAACTAAAAAGAGGGAGTTTTGATCGAATCACACGATCAAAGGTTAACCAAGGAGTTTGAATCTCTAAAACTAACGTGGTTGTGGCTTCAATAGAAAGGAAGTGAATCACACACTTAGTTTCTAAAGAACAAGGACAAGATTCAAAAACAAGGGTTTGAAGAAAATACTTTGTATTCTACTTTTTATTTCAATGGGAGTCTGTCTTTACAATGAAGTCGTCCTGAGCTTATATAATGCTCATAGCAACAATCATAAGATCTAAAAGGAGAAAAAGAAATCATACATTTAAAATATATGACTGTTGGCCATTAATGTCTAGTTTAGCCAACAAGAAAATTGTAGATGCTTGTATCTTGAGAGCTTTGGGGAGAATGTAAGGTGTCTAGTTACATCCTGGATGCTTTGGAGTGTCATGAATACGTGCCTAAGTTACAAGGAATAAAGATCTTGCAATCTTTAACACATTAAGTGCACTTCGGTATATATATGACAAGTCTGGATCCTCTTGATCCTATGGTGCCTGGTAAATGGTAGTTTGGTTTTGGGTTTCCTTAGGGCCTTAATAATCTCTCATGGACACCATGTCTTGGTTTGCAAGTGATTAAACCTATTGGTCATCTCACTTGCCATAAACGGCTCCAATCGGTTCATTTGAATGCATGGATGGACCCGTCTGGTCCAAGGCATGTTTTCGCTTCTAGAAGTGCTTAAGGGAGCTCTTAGAAGTATGAAAAGGTCTCCTGATCGCGAAAGAAATGTTTGGAGACTTTCATATAAGGAAAGTTCTAAATATGCTAAGTTTCAGCAACTTCAACTTGATGAATGGTGCATGACTTGATCTGGCCTAGTTTGGGGTGAGCTCCATGTTGATGCGTGTTCTTTGTGAGTCAGGATTATAGACAAGGTCTGGTCTTCGATTGACTTTTCTTGGTTAGTGATACAAGCCTTGATTCAAGGATGTATGCACGTGGGCTGTTTGTAGAAGATTAGGTGAGAAACTCAACCTTAGGCTTCTGGATAGGGGTTTTCTGGTTGGTAAACGATGGAAGGGTGAAGTGAACCACACGAGGGGTGATGAACCTCGTGATAAATCACAAACTTAGAGCTAGGAGGGCTGGTCTCAACTAGGTTCTAAGCGCACAAGTCTCTTTTGAGAGAAAGCTTGTAGGGAAAAAGTTCTACTTTATTAATAATCAAAAGGTTGTCGAACTACAATGCTGGAAGGAGCCTTATTAATATGCTCGACAGCTTGACCTTCTAGGGTCGACACAAATAAAGAAAAAGGAAAGTTTACAAAAGTGCACAAAAGGAAAAGATACAAAAGTGCATAACCAAAAAGGACCTATTCCTAAAATGTTCTTGACTCAAAAATGTAAAGCAACTAGATCCTACCCTGCAAAATAGAAAGAGGCATATATTCGAATGTAAACTTACCTTAACTCACCTCACGGCCAAGAAATGGAAGGTGGCCGTCCTTGTGGCATGCACGCGCCTTGCTCCTAGTCTTCGACTTGGAGTAGGGTTACAAATCTCTAGGCCTTGACCTCTCTTGCCACTAAAGCCCAAGTCTCTGATGTCCCTTGTGTTGTTGAGAAGCTATTGGACTCTTCCTTGTATTTTTGGCCCATTGTCCTTAGTCGATCTTCTTCTAGAAGCTTGTTGACCCATAGGCTGAATTTGTGGAAGAGCGCCCTTGATCTGCTTCTTGTCATTGCTCCTTGAGGTACTACTGGTGTTGAGACTTCCTCTAAGTGCATGTCCTGGAGCTGGTAGCTCATTTGGTCCGAGTCCTCTTGTGTAGAAGTGGAAGTGCGCGTGTACTCGGCTGGATCGCCTGTACCGGCTGGACTGTGCGCGGTACTGGCCGGAATGACTTCAGGACCGGCCAAGTTGATCCCGGAGTCGGCGGTGTCATCAGGGGGACCGGCGGTGTCATTCACGTCCCCACCAAGTGTGCCGGAAGCTTGGGCCTCTCCGCCGGCGATGTTGACCGGTCTGGTCCTATAGGTCGAAGGTCCGGCGGTACTGTCTGGTCCGGCAGGCGCGCCAGATGGTCCTGCTGTCTCGGGCAAGCTTCCTGGTCGGCCAGTCTGGTCTCCTGGCTGGATGTACGACCTGATGTCCTCATCATTCCCTCCCTCTTCAGTAGGTTTTGTCCTCAAAACTGGTTCATCTGCATGGAAAGGAGCCAAGTCAGTGACATTAAACGTATTGGACACATTAAACTCACCTGGAAGCTCGATCCGGTAGGCGTTGTTGTTGATCCTCTCGAGTACTCTGAATGGTCCATCTCCTCTTGGTGCTAGCTTGGAACTCCTTAGGTTTGGGAACCTCTCCTGCCGTAGGTGTAGCCACACCCAATCGCCTGGTTGAAAGATCACCTCCTTTCTTCCTTTGTTGGCATCAGTCACGTACTGTCCGGTCCTCTTTTCCAAGTTCTCTGCTACCTTCTAGTGTAACCTCCTTATGAACTCTGCTTTGGATGCTCCGTTGAGGTTGGTCATCTCAGCTGGTGGCAGTGGTGTTTGCTCCAATGGGGTGAGAGGGTTGAAACCGTATACCACTTCAAATGGGGTCTTCTTGGTTGCTGAGTGCACGGCTCGGTTGTAGGCGAACTCAATGAATGGCAGGCACTCCACCCAAGTCTTTAGGTTCTTCCCTAGTGTTGTTCTGAGAAGAGTTGATAGGGTCATGTTGACAACTTCAGTTTGGCCATCGGTTTGAGGATGGCAAGTGGTTGAGAAGAGTAGCTTCGTGCCTAGCTTTCTCCAAAGGGTCCTCCAGAAATGGCTGAGGAACTTGGTGTCCCTATCTGATACGATGGTCCTTGGCACTCCATGAAGCCGTACTATCTCTCTGAAGAACAGCTCAGCTGTTTGTGTGGCATCATTGACATTGGCACATGGGATGAAGTGTGCCATCTTGGAGAATCTGTCCACCACTACAAAGATTGCATCTTTGTGGTTGATCTTGGGCAGACCTAGAACAAAATCCATCGAGATGTCCACCCATGGATGTGTTGGTATGGGCAGTGGGAGATACAACCCGTGAGGTTGCACTCGGGACTTTGCCTTCTTGCAAGTGGTGCATCTTGCACAATGTGCTTCTACTGTCCTCTTGATGTGTGGCCAGTAGAAGTGCTCCTTGACCACTGCTAGAGTCTTGTCGACACCAAAGTGGCCCATGAGTCCTCCTCCATGAGCTTCTCGGATGATAAGCTCCCTTAGTGATCCCTGTGGTATGCACAGCCTTCTTTCTCGGAACAAAAATCCCTCATGGATGTAGAATTTTCCATGACTCCCTGTGCTACACTCCTTGTAGCTCTCAGCAAGGTCAGGATCATCCTTGTATAGATCCTTGATGTGCTCGAATCCTAGGACCTTTGCCTCCATGGTTGATATCAAGGCAAACCTCCTTGATAGTGCATCGGCTACCACATTGTCTTTGCCCTTCTTGTACTTGATGATGTACGGAAGGTCTCTATGAACTCCATCCACCTGGCATGTCTCCTCTTGAGATTGGTTTGCCCTCTGAGGTGTTTGAGAGTCTCGTGATCAGTGTGGATCACAAACTCCTTGGACAGCAAGTAATGCTGCCAAGTCTCCAATGCTCGGACAAGGGCATAGAGCTCCTTGTCATAAGTGGGGTAGTTCAGTGAGGCACCACCTAGCTTCTCACTGAAGTATGCCACTGGTCTCCCTCCTTGGGTTAGCACTGCTCCTATGCCTATTCCAGAGGCATCACACTCCACTTCAAACGTCTTGTTGAAGTCGGGCAGGACTAGCACTGGTGCATGTGTAAGGCTGTCCTTCAAGGCCTGGAATGCCTTCTCCTGAGCTTCTCCCCAGCTGAATCCCACGTTCTTCTTCACTACTGCCGTCAGTGGTGAGGCAATACTGCTGAAGTTGGGCACGAATCTCCTATAGAAGCTGGCCAGTCCGTGGAAGCTCCTTACTTGGCTGATGTTTCCTGGTGTTGGCCATTCTTGTATGGCTCGAATCTTCTCCTCATCAACCTGTAGGCCCTGTGAACTCACAACAAAACCTAAAAAGACAAGCTTATCAGTACAAAAGGTGCACTTCTTGAGATTGGCATAAAGCTCTTCTTGTCGAAGGGTTTTAAGTACCATCTCAAGATGTGTGAGGTGTTCCCGTAGGCACTTACTATAAACAAGTATGTCATCAAAGTAAACTACTACAAACTTACTGATGTACGCCCTAAGAACTTGGTTCATAAGGCGCATGAAGGTGCTTGGGCATTAGTCAAGCCAAATGGCATGACTGTCCACTCGTAGAGCCCTTGCTTTGTCTTGAAAGCAGTCTTCCACTCATCACCTTCCTTCATTCTTACCTGGTGGTATCCACTTTTGAGGTCTATCTTGGAGAAGACCGTGGCTCCACTCAGCTCATCTAGCATGTCATCCAGTCGTGGTATTGGATGCCTATACTTGACTGTGATGTTGTTGATTGCTCGGCAGTCCACGCACATGCGCCAAGTTCCATCCTTCTTGGGCACTAGTAGCACTGGTACAGCACATGGACTGAGGCTCTCTCGAACATATCCTTTCTCCAGGAGCTCCTTGACTTGCTTCTCAAGCTCCTTGGACTCCTCTGGACTCATCCGGTAGGCTGGCCGGTTGGGCAGGGCTGCTCCGGGCACTAGATCAATCTGGTGTTCTATGCCACGTAAAGGAGGCAAGCCTGCTGGTATCTCCTCTGGAAATACATCCTGGAATTTGTTGAGGAGTGTTGCTACTTCATGAGGTAGCTCTACCTGTCCCTGTTCTATACTCAACACTTCCTTGAAAACCATTAGTAACATTAAGTCCTTCGAGGCTAAAGCTCTCCGGACATGACTAGGTTGAATAAGAAAGTTAGACTTGACAAGTTTTTTTTCCTTACTCATTTGGAGTTGTAGCTCATGTACTTGGGCAGGTGTAAGAGGAGCTAGGCTGACCTTTCTCGTGTCATGCACGAAGGTGTAGAGATTGGTTCTGCCATCATGCTGGGTCTCTTTGTCAAACTGCCATGGTCTTCCTAGTAGAAGATGGCCAGCTTGCATGGGCACCACGTCGCACACGACCTGGTCTTGGTACTTGCCCACACTGAATGGCACAGTGACTTGCTCATGAATCTTGAGCTCCACTTTGTCATCAAGCCATCTCAGTCTATATGGTCGAGGATGCCGTGTCCTCTCTAGACCTAGCTTATCAACCATATACGCACTAGCAACGTTAGTGCAAGAACCACCATCTATGATGAGGTTACATACCTTTCCCTTGATGGTGCAACGGCTGTGGAAGATGTTCTCCCTTTGGATGGTCTCTGAAGGATCCACCATTGCACTGAGGATACGTCTAGTGACCAGCACTTCCCCACATCAGGGTACTCAATGTCACCATATTCTCCTTCTGGTTCATATTCCTCTTCATCTTGGGACTCATACTCTCCTGCCTCCGTAATCAGCATGACTCGGTTGTTTGGGCACTCCTTGAGATGTGTCCACGTCCCCTGCACTTGAAACAAGTTATGTCACGTGATCTTTGAGGGTTAGAAGACTTACCAGGCTCTCTCTGGTCACGGGTGGGTTCAGGAGGCTTGCTCTTGAACCTTGACTCGATCTCTACGCTTTTGCCTTTGTCCACTGTCTTAGGCATGTTGCTTGGTGCCCAAGGTGTCTTAGGCTTGCTGCGGATGTCTTGGCTCTTACGTTTGATGTGCTGTTCAGCTTGCACAGATAGGTGGAACAAGTCCTTGAAGTCGTTGTAGATTTGCCTTTCCACCTTGCAGCTGATCCTTTCTTGGAGTCCATCCAAGAATTGTGCCATCAATGCTTCTTCATCGTCATTGAGCTCCAATCTGTTCCTTAACCTTTCGAACTCTTCATAGTACTCCTCTACTGATCTGGTACCCTGCTTAAGAGTACGAAAACGTCGTTGCAAATCCCTATGAAAGTAAGGTGGAACATACCTTTGTCGCATGAGGTCTTTCATGTCAACCCATGAGTCTACGGGACTCATTCTCTTCCTTCTTCTTGCTCTTCGAAGCTCTTCATCCGCATTTTATCAGAACAATTCCCTATCCCGACATCTACTTCCAGATACTGATAAAGATTCAGGTAATTTTGTCTGATGTAGCGGCTCTCACCGCCTACCCAAAGCACCATCTTATACCTCTGGTGATGCCGGTAAGCAAACTCAAGAAGCAGCTCGGTTTTTCCAATCCCGGATTCACCCGAAACGCAAGCCACACCTTTCCCGTAAGCAATCTTCATTGATCGTTTTCTCCTTGCTTCCCGCCCCACTTTCACTTGATTCCGCGATGGTAATTCCGTATTTTGCATCTCGATCTCTTTCTCCGACTCTTTCCACACAACTTTCTGTTTCCCTTTCTTCCGTCTTTCTTCTGCTGAACCACTTTTATTCCACCCGAGAGTCACGTTCTTCTTCTTCCTTCTCGCCGGCCTCGCTTTTAGCTCAAAGTAGTCCCTTTCCGAATCTCCAGCACATCTCCAAATAGAACGAACTCTAACTCGGATAACTCCTTCTTCCTCCCAACAAAATTTTCATTCCGCGGAAACGGAAACTCCTCTTTCTCTGCTTTATCCCGCCATTTCGTTAACCGCTCTACAATACTTCTCCTCCCTAAAAATTCTAAGGGAAGGAAATTTGAAAAAAAAGGAAACTTCCTAGACAACTTGTGCTAGCTGTCCAATTCGAATTCTTTTGTGTATTTTCCTATTTTCTTTTCTTTTCTTTTTGTTTTCTTTTTAATTTAACTTAAAACCAATGGAAATATGAATTAAACAAAAAGGAAAACGTGAATGCAATGCAAAAAGTGAATCTAAACCCTAGTGATACACGTAGGAGGCTAGATGCACTCGGTTTGGAGTTGGAGGTTATTTTTTTGATTTTTCTTAAGTGCGACTTAAACTAATGCAAGAACACAAAACAAAACAAGCAAAAGGATAGAAACAACCTGGTTTAGGAGCTTTAAGCTCTGATACCAAAATGATACAAGCCTTGATTCAAGGATGTATGCACGTGGGCTGTTTGTAGAAGATTAGGTGAGAAACTCAACCTTAGGCTTCTGGATAGGGGTTTTCTGGTTGGTAAACGATGGAAGGGTGAAGTGAACCACACGAGGGTGATGAACCTCGTGATAAATCACAAACTTAGAGCTAGGAGGGCTGGTCTCAACTAGGTTCTAAGCGCACAAGTCTCTCTTGAGAGAAAGCTTGTAGGGAAAAAGTTCTACTTTATTAATAATCAAAAGGTTGTCGAACTACAATGCTGGAAGGAGCCTTATTAATATGCTCGACAGCTTGACCTTCTAGGGTCGACTCAAATAAAGAAAAAGGAAAGTTTACAAAAGTGCACAAAAGGAAAAAAATACAAAAGTGTATAACCGAAAAAGGACCTATTCCTAAAATGTTCTTGACTCAAAATGTAAAGCAACTAGATCCTACCCTGCAAAACAGAAAGAGGCATATATTCGAATGTAAACTTACCTTAACTCACCTCACGGCCAAGAAATGGAAGGTGGCCGTCCTTGTGGCATGCACGCGCCTTGCTCCTAGTCTTCGACTTGGAGTAGGGTTACAAATCTCTGGGTCTTGACCTCTCTTGCCACTAAAGCCCAAGTCTCTGATGTCCCTTGTGTTGTTGAGAAGCTATTGGACTCTTCCTTGTATTTTTGGCCCATTGTCCTTAGTCGGTCTTCTTCTAGAAGCTTGTTGACCCATAGGCTGAATTTGTGGAAGAGCGCCCTTGATCTGCTTCTTGTCATTGCTCCTTGAGGTACTACTGGTGTTGAGACTTCCTCTAAGTGCATGTCCTGGAGCTGGTAGCTCATTTGGTCCGAGTCCTCTTGTGTAGAAGTGGAAGTGCGCGTGTACTCGGCTGGATCGCCTGTACCGGCTGGACTGTGCGCGGTACTGGCCGGAATGACTTCAGGACCAGCCAAGTCGATCCCGGAGTCGGCGGTGTCATCAGGGGGACCGGCGGTGTCATTCACGTCCCCACCAAGTGTGCCGGAAGCTTGGGCCTCTCCGCCGGCGATGTTGACCGGTCTGGTCCTATAGGTCGAAGGTCCGGCGGTACTGTCTGGTCCGGCAGGCGCGCCAGATGGTCCTGCTGTCTCGGGCAAGCTTCCTGGTCGGCCAGTCTGGTCTCCTGGCTGGATGTACGACCTGATGTCCTCATCATTCCCTCCCTCTTCAGTAGGTTTTGTCCTCAAAACTGGTTCATCTGCATGGAAAGGAGCCAAGTCAGTGACATTAAACGTATTGGACACATTAAACTCACCTGGAAGCTCGATCCGGTAGGCGTTGTTGTTGATCCTCTCGAGTACTCTGAATGGTCCATCTCCTCTTGGTGCTAGCTTGGAACTCCTTAGGTTTGGGAACCTCTCCTGCCGTAGGTGTAGCCACACCCAATCGCCTGGTTGAAAGATCACCTCCTTTCTTCCTTTGTTGGCATCAGTCACGTACTGTCCGGTCCTCTTTTCCAAGTTCTCTGCTACCTTCTAGTGTAACCTCCTTATGAACTCTGCTTTGGATGCTCCGTTGAGGTTGGTCATCTCAGCTGGTGGCAGTGGTGTTTGCTCCAATGGGGTGAGAGGGTTGAAGCCGTATACCACTTCAAATGGGGTCTTCTTGGTTGCTGAGTGCACGGCTCGGTTGTAGGCGAACTCAATGAATGGCAGGCACTCCACCCAAGTCTTTAGGTTCTTCCCTAGTGTTGTTCTGAGAAGAGTTGATAGGGTCATGTTGACAACTTCAGTTTGGCCATCGGTTTGAGGATGGCAAGTGGTTGAGAAGAGTAGCTTCGTGCCTAGCTTTCTCCAAAGGGTCCTCCAGAAATGGCTGAGGAACTTGGTGTCCCTATCTGATACGATGGTCCTTGGCACTCCATGAAGCCGTACTATCTCCCTGAAGAACAGCTCAGCTGTTTGCGTGGCATCATTGACATTGGCACATGGGATGAAGTGTGCCATCTTGGAGAATCTGTCCACCACTACAAAGATTGCATCTTTGTGGTTGATCTTGGGCAGACCTAGAACAAAATCCATCGAGATGTCCACCCATGGATGTGTTGGTATGGGCAGTGGGAGATACAACCCGTGAGGTTGCACTCGGGACTTTGCCTTCTTGCAAGTGGTGCATCTTGCACAATGTGCTTCTACTGTCCTCTTGATGTGTGGCCAGTAGAAGTGCTCCTTGACCACTGCTAGAGTCTTGTCGACACCAAAGTGGCCCATGAGTCCTCCTCCATGAGCTTCTCGGATGATAAGCTCCCTTAGTGATCCCTGTGGTATGCACAGCCTTCTTTCTCGGAACAAAAATCCCTCATGGATGTAGAATTTTCCATGACTCCCTGTGCTACACTCCTTGTAGCTCTCAGCAAGGTCAGGATCATCCTTGTATAGATCCTTGATGTGCTCGAATCCTAGGACCTTTGCCTCCATGGTTGATATCAAGGCAAACCTCCTTGATAGTGCATCGGCTACCACATTGTCTTTGCCCTTCTTGTACTTGATGATGTACGGGAAGGTCTCTATGAACTCCATCCACTTGGCATGTCTCCTCTTGAGATTGGTTTGCCCTCTGAGGTGTTTGAGAGTCTCGTGATCAGTGTGGATCAAGCACCATCGTATTTTGGCCTGCATATAGATAAAGCAAGTTAATACCTTGATTTACTAATGGTTTAGGGCATTAACCTCGGTTTAGGACATTAACCTCGGTTTAAGGTATTACCTCGGTTTATGGTCCTCATATAGTTCGGGTGTGGCCATTGTGGATCTGATGGTTTTTGTTTGATAAGCAAGGAAGCAATTACTCCTTTCCATATCAGCTGGTTTCTTTGTTTGGCGTTCAAGGTGTTGGATTCTCCATTGTCTTCTCTTTGTTCTGAACATCGGTTTAGTGTAAAAGATGTTTTTTCTTGGTCTTTGTTGGATCTTCGTGTACCTATACCTGTTTCAATAATCTTTAAAAAATACAAGTGCATTATGCTAGTACTGGAATTTTAAAATTTAGACTCTTTTATTTCCTTAACACTTTTAGGCTTAACATTTTCGGGTTCTACTAGCAAGTTTTTTATTACTTGTCTAGTTCGACATGTCTTAGCAAAGTGTCCTCTTTCTAAACATCTATAGCATATAATTTCATCTAGTTTTAACTGGTCAGAGGATTTATCTGGTTTTTCTTTGTCGTGTAGCTCATGCAATGGCTTTGATGGTTGCTGGTGTGAGATACGGCTTGAGGCTTTGGGCTGGTCATCTTTGGACTGAATCATTGGTTTAGCTCTTGTGTTTCCTCCTAAAGTGTTTGAAAACACTTTATTTTCTTCTGGACAGTAGACTCTTGTTTGCCTAGGTTTTGTGTTCGACAAGCCATCTTCTTGGCTCGGGGTTTGCATGGAACTTCATATAGTATTGTTGGCAAGCTGCTATATTCCTCACAAACTCATCATACATCAGCTGCGTTATTTCATCCCATGTTGCCTCAACTTCATCATACTCTAACCGTATGTAGGCGTCTTGCTCCCAAATCCTAAAGACATATTTGGTTAGGGTGTCTTCGCCATAGGCTGTCTTTTCTTCCTCTTGAATTTGGTTATTTTGGAACCAATCTTCCATGTCTTGTTCCCACTTGAGATAGGCGTCTGGTTTTTGTTCATGGCCTGAAAATGAGATGTATCCTAGTTCATGATTTTCTTCACCATTCGATTGTTGCTTCCATGGTTCGGCACTTTGGCTAGGTGGTGTTTGGGCCATTCTTCTTCATATACCGCCTCATCACGATAGATTACTCCTTTTCCTCGTGCTCTACTTCTTCTAAACTACTTTGGGAGTTAGTCTCTTCATGCCACAATTCTCCTTCATGGTTTTTTTTCTTCATCACCTCCTTGGTAACCTTTTTCTTCTTCCGACCAACTTTCATGGCTTAGGTTGTCTTGCTCATAGTCTGGTGGTTGTGGTTAAAGTTTTCTCCTTTTGATTCTTCTTCAAAATCGGTCTCCAAATAGTCTTCATTCCATGACTTCTCCATAGTCACACTCTTTGGTGGTTAGGCATTGATCATAGTCATTGTTTTAACTATAATCAGTTTTTCGTATGCTCATGGTTTCTTCTTCTTCATCATAGTGTTCCATCACTAAAGTTTGTACCTTTCACGACAAGAAAAAAAAATCAGGTCCAAATCAACAAATAAAAAAACTACACTCTAGTGAATATATGATATTAACACACAAGAACTAATAAAAGGAAAATATGATACAAATAAATATTTTGAGATTTTTATTTTTGTTTCTTTTGGCAAAAAACTTTAAAACAAACTAAAAGATAATATTTGTTTTGGTTTTTGATATTAAATTAATTTAGAACTAAACGAATAATATTTTATAAATTTCTTTCTTTTTTTAAATTTAACTAGCAAATAAATTTGACAAATAAAAAATAACAAATAAATGATATTTCTTTTTTTTAAAAAATTTTTTTACTTAATTTCGTTCATAAACATCATTCATTTTGTTATTTTTATTTGTCGGTAGTTAAGCTTTAAAGAAAAAAAGAGATTCATAGAACATTAATTATTTCGTCTTAAATTAATTTAAAATATTAAAACCAAAACAAATATTGTCTTTTAGTTTGCTTTAAAGTTAGTTGCCAAAAAAAACCAAAAATAAAAACGTCAAATATTTACTAGTATCGATTTTTTTTTGCTACTACTTGTGAGTTAATATCATATATTCACTAGAGTATAGTTTTCTTTTTTGTTAATTTGGACTTGATATTTTTTCTTCTGGTTGTGCAACGTACAAATTTAATGATGGAGCACTATGATGAAGAAGAAAACATCATGAACATACCACAAACCAATTGTAGTCAAAATAATAACTATGATCAATGCCTCAGCACCAACAAGGGTGATTATGGAGAAGATTCATTGCATGAAGACTATTTGGAGACTGATTTTGAAGAAAAATCAGAAGGAGAAAACTTTGAATCATAACCACTGGACTATGACCCCATGAGTCATGAAAGGTTGTCGGAAGAAGAAGAAAGTTACCAAGGATGTGATGAAGAAGAAAATCATGAAGGAGAATTGTGGCATGGAGAGACTAACTCCCAAAGTAGTCTAGGAAGAAGTAGAACACGAGAAACAAGGGGTAATCTATGGTGATGAGCCAGAATATGAAGAAGAATGGCTCGAGCACCACTCGGCCAAACCATGGGAGCAGCAATCAAATGGTGAAGAAAATCATGAAGTGGAATACATCTCATTTTCAGGCCATGAACAAGGACCAAACGCTTATCTCAAGTGGGAAAAAGACATGGAAGATTGGTTCCAAAATAACCTAATTCAAGAGGAAGAAAAAACAACCTATGCCGAAAACACCCTAACCGAAGATGCCTTTAAGATTTGGGAGCAAGATAGGTTATATACGGTTAGACTATGATGAACCAGAGATAACATGGGATGAAATGAAGCAGCTGATGTATGATGAGTTTGTGAGGAACATAGCAGCTCGCCAACATTACTATGTGAAGATCCATGCAAACTCCGGACCAAAAAAATGGCTTTTGAGATTCTACAATGCCACTGATATTTGGAAGATCCTTCTTAGGCATAGTTGGAGTTGTTGTTGATCTGCCAAATAAGAGGGTTTGCTTCACCAACATCGACAACAAGGTCTTCTATAAAACTTTACATAAGGCAAGATTTTCACATTTTGTCTCATGTACTACCATCTTCCCCAAAGATATGTTGAATGCAAAATCAAGAGTCAATTGTGTAGACAAATACGTGATCAAAGAAGCCCTGAATGAAGATTATGCTATCACGAGAACGAACGTTGTTCACAAGGCAAAGGTGAAAAACAAATTCATGATCGAAGGGATCAAGGGCGACCCTCATATCACCTTAGTGCCTCAAAAGTGTGTTGGAAATAGTATCTGAGTACATATCAAATGTAAGGGGACTTCAAAACTTTTTGCTATGGCTAGAGCATTCTTACTTTTGAGATACAAGCGAAATGTGAAGATGCGGTTAAGGACTTGATGAGCAGAGTTATGAAGCTGAAGTTAATCAATAACGGGACTTGATTTATAGTGAGTTCTAGTGTTTTTCCTCGGTGAATTTTGACACAATCGAGCTGGAGATTGTAAACAAGCGCTTAATGGAAGGCAATCCATTGGTATCATTTTTTTTAAGTATCTTCATTTTTCTCCTGATTTACTCTTACACCGGGACGGTGTGAAGTAAGTCTGGAGGGAGGGTGTTTAGTGCTAACCTATTTTAAATTTTTTTCTTTGGTGCTTGAGTTAGTTTGCGGCCTGTTTAAACTTTTGTTATTATTGTGTTAAAAAAAAAATTTTCAGCCATACCTTGGAACTAATTGTCTAAAGCTAAATTTTGTGACCATTCTAACAGATTTTAACCGCAAACTTGCCGAATGGAAACCCATAAGAAAATCAACTTACCGAAGCTACCATATCACTTGAGAATTCAAACATTCCAATGGTAACTCCAACCCGAATGAATTTAATTTTCTCATCATGGGGTTTGATAGACATTGAGCTAGATTCACCCTTCTATGATGTAATGCACGGTTCTCCCCTCTATTACCTTCCAATTTGTATACCCCTTGTGTTGAATTAGATGTGGTTTAAGTGGAAATAAATTTGGAGTCAGACGTAAACTAGCATCCTTTAGATCTCTTGGAAATTCTTCTCATAGGATGATCGATAAAAAAATACAATGATACCCAAGAAAAGTAGGAAGATATAGATCATCAGGGGAAGGATTCGATAAAAAATACACTGATGGCCTAGAAAAATAGAGAGAAATTGATTCTAAAGAAATGAGAAAATAGAGAGGAAAAGAACCAGAAGTTGAAAATAAATAAATAAAAGGAACACAAGAGGGATGAGTATTTAAGGTTCTTTGATTGATACTCCCTCATTGATACTACTTGCTATAGTTTATTAGGGATTAGCAAGGTGATTTTAGATTTCTTAGAGTGGTTGTGGATTTGATTTGATATGGTTGCTAAGCTTATGGCGAAGTACATGGAAGTGTTTTTCTAAGATTGATGTTGTTTGATGTGGATTGCATAGTTGAAATTGATGTATTGTTGTAAAGGTTATGTGGGGTTTTTACACTTCTAATTTTCCTTTTGTACTTAGAATCTATGTTTTGTTTAAGGACAAACAAAGGTCTAAGTGTGGGAAAGTTGATGTGTTGTGATTTTGATATATTTTAACCATTTTTTGCTAGTATTACAAAATTGAGTTGAATCATTTGAAGTTTGACACTCTTCGAAAGCCTTCTAATGTTGGATCACACGCAAACTTCGCAACAAGATAGTCGAGTGCTTTGAAGTCAAACGAACGATTTGATCAAGAGTTATACCAGTTTTCGTAAAAATAGTCGAGTGTTGTTTCGCACAAAAACGGTTTGGCCCCATGTTGGCCCAATCCAACCCCGATTTGACCTTTTTCGATTTTGTAACTATATAAATATTTTTCAGGCACTTTTAAAGCTACACTTTAGTTTCTTTAGTTTTTTTTGGCATTGGCATTTGTAATCACTTTTGGAGAAGAAATCTTGACTCCACATCTTATTGATAAGATTTATATACCTTTCTACTCTTTATTTATTCAATTTTAGTATTTGATTATTATTTTTTTAATCGTTATTCATATCTGAATAGATTTTTGTTAAGTTTTAGGACTTTCAAAGGGATTTCAGGAATCGGTAAATTAGGCCTCTCGAATTACAAATTTTCATCTAGATCTTTATTTAGGTTGTTCTTATTACTTAGTCTAATATGATCAATTAGACTATAATATTAGGATTAATCGGAATGCATCAAAAATGTTAGTAGTTTCCTGAAAAGAATGTAGATGAGCAAAATTGTTAGTAACCAACAAAAAAATTGATGTTAAATCAATTTGTGAACATATTAATTAGAACATGAACAATTAATCCGTGTTTAAGAATATGAATTCAAACGAAAATTTAGAATGATAAATTATTAGACATAGTAGTTAAGTGCAATGACAGGCTAGCTCGATAGTCGTGTTAGAAGTTCTAGATAACACTTAATCAAATCCCCAATAAAAATCCAATTAGCAATACTGATTTCCTACTTATTTTTATAAACCTAACGCTTTCATATTTTAAGTTTATATCAATATAAATTCTTTCTATTCATATTATTTATCCATAAACTTTTATGGTTTTTCTTTTTAACAAAACTGTTATTATAAAAATTATAATATAGCGATTGGTACTTATAGATTCGATTTTTAAATACTCTTGTGTTTGCTTCTGCATTTATAACAAGTTTCTTTGGGTTAAAACAAATACGAGAGATAGTGAACAACGTTTTAATTTGTTTTTTATCTTTTCCAAGGCAACTTCTATCCTCAACATTTTTAAACATTTCATTAATTCCTCTTCGATTGCTAATACCAATTTTTAGATGAACTTTCATTACATTTGTAACTGGTATCATGATGTCTTCACCACCATCAATCAACACAGCTCGATAAGCTTTTCCTTCCTTATATTGTTGCAACCTCATTATGCTTGATCCTTTAGACATCTTCACATGCTCTTGTTTTCTTCACATTTTCTTAACATTGAATCCTCCCCAACCGTGACTACCTTTGTTTCAACATCACTCCCAATGAATAAATGGAAAACTTACTCTAGTTGTAATACTCTATCTCACACCCAACTCCTTTAGAGTTTTTTGTGTCTCTTAAGACCAAATCAGTCTTCCGGAGTAACAACTTCTTCCTCAGTGTTTCTTTTTGATTCATGATCACATATCCTTGTGTTAATTAACTGTATATCAATCCTATAGCTACATCTAAAGAAACATTTCAAGAATAACTTGCTTTTCATGAAACTCTTTAATATGATATGTGTCACCCATCGTCTTCTGTACTTATCTCTCCTATCTCATTAATCCTTTTTTTCATATATTGGTCATGTTCGTTTGGCAGCCGCAGGTATCTACGACTGCGGCTGCGGCAGATTGTTGTTCGCTTATCTGTTGTAGGTACCTACGGCAGACGCAGCGGTCAGACGCTACATCCTGTGTCGCAATTTTTTCGACCGCTTATTAAAACAGCAATGCGACTAAAAATCTGCGATCAATCGCAACCGCAACCGCCAATGGCAGACAAACGAACAAGATCTGCCGTAGCCGCAACCGTAGTATTGACCGTAGCCGCAACCGCCTGCGGCGACCAAACGAACAACACTATTATCACCTTCATCCAGTAGCTCATCACATCTAAATATACATGAATCCTCTCGGAAATATTAAACTGCTTTTAATCAAGCAAATTCTGTATTCCATTTTCATACTCATATGCTGTAAAATCTTGATTCCCAAATCTATTGTTTTAACAAGTACTTTTAAATATGTATATCATTCCTATGGCCCTAGAATCATGATTCTATTTCACTTCTGTTGCTTTTTCAAACAGTCCTATCTAGGAACCATTCTATGCTCAAATTTTATCAACCTAAACAAAACCAAGTAGCTATCCGAATCCACAACTATTAATCGTGATTTTTTTCGTTGGAATTTGTTTGCATTCTTTTGTTGTACCAAGATCAAGATGTCCTTACTTTAGGGTACCATGAGTATCTTCGTGACCTTTACTGAATTGAGAGAACCTTACTTCAAACCAATATTTGACTATTCCAATGAAACTTCCTACGTCAAATCTTATGTGCTTTTCCATGTATAATTGATTCTTCTTCTCTTTATTACTCTTATTTGAGGCAAAAATCATAAGATTCATAAAATAAACAACTCCTATTCGAAGAAGAGATAAGTCTTTTATCTTTCTTTTTTACCACAATCATATCTGGAATACTTTGATACCATTGTTAAGATTTTAAGATCATTTTTTTTTATTATTTTCAAGTTTCTATTAAGTATAACTTTGATATTTAAACTAAGAACACAGTTTGATTACACAGTTTACATTTAAAATACATCTCGGATGCGATCTATCTCTTACAAATTTTTACTATCAATAACAAAACACGTTTACATAAACGATTTAATATGCGTTCTTTGTATTTAAGGTTACAAGTAAACAAAATAAAAGAGATACAACATTAAAGATAATGATCAAAGAAACTTTCTCTTGTAAATACGAGACATGGACAATGTCTTTGTCTTAGGTTTATTCTCTCTCTGCCTCTCTTACCCTCTCTCTCTCCCTCTCTCTCTCTCCCTCTTTCTCTCTATCTCTTTTTCTTGTGTGTTTTCAGACTAGTTTTGGGGATAACTTAAATTGTTGAGAATGAGGCCTATTTATATGGTTAATGTGCCCTTTTCATGTAGGATATATATGGAGACCAACTTCAACTAGGATTAGGAAAGTCTTAATTTAGCATGGGTCATGACTAATCACATATTCGGGCTTGGGTCTATCTTTAAAATGGGGCTCATTATTCCACTCTCTCACCCTCATACAACCCCTATTGATATATAGAGTCTATGGAAACTATTAATCTTAAAAGAGGAAAAAAGGGCTGATTAGATTCCCACATAAACTTTTTTCCATTAGATTATATATATTTGAACTATTTAGCAATATTCATAACTTCATAAACTACTATGAAATTTGAAAACATTACATGAACTAACGCTTCGGCGTTAAAACCAACAATTTAACAATTGTCGTTGTTATATCGTCAAACCTGATGATTTAGATTGCACGTTGGCATCATTCTCGAAACGACACTGTTTCCTATTAACATTAGAAAGAGAGTAAAACAACGCGTTTTTGCTCTCCTTTTAATATTAATAATAAATGACGTCGTTTGTAAAATTGGTAGAAGTTTTGAATTATGGTTCTTGATGAAGGGAGAAATCGAATATGAAAGAATTGTGTGTGTGGAGTGAAATCGACCACTACGAGAATGTTGCCAACGTCGTTTGATTAAAAAGCAAGAACTTGCGTTTGTGTTTGGAGTGATACATTGAAAATTTCTTGATCATGGCGAAAAAAAAAACTTGACCTTTCCATGTTTTATGGATTTGGTAAAGATCATTCGAGTGTAGAAAATATAATCCAAAGCTGACACGATGAAGAAAAAAACCGGATTGATTGATTTTTTTCCAGTAGTTTAATGAAGTTTAGAAAGAGTCATTTTCCTACCACAAAATATCCCGAGAAAATAGTTTGTCAGAAAACTTTCGTCACTAGCAGACTTCTGAATATTTCCTTTAAAAAAAGTTTTGCACCATTTCTAGTCAAACTGTAGAAATTCCCTTAGGGTCCAGAGAATCTGGTGAAGCTTTTAGATCAAATGAATGATCTCTTGAAGCTGTGTAGAACCCTCAAAAAGCTGCACCAGCTTCATGCCCAATTCACCACTTCCGGCAGAATCTCCAATGATTTGAATTGAAACTATGTTTTCCCCAATATTCTCTTCGCCACTACCTCTATCGCACCTTCTCCGACAACGATATCAACTTTACCGAATTCTTTGTTGGCGTCGAATGTGATTGTGAGTTACGCGACTTCGGTTTTCAGATTCATCACAAACTCATCAACGTTTTATTTCAATACACTTCACGACCCATCTCTGTCTTCCCACCGTTTTTTCACCCAAATAATGTTGGGAGAAAATAATTTTAAAAGTGGGGGAGAAGGTGTTTAATAAGCTTTGAAAAAATAGGAGTTTTAAGAAAAATAATAAGATTTTATTTCTTTAGAAGAACTTGTTTTTCTATTGGAACAACTTCACTATAAATTAGAGGAGAGCGACGTATTTATAACCTCCAAATTATAAAATATCTTAATATTTTTATTATTTTAATACAATTATCTATTTCTAATGTGAAAGATAATCCTAGATATGTTTTAGAATTTGGATAAAGTTTTACTTAGGTCCAATTAGTATTATTGGATCATTGATCCAATAATTAAACTTGACCCAAAATCAAGTTTAATTTTCAACACTCCCTCTTAAGATTGATTTTGTTACTCCAAGCAAACTTCTCATGTTTATAAAATCTTCACGCTTAAGTGGCTTGGTCAAAATATCACCTACTTGATTATTCGTCTTCACATACTGCACTTGCACATCCTTCTTGGTAACACATTTGCTAATGTAATGATAGCGTGTGTCAATATGCTTCCTTCGATCATGGAAGACTAGATTTTTGCTAATGCTATGGCTGACTTGTTGTCTACTAAAATCTTCGTTGGTTCCTCTTGTGGTAAGATCAACTATTTTAAAAAGTTTCACAACCAAACTGCGGGACCAACACATGAATTAGCAGCTACATACTCCGCTTCACAAGTAAAAAGAAGTGATAATCGGTTGTTTCTTTGACATCCATGTGAATGTCGTATCTCCAATGTAAAATACAAATCCACTTGCACTTTTTCGGTCATCTACATCTCCACTCCAATCGCTATCGCTATATCCAACAAGCTTGTAATCATTAGAAATGGAGTAGTGCAAACCAAAATTTGTTGTACCTTTGATATAACGAAGAATCCTCTTAGCTGCTTTGAAGTGAGTTGTGGTTGGATGCTCCATGTATCGACTCACAACTCTAACTGCATATAAAATTTCAGGTCTTGTGCACGTTAAGTAACGTAAGCTTCCAACCAAGCTCTTAAATAGTGTTGGATCCACCATTTTTCCTTCTTCATGTTTTAACAACTTAACTCCATATTCCATTGGCGTATTGAGTCATCCATCTTAAATTGCTTGAGCACCTCTAGCATAACTTTCTTGAGTAATGAATATTCTATTGGCTTTTTGCTTCACTTTAATTCCAAGATAGTACGACATCAATCCAATATCCGTCATCTCGAACTCTTTTGTCATTTCCATCTTGAAATCTTCAAACATACTTGGATTATTACTAGTGAATATCAAGTCATATACATACAAACATGCAATCAATATATCATTCTTTTGAGTTTTGATATAGAGTGCATGCTCATATGGACATTTGATGAAGTTTTTCTCGTACTTATCAATTCGAGTATTCCAAGCTCTTGGTGTTTGTTTTAAGCCATAAAGTGCCTTCCTTAACCATAAGACTTTGTCTTCTTCTCCTTTGACTATATAGTCTTGTGGTTGCTCAATATATACTTGTTCATCAAGATCTCCATTTAAAAATGCTGATTTGATATCCATTTGATGTATCCTCCAACTGTTTTGGGCTGCCAATGAAATAATTGGTCTATCAGTTTCTAAACGTGCAAAAGGAGCGAATACCTCATCATAGTCAATTCTGGCTCTTTAACTATACCCTTTTGCCACCAATCTTGCCTTGTATCTTTTGATTTCTCCTTTAGAGTTCTCCTTTGCTTTATACACCCACATCACACCAATTGCCTTATGTGCATTCAGAAGTGAAGCTAACTCCCATGTCTCATTCTTTTGTATCGCTTTGATCTCTTCATCCATTGCATTTCTCCATGTTTTCTTTTCCATAGCCTCTTGAAATTTCATGGTTTCGCAAATCCGCAAATAAACAAAATAAGGTAAGGTTGTCTTGATTTTCAGTTACCTCGTAAAGTTCTTGTAAACTTCTATAACGTGAAGTTCTTTCACTCGAACTTTCATCTTCTTGATAATTTGTGGTTGGTGAAGTTGGCGGTGTAGCTTGCTGCTCTCTAGGTTGCTCCAAAATTTCTTCTTCAAAAGGTGGAAAGAAGTTATAATCTTTATCATTTGAACTCCAATCCCATTCTCCTTTTTCCTCAAAGATGACATTTCGACTAAGGGTTGTCTTCTTTGTATCCGGATTGTAGAGCTTAAAACCTTTAGTATTATTGGCATAACCGATGAATATATACTTCTTACTTTTATCATCTAGTTTGCTCCTTTTTTCGTCCGGTATATGAGCATGAGCAATGCTTCCAAAAACTTTTAGAAGTGAAATACTAGGCTTCCTTCCACTTCAAGCTTTTTGTGGTGTTTTTTCCGAGGCACTTCTTGTTAGAGATCGGTTCGATAGATAAATCGCGCATGCAACCGCTTCTGCCCATTACTGCTTTGGTAATCTTTTGATTTTAATCATGCTCCTCGCCATCTCAAGGATTGTTCTATTCTTTCTTCCCGCTACTCCATTTTGTTGAGATGATCTTGGCACCGTCAATTGTCTACAAATCCCATTATCCTCACAATACTTCTGAAATTCTTTGGAAGTGAACTCTCCTCCACGATCAGATCTCATGGCTTTGATCACAAGGCCACTTTCCTTTTCGACTAGAGCTTTGAACTTTTTGAAGTTTTCAAACACTTTTGATTTTTCCTTCAAAAAATAAACCCACGTTTTTCTTGAAAAATTATCAATAAAGAAAAAAAAGTAGTTACTTTTACCGAGTGAACTTGGCTTGATCGGAACACAAACATATGTGTGTACAAGTTCTAGTGGCTTCCGAGCTCTTGTGTTTGACTCCTTTGGAAAACTCACTTTGAATTGTTTTCCAAGTAGACACCCTTCACAAATTTGATTTGGATGGTTGGTGTAAGGCAATTCTCTCACCATTCCTTTCTTAGAAAGTAACTCTAATCCTCCAAAGTTGAGATGTCCAAATCAAAGATGCCAAAGCCAAGACTCTTTCTTATAACACATCTTGAAACATTGTGCGATATCATTTGGAATGTTAAGAACAAATATTCTATTTCTTGATATCGGCACCTTGGCGATGAGATTACTTGCACAATCTCTTACAGAAAGATTATTATTTTTTAAGTGAATATCATAACCTTTCTCTAAGAGTTGTCCAAGATCCAAGATATTTGTCTTCATATTTGGCACATAGTAAACATTGGAAATAAATTGATGATCTCCATTGAATATTACCTTTGCCTTTTACTTCCATCTTTGATTCATCTCCTAACGCCACATTTCCTTTCACCGATTCATCAAGCTTTACAAACATGTCTCTTCTTCCACACATATGATTGCTTGCATTGCTATCAAGGTACCACATTTGAACATCATCTCTTTTATCCTTCTTTTTAGCCATTAATAACACTTCATCTTCTTGGATTTTTTCTTCAACGTAGTTGAACTTCTCTTCAACTCCATTATTGCTATGAGTTTTACATTCGGAAGCATAATGTCCAAAATTTTCACAATTTTAACATTTAATGTTTGATTTATCATACCTCGATCTTTGATTTCCTCTCCCATGACCTCTTGATGAGCTTCTCCTCTTTGGTTAGCATTTTTTTCAAAAGACCTCATACCTCTTCCATTTCCATATCCACGACCTCTTCCTCGGAATTGACCTCCACCTCGTCTTGGATGGATTCGATCGCTTTCTTCTTTATCAATACGCATCTTGAGTACTTTTTCCGTGATTTCTTCTTTTTTCTTCTTCTTTTCTTCATAAACTTGTAACGATCCAAGATATTGCTACATCGTCATAGTCTCCAAATCCTTTGTCTCTTCAATGACGGTAACAATATACTTGAATTTTGAATCCAACGATATAAGAACATTCTCCATTATTCTCACTTTATCTAGTTTCTCACCATTTCTTTTTAGGTTATTACTAACCGTTAACATTCTTGAGAAGTAATCGGAAACTAGTTCATATTTTTTCATTTGCAAAGCTTCAAATTCTTTTTTAGAGTTTGAAGACGTACCTTCTTAACTTGTTCCACTCCCTTGTAAGAGATTCGAAGTTTCTCCCATGCTTCTTTGGCTGTTTTTGCTTCGACGACTTTCTCGAATGTGTCTTCATCTAAACCTTGATAAATTAGGCAAAGAGTTTTCTTGTCTCTCTTCCTTAAATCTCTCAAACTATCGTTTTGAGTTTGAGATAGATTGACCTCATTATTTGATTTAATGAAGCCTCTCTCGACTATATCCCACACATCATGTGCTCCTAGAATTGCCATCATTCTAATACTCTAATTGTCGTAGTTGCTCTTTGTGAGTATCGGAACTTGGAGGGGAAGACCATTACTTGTCATCTCTAAAAGAGTAATATGGCTCTGATACCATTTTGTTGGGAGAAAAAAATTTTAGAAGTGGTGGAAAAGATGTTTAAGAAACTTTGAGAAAATAGGAATTTAGAAAGAATAGGAAGATTTTATCTTTAGAGGAACTTGTTATTTTTATTGGAACAACTTGACTACAAATGAGAGGAGAAGGGGATATTTATAGCTTCCAACTTATAAAATATCTCAATATTTTAATCATAAATCTAGAGAGTTCTCTTATAATATCTTCATACAAATATCTAGATATTTCTTTTTAATGAGGTGGAAGATGATTGTAGATATGATTTAGGATTTGTTTAGAATTTAGATCAAGTTTTATTTAGTCCCAATTAGTATTATTAGATCATTGATCCAATAATTAAATTTGACCCAAAATCAAGTTTAATTTTCAACACATGCCAATTCTCGACTTCTGGCATATGGATACATGTAAGAGTTGTCCCCGATGTGGAGGTGCTGAAGAGACAATTATCCATGTATTCTTCACATGCCCTCTAGTGTTAGAAGTTTGAGCCTTATCGAACTTTCTATCCATTTTTGGTTGCTTCCTGAATACATCTTTATATCAGAATATAGATTTTCTATTTTGAAGAACAAGAGAATTAGGTTTCTTACACCTAGAGGGATGTAACTACCCTTGGATGATGGATCATATGGTACATATGGAAAACCAAAAATATTTCACTGTCAGAAAATATATTTCACTGTCAGAAAGACTTCAACTCGCTTTACTCGAAGTGGGAATTTGAGAATCACGAACCAAAAAGGAAATGAAGGGGTTGACAAACCTGACCAACATCAGCAAAAACGTAAGAATCCCTCCCTCCCCAATTACCTCCCTGAATCTCAATCTTATTGGATCCATAAAGTACTAGCCAGTAGGCTAGATTGGTATCTAAGGGACAGCATGAGGATTTAATGCATTTGAGTTACAAAGGTGTCGAAAAAGTATTTTGGCACTACATGCAAAACTGGATGGTTTTCTTTGGGCAGTTAAATCCCTAATAAAGCTACAAATTGCTCCGATATGATTGTGCAAACTTGATCAAAATGAAAGAAAATCTAACTGAGTGGTATTTTTTTGTTGGTGTTCGGAAATTTTTACGGTTATGAAAACAAAAATAGAGAGAATATATTGAATGTAATCAACATTTTAATAATTTGATTTTATTACACAACTTGTTATAAAAACTAAACTCGATTTATATTTATATAAAACGAAACAACACAATTGTATATTTGAAAAGAAACAACTGGGTTGAAACAACACGACTATATAATTGAAAAGACACAACCATACGAAATGATAATTCGTGATTCTTAATTAGTAACTAACTTATACGAATATAATTTCATCGTATACGAAATTTGATTATACTTCAACAGTTTTTAAGTTAGAAGTTCACCTCTTTGATAAAAACAATGTAAGAACCTGAAATTACATCTTTTTCCGTGTAAATTACAACACGACTTTTCCATAAGAAAAGAATCCTATTAACCTAGTTTGATTTACTCTAATGGTGTTTATTAAAAAAAAAAAATCTTGTGGTCGCAGTGTTACACAGTTTAGCCAAACAAGGCTAGAAAAAGAAAGAAAGAGATAGTAGAGAAGTAGAAAGAGAAGACGAGGCTTACCCTCAACTCGAATCCTAAACGTAACGTAACAAAGCCCAAAACTTTCCTCAGCCCTGCAAATCTCTCTCTATCTTTCTATCTCTCTCTCTCTCTCCTGTTTATCTTGTTTTCCGCAGCCTTTACTCTGATCTCTTTATCGATCATGGATCGATTCTATTTATTCCGCAAAGGTTCGTTTACCTTCGGATTTTGTTAACTATACGTAACCTCACCTTGATTTGTGGGGTTTCCTCTTAGGAATTGTGTTTTATCGCAAATCTTGTTTTCTCAGAGTATGAGTCTTGGATTTGCTTGGAAAGTCTTGGTTTTTTTTTCTCGAAGGGTTTACATTTTGTTTTCTGTTTGTTCTTTTACTCTTAGTTTGTTTCCAGTTATTACGTTCAAATTCTGTATATAGAGTTGTAGTTGTGTCTGAGATTTGGACCCCTTTATCATGTGTAGCCACTGAAAGTTTATTCTTTTCTTTTCTTGTTTAGGTTTTTGGTAATATGATTGAGTCCAAGCAAAAAACGCACGTGTTTGTGTTGCCGTAAGGTGCTGTGGTTTCTTTTCTGGGTAATTTGAGTGATAAAAGTCAACTGTTTGTTGCAGGTTTTGGATAAAAAGAAGTCAGTTTTTATAGTCTTTCTTGGCCCCAAGTCATCTGTTTCTTGTATTTGCTGGATATCATTTTTCATTGTTCATTTTGTTGAAAAATGAGCTTAGCCAAGAAAGCACCACCCCAGTCAACTGATCCACAGCTAAGTGCCAGTATAAAACCAACAACTTTAAACCCTCATGCTGCTGAGTTTGTACCATTTACTCTACGGTCTCCTTCATCTGGAGGTACAAGCACGTTGGATGTGACATCAAGGCTGCTTTTAGCTTCCTCTAGTTCTGTAGGGAAAGCTGTCTTGGACCAATCAGAATCATCTGCATCACATCACTCGGATGAAGAAGCACGTCAGTTCTGGAGTCACCAACTTCCTGATGATATAACTCCAGATTTCAAGTTAATGAATCAAGATGAAAGTTCATATGGATCTGGGAGCCTGTCACTAGCTAGCTTGTCGTTGTATGACGCTAATGAAACTGAAAAGTTTCCTTCTGCATCTGGAGGATATGTGTTTTCAGATCAACCTGGATTAGCTTCTCGTAATGCTAATGGTAATAGCCTGTCTGAGAAGATTAGATACCCTATTTCTTCATTCAGGGAAGATCCTCAACAAGCAAATTTCATGCATCTGAGTCCAAAGCCTTGGGATAAGCAAATCATGAATGTCGAGCGACTTCTTGGGAATGACAGGGAAGGAAACCCTTTCAGTGGGAACTCTCGCCATGGGTTCATTAATGAAATAATTACTAAGAGACCAAATATAGGTGAAATTGAAGTGAACCCTGTGGAATTTCTTGCCTCTCACTTCCCTGGATTTGCTCCTGAAAGTCTAGCAGAAGTTTATGTTGCTAATGGGTGTGATTTACAGTTGACAGTTGAGATGCTTACTCAGCTTGAGGTACTCCCCTAGAAAACATATGGCATTGTGTTCATTGATGTTTCATTTGCTTATGTTGATGATGGCTAGATGCTATAGGCAATATGCCTACCCTTCTAGTCCTTTTAGACGTAAACTTGTTCCTTTTCTTTCAACAGGTTTGTTGTTTGACAATGTTATGTTTTTCTGGCCATGAAACTCATTTTTTCCTCGTGAACAAATGTAGATGCAAATGAAATTACAGGGCAGACTGTTGACATTGGACCACCATCTCTTTTCTGCCTTCGTTTGGCAGGAGAGAAAGTAAATCCCCATAATCTCATTGAAGGAACCAAGTTTGTGCCTACAAAACGTTCAAGAGTGGTTAAGGGGTTTAGTTTACAAGAAATCTCATGGCCAATAATGTTTTCCACATCCAAAAATGATTTGGTTTTGGCTCAACATTTCAAAATTACTGATGAGAAAGCCTATGTTTTTCAGCACCATAGATCAAAGAGAAAGATGTTTCCGTGCTTTTTAGCCTTCATGTCTTATCATATTCTTTTGCTATTTTACTAGTGTTTTTCTCCTGTTAAAGTTATGAGCGTGCGAATTTCTATGTTGTTAACTTTCATGTTTTTACTGTAGCTACAAGTGGATGGTGGCTTGAATCAAAACATAAGCCCTAAGACATTTTCTGCTCCTCGTAGTCTAACTCCAATGGATTTTCCTTCCCTTAGCATCTCAAATAGGCAGAGTATTCCTGTCCAGTTTGGTGGGGATGATTTGCAACAAACTGGAAATCATTACCAATCTTCTGAAAAGGATAACATGTTTTTCTTCAAGTCGGGCTCATCGGTTTCTCAGACTGGTTCAATCGATTATGTTTCTGCTGTGCGGAAGTTAGCATCTCAGGATTCTGATATGTGGAAATATGAACGAAACGATTCAGCAGACTCATCTGTGGGTTCAGGCAGAAATTCTCATGCTTCAGCTGGTGTTTACAAAAGTGGGCGTGGGAGGAATATTTATTCTGATAAGCTGCAAAGTCGAGCGCCAAATCCACCTGCTCCTGTATGGGTGGAGACTGGGGATGCAGTTGGTAAAGTTCCTCTTTTCAGCAACCTTTAGCGCATAACCAAATAACTATATCAGTCTTGTAATACATCTGCTTTGAACATATGTTATCTGATTGGAAGTATCTCTGCATCTCTGGCCCTCATGTTTTTCGGGGTTTGAACAGGGAATATGTATTCTGACTTGCGCGAGGAAGCACGTGAGTATGCTCGTCTGCGGAATGTATACTTTGAACAGGTACTGGGGAATGACATTTTTGCTCATATATGTGGCTTATAGTTCTTCTGCAGACTATATCTATGTATGTTCTTTTGTGTAACCAGGATATTTTGTTGCCTACCTGTCTATTAATGCTAAGGGCGTGTAAAGAGGCCTAACCTTGAGAGTCTCCTTTGTCTAAATTGATTTTTGAAAGAAAAAATACTTCTAGGTGTATGGCGTAGTGAATCATTCCAAGTCTTAGCTGCTTTTTCAAATGATAATTTACAAAGCCTTTTTGCGAAGTATTGGTTTTCATCTTTCTGTATTAATCGTGTAAGCTATGTTGTGTCTGGTTTGAGCGTAGGCACGTCAAGCATATCTTGTTGGAAATAAGGGACAGTTGCATAACATGCAAATGAAGGCTCATGGGAAAGCACAAGAAGCCATTTACAGTCAGAGGTTTGACTTTACCTTACTGCAATGCATCTCCTTGTCAAAACATTATCTTTTTTTTTTATCAGAAACAGAAGAATCTGATAAAATAACACAGGAACCCGGTGGGTCAAGGGAATGAGAAAATGATAGACTTGCATGGGTTACATGTGAGTGAAGCACTTCAGGTTTTGAAACAAGAACTAAGCGTGCTAAGGAGCAGAGCCCGAGCAGCACAAGAGAGGCTTCAGGTTTACATATGTGTAGGTACTGGCCACCACACAAGGGGTTCCCGAACTCCAGCTAGACTCGCGGTTCCTGTACAGCGCTACCTACTCGAAGAAGCCCTTGACTATTCCGAGCCTCAAGCTGGTCTCCTTAAAGTCATCATATACTGACAGACATAAGCCAGGTACTTTATATAGAAAGTCAGTGATACGAAACAAAAACAAAAGAAAAGAAAAACAAAATGTGGAAAGGTGTCTACTCTGCTATTCATTTGTTGTATCTGTTCTGTACATGGGAAAAGAGAGGAAGAGATATAGAGAGAGACTAGATGATACTGAAGGAAAGAATAATGCATACATGTTTAGGTTTACTCGGAACAAGCAAAGAACTTTTTGTACATCAGAGGATCAGTCGTACAATCTTTTTGTGACTGTTTTTGGTGATTCTCTATGCTTTTTAGAGTTTCACTCTACATGCTATATACTCCTTTCTTCTTATATTTGTAATCTTTTTTTAGATTCAATGTGCATCACTACACATCATCACTTCTTGAAGTTCATTAGTCAAGGGTGAAAATTTTGTACTTAAACCATTGATTGTTGTATTATAAAAGGAAAATCTCTCAAGCTCTAATCATGAGCTCATAAACATTACTGTTGTTTTCTCCATTCACACGCTTAAGCATTTCGAAACTTTTCCTGCTTCCCAGTAATTCTATTCGTGGGAAAATCATGTATCCATCATCTGATGCCTCTTTATTGCAATAAACTGCTCTGAGGCGGTCAGCGTGCCTCGAGTCTGTGTGAATCGCAACCTCTAATTCATGATCAGGCAAGTTCTCCTGCAGAATCAATAGACTTGTGAAGACTGACAACAATAGAATAAGTTCATAAGCAAGATTGAAGGAGGTTGATTCTGTAGAATTCCCTTTTCAGCCATTTAGGTACCTAAATTTGTATGAAATGATTTACTTCAAGGAGTTAAAACTAAGGAATCCATCAGTTGAATTGCGGAAACATTAAGAAAGTTGTACCTGATAAAATCTGTGTATATAGTCTAAGATTTGCAGGCAAGTGAAACCATTATCACTGAAATAAGTTCGTGAAGAAGGTCCCATCTCCGAGAACCGATCAGTTGGATATAGAATTGTGAGGAAGTTGTCTTTAAATATCACTTCTGTCTTCTCGCTGCGGAAGTACACCCGGGAAAGAAAAAACATAGTTGACCAAGTTAAGATGTTTTCTCGAATGCAACAATTGCATCAAAGACAGAAGTAGGATATGCAATTTAACTTATATGAAAACTGCTAATGCAAAACCAGAGAATGAAGAAAAAGAGACGTGAGAAGAGCAAAACCGTACCTCTCGGTGAGTCCTCTGGTTAAGTTTGAAAAAGAAGCCACTGGATCTAAACCTTTGTCTTTCCCTTCTTCTACAACAGAAAGCTCACTGATATGTTGACCGCTACTGCTGCAAGAATCAGTAAACATAGTGGCAGTTGAAGCAGCTTCAGATATTGTCCAGCAAATATTCTCCAGCAGGCTGTTCTGTGTTACGCGTCTTATTGGGTTTTGACAAGTCTGAAACATCCAAAACGTGAACAAGCATTAGAATTCAGACATTATCAGCTCAAAGAAAATCATTACGGTTAATTCTAGACTTTAGACTTCAAGGGAAGAAATTAGACGGATACAGTTACCTGCATATGGAGAGCACGCCGTCTCCTAACACCGGTCTTAGCTATGTTGACAGTCTCTTTCCTTTCTTGTTTTGATTTACTTCTGAATTTAAGAGCATCTTTATAATTACCTTCCCTGCAAATTTTCTGTGATGACATTTACAAAGAAAAGCTCACAACTATAACAAGATGCGACAAGGAAAAACCAGCAAGCCTGAGAAAGTAAGTGTAAGGAAATAAATTGCAAGAACGATGAAAAATCACACCATAAAGTACCTCATCTGTAGCACCATCTTCAAAAGTTTCAAGCATTAATCCTAACTGTCTGGCTAAATCAGGTGACATGTGAACAAGTCTTTTTCGATGTCTCTCCACTATTTTCAGGACCCATAGTGGCTGAAATAATCAAACAGACAATCAAAAGCAGTGATGGTTAAGTCATCACAAAAACAATCTGTTAATCAGTTAGAATTCTGTTTCCCATCTTGCTCATTATGGTCATTTGTATGATAAGGCAACAGGGTGATTAAACTAGCATTTACATGGGATTGAATATCAAATTCTTCACCTTTTCATGGAGTATCACAACAAACGGAAGTACTACACCTTTCTGGAGAATACAATAGAACTCTACAACAATGAAATTAAGAAGAACTCACAGAGACAATGGTGTTTGCATGGCCAAGATATCTTTGGACTGAAGCACCTTCACACACAACAAGACTTGCATTGCAACCTATAAACCATGAATCTATCACCTTTGCTCCTTGATCTCCAGCAACCTTTAACACCTAAACAAACCACATTCAATTAAAGAGACTTGCTGAAAGGACTGTACAGTTTGGCCAGCACGTTTAAAGCATCCAATGACATACAAAAAATCAAATGTTTAAATCACGGAATCTGTAAATTACCTTAAGCCGGAGTTCATCTGAAATGTCTAAATCAACATACACGGAATGGTCAGCAAGAGTCATGTCTTCAGAAGATATTTGGTAATGCTTCGTTGATGTGTCAAATTGTTCAGCTTTCTGAATTGGAAGAGGACGACCAGTACTTTCGAAATTAAAAATCCGGCTCAGGTCATCCACCTTTTCGCTATTTTGCTTAAGTTGTTTAACATTGTAAAGTGATTCGGTCATCCTGACTACAGTATTACAAAATACCAATTTTTAGCTACAACTTCAGATACACATGCTGTTTTTTCTCTAACATAAAAATTGAAAGTGAACAGCAATCAAGTGTCCACGGATATGCTAGCAAAGCTTTCACCAATTTGTACTGCTATTAAACTGAGGCAGTAACCAGCAGAAACAAATGGTCATATCTGTGAAACTAACTCCTTGGCATACGTCTAAATCACTGATAAAAGCATTTGAACCGGGATAAAACTTACAGTTTCTCTTGACGCTATCTACAAACCAGCCAAGTGTAACAACAAAGAGACCGTTTCTTGCCCCATATTTCAAAGTGTGCTCAAACTTACGTCCACATGAGCTGTGAGCTTTTGTTAAGCATCTTCTCAAAAAGCACCATAAAAATGTGATCAAGTGATAAGATATAAATTGTGTTTGCAAGAATCATAGTGCAGTAGTAATATACTTAACAGCAATCTATTTTGGCTGCGTAGCCAGACATTGTGAATCGAAATGAAAAAGGATATCTGCACCACCAAATGGGTGCATCGCAGGTGAAGGTGAGGACTGTATTCGCCTCCGAGTCTCTCTGTCGCTTCCTTGACTTCTTTTCTTGCATCTGCGAAAACAGCAAAAGCAAAATCACAACATACCGTACATTAAACCCTAATATATAAACAAAAAAAACCAAAATTACAAAGGCAACAAGATCACAACAGCATCTGGAAGGCTGGAAAAAGAGATGCCAAGTATGAAATTTAAAGACTGCTGAACATAATTCTACATACTTCTGCTTATATTATACATCAAAACCCAATTTATACCAAAATTATAAAGGCAACAAGATCACAACAACATCTAGAAGAAGTCTACAAAATAGTCACCAAGTACGAAATTCAAAGACTTCTGCTTATATGACATCCCACTGATCATCAGACTAAATTCTAAGTCATAGTGCAAAGCAACTGAAGCCTAATCGAGAACAAATTCTCAGATGATTCAAATAAAACCATCTGAGCACAAAATTTGATACCTTTGGATAAACCAGTGACGCATATGACAAGACTAGAGAATGGTCCATTGGACTGAGACATGGGAGGAGGTGGAGATTGTAAGACAGGAAACAACTTAGAACAACCCTTTGTCTGAATCAGAGACACAGTGTTTTTGAGAGCAACCATTTTTGATAGAGAAACCAAACTCCACTCTCGGCTCTATTATACAAGTTACAACCAACCCTTAATTCAAAACACTGAATCATTGCAGAAAGACTAAAAAAAGAGTCAAATCAAAAAGGAGATCACTTTCTCAGAGAAAAAGAAATCGGGGAATGCAAGAAGAACGTGAAAAGGATTCAATAAAAGAAAAGAGGGGTTTAGGGTTTTGTGACTGTGGACAAAATGGTGCTTTAGAAATCTCGGAGTGGGTGGGGGAGAAAAAGATGTCTACTTTGGCTTTATCGGCGTGATCCAAAATTGGAGCATCCAAAAATTATGTGATTCAAAATTTCAATCCTCGGCTAAATGACTTCGTAAGTTGGGCTTATTGCTCGTTTTAGTTTTTTTTTTCCCAACAAATTATATTAATTAAACAGATTCATCTTTTACCATTATTTGTAAAAAATAAGGACAATATACAAATAAATGATAGTTAGCTTGGATCGAGCGTGATGCCGGCATATCTGCGGAATTGTTGCACAATCTTAATTGATATTGGAATTTAACTTCAGTAAATCGAGGTATCCAAAAAAAGATCTTCTATAAATAGGATTTGAGTCGTAAATGTATTTCTTTAGAGTTGATTAAATTATTGAGAACTAGATTATCATCCTCAAAAATTATTTTCCGATAGTCCATAGTACATGATACTTGAATTGCTCATATAATAGCTGTCAATTATGCTTCAACAACTGTATATCGACCCTTAAATTTCTCCATACCTGCTTGAATAAAATCATCTTTACTGTTTCGTATAATCCATCCTAACCCGAACTGCGCAATACCATTATGATGAGCAGCATCATAATTACATTTGACCCAATCATGCGAATGAGGTTTCCACTTATTGAGCTGAGAATTTGAAGGGATGAGGGTACTAACTGACCACTTATGAATTATAGTTATCCACTATAGTACATCTTCATTGTTTTTTTTGTAATATAAGATCATCTGAATAATCCTTCTTATTAAATGTGAGATTATTGCGTGATTTCCAGATCCGCCATAGCAGATAAAAAGAAAAATATCTCTTTGTTGACTTAAGATCACATTTGTGATAAATAGATATAAGATATCTAATATTATCAAAAATATTAAAATTTATATCGCAAATAGTCGTTATCAGAATCCCCAATTTCTTCCATAACATTTGAGCTAGAAGATAATAAAAAAGTGTGCATCTCGGGTTCTTCTACATCTCCACACCGAATACATGTATTTTCTGTTATGATTTTCCGTTGATAAAGATGTGATTTTAGTGGTAGGGACTTCGATAATAATCTTCAAAGAAAATGATTAATTTTCAGAACAATATTTATAGACCATATAGCTTTTGCTAAGTTAGGATGATTTTCCAGAGTGGGTTGATCAAAACGGTTTGCGTGAGTCAAAATAGTACTTAACTAAACTACAAGTCGATAGCCAGATTTCACTAAATAAACGTCATTCGATGAATATTTCTAATACCAATCATCCTCATTTACAAAATTGCTAGTTTTAGTTATTACCTTTTTAGTACACAAAAATTAAGCCAAATGTTGGAAAAAAAACGAAAAAAAAGAGAGCCAAGATTGGGAAAATTGTCCAACCGAATCAATCAGTTTCAAACCAAACAGAATTTCTTGAATTCGAAGTTAAACCTCTGCAAATTAAACTATAATATAACTCAAATATAAGTAGTAAAATATAGTTTCACAACTCTCCAAATTTAAAGTTACAGATTTTATTTCTTTGAAAATTTGAAACATATTTTCCTATAAAAAAAGTTTGAAATCTAAAACCCCATATGCATCATTTTTGTTAATGTACTATTTCAAATCATACTTAATCTATGTATTATCTATCATAAACCGAAATAAGATCCAATTACGATCCAATTAATGTAATAAACCATCCTATGCGAAAATTCCACAAAATTAAACTAGATCCCCCATTGCGTAGAACCCTAAAATCATATAAATCAATTTGATTCAAAATCCGAGATTCTCTTGAGCAAGAATTATGAAATCAAAGCAACTTAAGATGATTTTAGTCATTCGCGATGAAGGAAAATTTGATGAAGAAGTTTGTCTATGAGCCCTCGATTCGACATGATGTGTACAAAAAAACAATAACGAAGAAAACGAAACTCTTCTAATGAGAGAGGGGATCGATATCAAACACGATGATGGAAACACTATAAAAACAACCGATTTGCGACCATGGTAGTTGTCACAAAGTGTTCGTAAATTACATATTTTGTGATTGCTTTGCGGCCACGCACTATAGTTGTAAAACGCTCATCGCAAAATCTCGTGATCGCATTTTGGTCGCTCTTTTCGACCAAAATACGATCACGGTAACAATTATTCATTTTGCGATCACATTTGCGACTATGCCGTCGTCCTAGAATTTGTGACAAATGTGCCACTCCAGAAAAGTAACAAATTTTGCAATTTTTTTGCCAATATATGCTGGTCACAAAACGTATGGTAGCAATTTGTGATCAAAATGCGACTATATTCAATAACTTTTTAAAAATATTTAATTTCGTGGTCATAAATTGATCACAAAAAGTATGAATAATTTACAATCATATATATAAAAAATATTCAATTTTTTTTTACCATAGTCACACTTTTGCGACCAATTTGTGATTACATTATTTAAAAAATTAAAATCTTTAAATATTATGGTCGCAAATTGATCACACTTTTGTGACCAATTTGCAATCACAATTATAAAAATTTAATTTTTTAAATAATATAATCACAAATTGGTCGCAAAAGTTTGACCAATTTATGACTACCAAGTAAAAAAATAATTAAATTTTTGAATGGTAGTCGCAAATTGGTCATATTTTTTGTGACCAATTTACGATACACTAATTATATAAATAGTATAGTCGTAAATTAGTAACAAAAATTATGACCAATTTGAGATTATAATTTAATAATTTAATAAAATATATAATTAAACTTAATAACCTTTTAAAATATTTAAAATAAAATAAACGAATTTATTAATATTAATTAATTTTATTAATAATTAATATATTATTATTAGTTAATAATTTTATTAATAATTATTTAATTATGGATAGTTAATTACTAATTTAAAATCATTATTAATTAAATTTTTTTAATTAATTTATTATTTTTAATATTTATTAGTTCAAAATATATATTAATATTAATTATAAAATTTTGAATACAAATAATAAAAACTAGAATTTAATTAATAATAAAAATTAAAAAGTTAATTATTATCGTGATATAGCAAAATTTCGAATTGTCTAAAGCATTGGCACGAAATGCTTTTCTCTTGATTTGTTTATTGTGCTATTGAAAGATTTTGTGGATTTGTTTTCCACATTGTCTCACTAATTCTCAATTAGCTCTGCACCAACTCTTTAGGTTTGTTTTCTATATATCATTGTAGATACCAAATGTCATAAAGAAAAGCATGTCCAATCGCTCTAGTAAATCTAGTTCATTGTAGATCCATGTTTGATTTCATATTAATAACTTCATGACTTTTTTTTCTCCCATGATTATTTTTCAAATTTCTATAAATGTGCTATACTCCATTTAGCAACTCTTTCTCAACAATTTTAATCAATTGCAACAACACAAATCAAATTAAAATACCACAAAACAAATTAAAGTAACACAAAACAAACAAAACAAAAATTACAAACATAAAAACTTACCTCATGCCAATCTGAGATCATAATAAAACCATCACCATCATTTAGTCTCACAATCTTACCAATCTCCTTTTTCTTGTGGATAGCATACTTGTGTTGATTATTTTATGATTTTTATAATTATAAAATTTATGCTAATTTTTAAATAATAAAAAACAATAACAAAAACATATTTTTTGGATCCATAAATTATAATACTGAAATTGAGAATAGTTCTTGCACAACAAACCCATAATAGATAAAAAAATTTTGTTGATGGGAACAAAAATATTCTGATTTCTGATTAGAATTGTCATGGAGATCATAACCATTCTATTTATATAAAAAATAATTTCTAATTCGACCCTTCATCAAATTAGAAATTAAATAATGTATCTACATATAAATTTTCTATAACACTTATATCTCATAGTATTTTATCTTTACACATTAGTAATCACATAGTTTTGACTAATATAAATAATGATCGTAACACATTAATTATACATGTATGATCCCAAAATAATAGTTACAACTTGTAGGATGTTTGATTCATGGGGTTGAAAAGCATCCGGGGAATCTTGTGATGGTGATCCTTCCTAAATGGTGGAAGCAATATTGGTTCTTTGAAAATGAATGAACAATGATATAATTTGAACTTTCTACACGAACTATATCGAGAGTGCATTTTTCAACAAAATTTTTAACGTCGTCAATGAAACGTGAAAAACTGCTGACTCATGTGACACATAGCAGCTGACTCAGCATATCAATTGATGGACGAAAATGTAGTTTAAAACTACGTCTTTTTGCATTTTAATCAAAACGACGTCGTTTTGACTTATGATAAAATTTTTTTTACAAATTAAAAAAATCAATTTGTAAGATTTAACTACACAAGAACATTTCATCTAAAATATATATATATATTTTAAATCATGGCTTTGTTTTTTTGTAAATTTTATATTCTTCAAATCATATATGTATATATATACACAAAAATATTTCATCTAAAATATATATATATATATATATTTTAAATCATGACTTTTTTTTTTTGTAAATTTTACATTCTTCAAATCATATATGTATATATATATATATATATTTTTTTTTTTAGATGAAATGTTTTTGTGTATATATATACATATATGATTTGAAGAATGTAAAATTTACAAAAAAAACAAAACCATGATTTAAAATATATATATATATTAGATGAAATGTTTTTGTGTAGCTAAATCTTACAAACTGATTTTTTAATCTGTAAAATTTTTTTTATCATAAGTCAAAACAACGTCGTTTTGGTTAAAGTGCAAAACGACGTAGTTTTAAACTGTATTTTTGTCCATCAATTGATATGCTGAGTCAGCTGCCATGTGTCACATGAGTCAGCAGTTTTTCACGTTTCATTGACGACGTTAAATATTTCGTTGAAAAAGACACTCTCGATATAGTTCGTGTAGAAAGTTCAAATTATATCATTTTTCATGTAGTTTAATGCACTGGTACTAAATTCAGGTTGAAATGAGCACGACGAGAATTGTTCACGTGGTATGACTGTTGGTTCATTTTCAAGATCACACCACGTAACTTGTTCTGGATGGATAGTTTCTTGAACACATACCATAGTCAACTGCATTTGCTCTCCTCTTAGCTTGTTTAATTTGGCAGTTTTGACTATTGTCAATTTTAAACCACATTTCGAATTTCTTGAAGTCCCAAGTAATAGGGTCGAGTGTTTATAGCCATTGGATCCCTAAAAACATGTCACATCATCCTAAAGAAATCACCATGAAATCAGCTTTGAACGACATATCCTAAAAACTTCATTGAAACTGATCCATTTTGGCACTCATTCCCAAGTTGCTGCTAGCGGCTACCAATACTATAGTGTTGCTAGCTAGTTTTAAACTACAATCCATTTGCTCCGCCATATTTTTTTCAATAAAATTATGTGTTGATTCCGATTCGATGAGAATGAATAAGACTCTATTTTCTTGCAGTCCTCTTACCATCATAGTCCTCTATACCTTCGATTTCCAGCAACTGCATTGACAGAAATAAATAAAATGTTGAAATCTGCAAATAACATTTAATGATTCTTCTTGAGGATTGTAAAAGCACTTTCCCATGTCTCTCCAAACTTCTATCCCATAGAACTACTACTTGGTATAAGTATTACTAACATAATTAAAAGATAACAAAAAGAATAATACTATAAAAATATCATTTTTAATGTTTTTATTGGAAATATAACATTATAAAATTAATACAAATAATAATGTGAAAATATTTATTTATTATAAATAAATTATATATAAATTTAAAATATTATATTTAAATTTTTTAATTTAAAATTTATTTTTTATTAAATTTTTAATATATTTTAAATTTAAATTTATGATATTATTGAAAATTTAAACTAATGATGATACTTTTAAAATGGAAAAATCGCATAAAAAACTTTGAAGTTGGCAGTCACTAACACTTTAAACCCGATTAAACTCGAAGTTGAGATTTTTTCAATGACATTTTAAACATCTAAAATTAAATTTTTATCATTTTAACACTAAAATTTAGATCCGATTACTCTCCGTTAAATAGAACTAACAGAACATAAACTGACGTTATGAGGGATTTAACCTCCGTTAAGAGGGATTTAACCCGGTTTAATTTAAGTGAACACGTGGGTTTTAGTTATTTAAAATGGAGGAGTTGTCGAATGGCATAATGTATTAGGGTTTGTGAAAAGGGAAAAATTGGAGAAAATTGAAAGAAGAGTGAATTGGCCGAAATTGAAGAAAGAACAAGGTAAGAATGGTGCAAAACGATGTTAATTGTTCCGAATTTGCTTGCGATTAAAAAGGGTTTGGTTTCGATTTTGGTTTTCGTTTGATGTGGTTGAGTTTCATGATTTCGGATTTTCATTTTCTTGTTGAATTTCTAGGTTTCGGGTTTTGATTGTCTCATACGATTTTGGGTTTTGGAATTTGTGGGTTTAAGTTTTGGCGTTTCTGGGTTTTTGAAGTTGATTGGAAGGAACTTCAAAAACCGATTTAGAGGCTTAGAGGTTTGTTGAATTTAAAGGTTTGTTGGATAAATCCGAAACTGATAGCGATTTAGAGATTTGTTGGATTCATCGATTTCGAGGTTTAAGTGTTGCCGTTTCTGAATTTTTGATACAAGCAGCGATTTTATCAATATTTATGAAACAAAACTTCAAAATTAATCATATAATATCGCATACAGTCTTTATATGTAGTCAGCATCGATCTATCGAATCATCTCTTCATAGATTACGTTAGTAATGGAGTTTATCAGTTTACAAGCAACTTCTTAATGCATGGCATTACGTCACCCATCCCTATTAGTGTTTTCTGTGGCACTTGGCAGCAGGAAATCGATGAATGAGAGAATCAGTGGCTTGCATGCTTCCTATAAATGCAATATTTACAACCTGTTTCTGCCTTCTTTTAATGCTTTGCAGATGGCAACAATTTACATAAGTTCGAATGAAGGTTCACATACCAGCCAGGAAATTGGTGTGGAAATCTAGCGATACAACAATTTCACAACTAGAAATTTTCTTTACGAATTCTACCAATATCAATATGTTGGATGCTTACCAAATAATCATTCTTTATTTCCATGAGAGTCACCTCGCACATCTAGACCATCGATGAGAATGGAATAACCTAACACTTCTCTACTCACACAATTTTATTTAGGGTTAACTTCCGTCAACTAGACGAATTTATTCGAATAAACCTATTCCACCCGTATTTTTTGGGTCTTTCATAAGTTATATAAACTGTGTTTTTCTTCCGTAAACTAAATAAACTTCATAAATTATTCCAATTACAGAAATTCTGTTAATGTTTACACGTTAAATTGTTATTAAACCTTTTTTACTTCGAAAATCTGGTTTTAGTTTCAAAATAAACCCAAATTAAAATTAGATTTTTGAATGAAGTATAATGCATGGGATCACGCAACTTTCGATAGATTGCATTACTTTGATGCTTTGTCTAGCTCTTTCAGTCCAAAATGTTTTCACAACATGGAAATTTGAGCTATTTTAACGTGGACTTTGGATTCAGGTCCTCTTGAGCTCTAAATAAAAAATTAAAGACAATTTACTACGGACATATCAAGTTTATCAGCTAGTTAAAAGGATCATTCTAAACTGATCATTGGTGCTCCTTGAGTAAAAGCTTACAAAAGAAGCATAATGCATGACATCACATAGTGTGGGATAGATTGGATTACTTGGAGGCTTTGCCGTAGCTATTTTGGTCTTAAATTATGCCACAATATTGAAAATTGAGTTAGATTAACGTGGGCATTGGATTCGTGTCATTCTGAACTATAAATTCAAAGTTACAGACGATTTGTGTGGACATGTCAACTTGATCTGCCAGTTAAAATGATCATTCTAAACTAATCATTGGTGCTTCTTGAGTAAAGGCTTATAAATGATGCAGAATACATGGAATCAAATAGTTTGGGATAGATTGCATTACTTTGATGCTTCATCGAGCTATTCCAGTCTCAAATGTTGTCACAATATGGAAAAATTGAGCTAGCTTAACGTGAACATTGGATTCATGTCATATTGAGCTCTAAATAAAAATTGAACGACGTTGGATTCTTGTCATTTTGAGCTCCAAATCAAAATTTAAGGACAATTTAATGCAAACATGTCAAGTTGATCAGCTAGTTAAAATGATCATTAAAAACTGTTCATTGGTGCTCCTTGAAAAAAGGCTTATAAATGAAGCATAATGCATGACATGACTTAGTTGTGGATAGATTGGACCGTTTGGAGGCTTTGTCATAGCTTTTTCGACCTTAAATTATGTCAAAATATAGAAAATTGAGCTAGCTTAAACTGAATGTTGGATTCGTGTCATTTTGAAATCTAAATCAAAAGTTATGGACGATTCATGTCATCTTGAGCTCTAAATAAAAAGTTAAAAATGATTTAGTGCGGACATGTCAAGTTGATCAGCTAGTAAAAATGATCAATCCAAACTGATCATTGGTGCTCCTTGAATAGAGGCTTATAAATGAAGCATAATGCATGCCATCACGTAATTTGGGATAGATTGGATTAGTTGGATGTGTTGTCCTAGCTATTTCTGTCTTAAATTTGGTCACATGATAGAAAATTTAGCTAGCTTAATGTGGGTTTTGGACTCGGGTCATTTTGAGCATTAAATCAAAAGTTACATATGATATAGTGTGGAAATGTTAAGTTGAATGGCCAGTTTAAATGATTATTCTAACCTGATCATTGGTGCTCATTGAGTAAAGACTTATAAATGAAGCATAATGCATAGCATCACGCATTTTGATATAGATTGGATAACTTGGATGCTTTTTCTGGTTATTTCGATCTTAAATTTTGTCACAATATAGAAAATAGAGCTATCTTAACGTGAGTTTTGGATTTGTGGCATTTTGAACTCTAACTTAAAAGTTACAAACGATTTAGTCTGGACTTTCAAGTTGATCAGCTTGTTAAAATGATCATTCTAAACTGGTCAATGGTGTTCCTTGAGTAAAGGCTTATAAATGAAGCATAATGCATGACATCACGTAGTTTATAATAGATTACATTACTTGGATGCTTTGTCTAGCTCTTTCAGTCTCAAATATTTTCAAAACATGGAAATTGAGCTAGCTTAACGTGGGCGTTAGATTCATCTAATCTTGAGTTCTAAATAAAAAGTAAACACGATTTAGTGTGGACATGTCAAGCTGATCAGCTAGTTAATATGATCATTCTAAACTGATCATTGGTGCTCCTTGAGTAAAGGCTTATAAATGAAGCATAATACATGGCATCACGAAGTTTGGGATAGATTGGATTACTTGGAGGCTTTGCCATAGCTGTTTCGATCTTAGGTTTTGTCACAATATAGAAAATTGAGCTAACTTAAAGTGGGTGTTGGATTCGTGACATTTTGAACTCTAAATCAAAAGATACGGACAATTTTGTAAGGACATGTCAAGTTGATCGCCTAGTTAAAATGATCATTGTAAACTGCTCATTGGTGCTCCTTGAGTAAAGGCTTATAATAGAAGCATAATGCATGACATCACACAATTTTGGATAGATTTTATTACATTGATGCTTGTCAAAGCTATTTCGGTATTAAATTTTTTCACAATATGTAAAATTGAGCTAGATTAATGTGGGCGTTGGATTCATGTCATCTTGAACTCTATATAAAAAGTTAACGACGATTTAGTGCAAAAATGTCAAGTTGATCCGCTACTTAAAATGATCATTGTAAACTGATCATTGGTGATCTTTCAGTAAAGGCTTATAAATTAAGCATAATGAATGGCATCACATAGGATAGATTGGATTACTTGGAGGCTTTGTCATATCTATATCGATCTTAAATTATGTCACAATATAAAAATTGAGCTACTTAAACGTGGGTGTTGGATTCGTGTCATTTTGAACTCTAAATCAAAAGTTAGGGACGATTTAGTGTGGACATGTCAAGTTGATCAACTAGTTAAAATGATCGTTCTAAACTGATCACTGGTGCTACTTGAGTAAAGGCTTATAAATGAAGCATAATGCAAGGCATCACGCAGTCTGGGATAGATTGGATTACTTGGAGGCTTTGTTATAACTATTTCGGTCTTAAATTTGGTCACAATAAAGAAAATTGAGTTAGCTTAAAGTGGGTGTTGGATTGGTGTCATTCTGAACTCTAAAACAAAGTTACGGAAGATTTAGTGCGTACATGTCAATTTTATTGGCCAGTTAAAATGATAATTCTAAACTAATCATTGGTGCTCCTTGAGTAAAGGCTTATAAATGAAGCATAATGCATGGTATCACGCAGTTTGGGATAGATTGGATTAATTGGAGGTTTTTTCGTAGCTATTTCGGTATTAAATTTTGTCAGAATATAGAAAATTGAGCTAGTTTAACATGGGTGTTGGACTCATGTCATTTTGAGTTTTAAATCAAAAGTTAAAGACGATTTAGTGAGGACATGTCAATTTGATAAGCTAGTTAAAATGATCATTCTAAACGCATCATTGGTTCTCATTGAGAAACGGCTTATAAATGAAGGATAATACATAGCATTATAAAGTTTGGGATAGATTGGATTACTTGGAGACTTTGTCATAGCTATTTCGATCTTAAATTTTGTCACACTAAAGAAAATTGAGCTAAGTTAACATGAGTGTTTGATTTGTGTCATTTTGAATTATAAATCCAAAATTATGTTTGATATAATGTGGATATGTCAAGTTGATTGGCCAGTTAAAATGATTAATTTAAACTGATCATTGGTGCTCATTGAGTAAAGGCGTATAAATAAAGTATAATGCATAACACCACATAGTTTCGGATAGATTGGATAACTTGGAGGCTTTGTCTAGCTATTTAAATCTTAAATTTTGTCACAATATAGAAAATTGAGCTACCTTAACGTGGGTGTTGGATTAGTGTCGTTTTGAACTATAAATCAAAAGGTACGGACGATTTAATGCGACTTGTCAAGTTGATCGGCCTGTTAAAATGATCATTCTAAACTGGTCATTGATGCTCTTTGAGTAAACGCTTATAAATGAACCATAATGCGTGTCATCATGCAGTTTGGGATAGATTGCATTACTTTGATGCTTTGTCTAACTCTTTCAGTCTCAAATTTCACAATATGGAAAATTTAGCTAGATTAATGTGGCCGTTGGATTCATGTCATCTTGAGTTCTAAACAAAAAGTTAAACACGATTTAGTGTGAAAATGACAAGGTTATCAGCTAGTTAAAATGATCATTCTTAACTGATCATTGGTGCTCCTTGAGTAAAGGATTATAAATGAAACATAATGCATAGTATAAAATGAGCCATCTTTGAGAACCTGTCTACAACTACAAAGATAGAACCCTTGGGGTTGATATTTGGAAAATTGAGCTTGCTTAACGCGGGTGTTGGATTCGTGTCATTCTGAACTCTAAATCAAAAGTTATACACGATTGTGCTAACATGTCAAGTTGATCGGCCAGTTAAAATGATCATTCTAAACTCATCACTGGTGCTCCTTGACTAAATGCTTATAAATGAAGCATAATGAATGGCATCATGCATTTTGGGATACATTGGATTACTTGGAGGCTTTGTAGTAGCTCTTTCATTCTCAAAAGTTATCAACATATGGAAAATTGAGCTAGCTTAACGTGCGCGTTGGACGCATATTATTTTGAGCTCTAAATCAAAAGTTAAAAACAATTTAATACAAATATGTCAAGTTGATCAGCTAGTTAAAATGATCATTCGAAACTAATCATTGGTGCTAATTGAGTAAAGGCGTATAAATGAGGCATAATGCATTGCATCACCAAGTTTAGAATAGATTGGACTACTTGGAGGCTTTGTTATAGCTATTTTGATCTTAAATTTTGTTATAATATACAAAATTGAGCTATCTTAATGTGGGTGTTGGATTTGGTCATTTTGAACTCTAATTCAAAAGTTACTTACGATTTAGTGCAGACATGTCAAATTGATGGGCCAGCTAAAATGGTCATTATAAACTGATCATTGATGCTACTTAATTAAAGGCTTATAAATGAAGCGTAGTGAATAACATCATGCAGTTGGGGATACAATAGACTACTTTGAGGCTTTGTAGTAGGTCTTTCAGTATCAAATGTTATCAGAATATGGAAAATTGGGATAGCTTAACATGGGCATTCGACTCATGTCAATTTGAGCTGTAAATCAAAAGTTAAAGAAAATTTAGTGTGGTCATGTCTAGTTGATGAGGTAGTTAAAATGATCATTATTAACTGATCATTGGTTGTCATTGAGCAAAGGTATATAAATAAAACATAATGCATAGAATTTCCTAGTTTGGGATAGATTGGATTACTTGGAGGGTTTGTCGTAGCTATTTCGATCTTACATTATGTCACAATATAGAAAATTGAGTTAGCTTAACGTGGGTGTTGGATTCGTGTCATTTTGAACTCTTAATCGAAAGTTAAAGACAATTTAGTGCGGACATGTCAAGCTGATCGGCAAGGTGAAATGATCATTTTAAACTGATCATTGGTGCTCATTGAGTAAAGCGTATAAATAAACAATAATGCATAGCATCACCCAGTTTGGGATAGATTGGGTTAGTTGGAGGTTTTATCATAGCTATTTTGGTCTTAAATTTTGTCATAATATAGAAAATTGAACTTGCTTAACGTGAGTGTTGGATTCGTGTCATTTTGAACTCTAAATCAAATGTTATAGACGATTTAGTGCGTACATGTCAAGGTTATCGGCCAGTTAAAATGATCATTCTAAACTGATCATTGGTGCTGCTTGACTAAAGGCTTATAAATAAAGAGTAATGAATGGCATCATGCATTTGGGATACATTGGATTACTTGGAGGCTTTGTAGTAGCTCTTTCATTCTCAAATGTTGTTAACAGATGGAAAATTGAACTAGCTTAACGTGGGTGTTGGACTCATATCATTTTGAGCTTTAAATCAAAGGTTAAAGATGTTTGAGTTCAGCATGTCAAGTTGATCGGCTAGTTAAAATGATCATTCTAAACTATTCATTGGTGCTCCTTAATTAAAGGCTTATAAATGAAGGATAATGCATGGCATCATGCAGTTTTGGATACATTGGATTACTTGGATGCTTTGTAGTATCTCTTTCAGTCTCAAATGTTTTCACAATATGGAAAACTGAGCTAGGTTAACATGGACATTGGAATCATGTCATTTTGAGCTCTAAATCAAAATTTAAAGACAATTTAGTGCAGAAATGTCAAGTTGATCAGCTAATTAAAATGATCATTCTAAACTGATAATTGGTGCTCCTTAATTAAAGGCTTATAAATGAAGCGTAGTGAATGGCATCATGCAATTTCGGATACATTGGATGACTTGGAGGCTTTGAAGTAGCTCTTTCAGTCTCAAATAATGTCACAATATGGAATATTGATCTAGCTTAACGTGGGCGTTGGACTCATGTTATTTTGAGCTCTAAATCAAATGTTAAAGAAAATTTAGTGCGGACATGTCAAGTAGATTCGCTAGTTAAAATGATCATTGTAAACTGATCATTGGTGTTCATTGAGTAAAGGCTTATAAATGAAGTGTACTGAATGGCATCATACAGTTTGGGATACATTGGATGACTTGGAGGCTTTGTAGTAGCTCTTTCAGTTTCAATATTGTCACAATATGGAAAATTGAGCTGGCTTAACGTGTGCAATGGACTCATGTTATTTTGAGCTCTAAATCAAAAGTTTAAAAAAATTTAGTGCGGACATGTCAAGTTGATCAGCTAGTTAAAATTATCATTCTAAACTAATTGTTGGTGCTCATTGAGTAAAGGCGTATAAATGAGGCATAATACATAGCATCACCCAATTTAGGATAGATTGGATTAATTGGAAACTTTGTCGTAACTATTTCGATCTTAGATTTTTTTAGAATATAGAAAATTGAGCTATCTTAACGTGGGTGTTGGATTCGTGTCATTTTGAACTCTAAATCACAAGTTGTTGATGATTTAGTGCGGACATGTCAAGTTGATCGACCAATTAAAAAAATTATTCTAAACTGATCTTTGGTGCTCCTTGATTAAAGGCTTATAAATAAAGCATAATGCATGGAATCAAACATAATACATGTCATCAAGTAGTTTTGGATACATTGGATAACTTGGAGGCTTCGTAGTAGCTCTTTTCAGTCTCAAATGTTGTCACAATATGGAAAATTGAGCTAGTTTAACGTGGGCATTGGTCGCATATCATTTTGAGCTCTAAATCAAAAGTTAAAGACAATTTAGTGCAGACATGTCAAGTTGATCAGCTAGTTACAATGATCATTCTAAACTGATCATTGGTGCTCCTTAATTAGAGGCTTATAAATTAAGCGTAGTGAATGGCATCATCCAGTTTCGGATACATTGGACTACTTTGAGGCTTTGTAGTAGCTCTTTCAGTCTCAAATGTTGTCAAAATTTGTAAAATTGAGATAGCTTAGCGTAGGAGTTGGACACATATCATTTTTAGCTCTTGATCGAAAGTTATAGACATTTTAGTGCGGACATGTCACGTTGATCAGCTAGTTAAAATGATTATTCTAAACTGATCACTGGTGCTCATTGAGCAAATGCGTTTAAATGAACCATAATGCATTGCATCACCCAGTTGGGGATAGATTGGATTACTTGGAGCTTTGTCGTAGCAATTTCGGTCTTAAATTTTATCACAATATAGAAAATTGAGCTAGTTTAACGTGTGTGTTGGATTTGTGTTATTACTAACTCTAAATGAAAAATTATAGACTATTTAGTGCATACATGTCAAGTTGATCGGTCAGTTAAAATGATCATTGTAAACTGATCACTGGTGCTACTTGACTAAAGGCTTATACATGAAGCATAATGAATGACATCACGCAGTTTGGGATACATTGGATTACTTGGAGGTTTTGTAGTAGCTCTTTCAGTCTCAAATGTTGTCACAATATGGTAACTGAGCTAGCTTAACATGGGAGTTGGACTCATGTCATATTAAGCTCTAAATCAAAAGTTATAGATAATTTACTGTGGACATGTCACGTTGATCATCTAGTTAAAATGATCATTCTAAATAGATCATTGGTGCTCAGTGAGTAAATACGTATAAATGAACCATAATGTATTGGATCGCCCAATTTGGGATAGATTGGATTACTTGGAGGCTTTGTTAGAGCTATTTCGGTCTCAAATTTTGTCACAATATAGAAAATTGAGCTAGCTTAACGTGGGTGTTGGATTCGTATCATTTTGAACTCATAATCGATAGTTAAAGATAATTTAGTGCGGACATGTCAAGCTGATCGGCAAGGTGAAATGATCATTTTAAACTGATCATTGGTGTTCATTGAGTAAAGCGTATAAATGAACAATAATGCATAGCATCACCTAGTTTGGGATAAATTGGATTAGTTGGAGGTTTTATCGTAGCTATTTCGGTCTTAAATTTTGTCACAATAGAGAAATTTGAGCTAGCTTAACGTGGGTATGGAATTCGTATCATTCAGAACTCTAAATCAAAGGCTAAAGACAATTTAGTGCGTACTGTCAAGTTTATAGGTCAGTTAAAATGATGAGTGTAAATTGATCGTTGGTTCTCAATGATTAAAAACTTATAATTGAAGCGTAACGAATAACATAATGGAGTTTGGGATACATCAGATTACTTGGAGGTTTTGTAGTAGCTCTTTCAGTCTCAAATGTTGTCAATATCACAAATTAGCTAGCTTAACGTGGGCGTTGGACTCATGGCATTTTGAGCTCTAAATCAAAATTTAAAAGCAATTTAGTGTGGACTTGTCAAGTTGATCAGCAAGTTAAAATGATCATTTTAAATTGATCATTGCTGCTCATTGATTAAAGGTTTATATATGAGTGTATTGAATGGCATCATACAGTTTGGGATACATTGGATGACTTGGAGGCTTTGTAGTAGCTCTTTCAGTCTCAAATATTGTCACAATATGGAAAATTTATCTGGCTTAATGTGTGCAATGGACTCATGTTATTTTGAGCTCTAAATCAAAAGTTAAAAAAAAATTGTGCGGACATGTCAAGTTGATCAGCTAGTTAAAATTATCATTCTAAACTAATCGTTGGTGCTCATTTAGTAAAGGCGTATAAATGAGGCATAATACATAGCATCACCCAATTTAGGATAGATTGGATTACTTGAAAGTTTTGTCGTAGCTATTTTGATTTTAATTTTTTTAGAATATAGAAAATTTAGCTATCTTAACATGGGTGTTGGATTCGTGTCGTTTTGAACTCTTAATCAAAAGTTACTGATGATTTAGTGCAGACATGTCAAGTTGATCGACCTGTTAAAATGATCATTCTAAACTGATATTTGGTGCTTCTTGATTAAAGGCTTATAAATAAAACATAATGTATGGAGTCAAGCATAATACATGTCATCAAGCAGTTTTGGATACATTGGATAACTTGGAGGCTTCGTATTAGCTCTTTTCAGTCTCAAATGTTGTCCCAATATAAAAAATTGACCTAGATTAACGTGGGCATTGAACTCATGTCATTTTGAGCTCTAAATCAAAAGTTAAAGACAATTTAGTGTAGACATGTCAAGTTGATCAGATAGTTAAAATGATCATTCTAAACTGATCATTGGTGCTCCTTAATTAGAGGCTTATAAATTAAGCGTAGTGAATGGCATCATGCAGTTTCGGATACATTGGACTACTTTGAGGCATTGTAGTAGCTCTTTCAGTCTCAAATGTTGTCACAATTTGTAAAATTGAGATAGCTTAGTGTGAGCGTTGGACTCATATCAGTTTTAGCTCTAGATCAAAAGTTATAGACATTTTAGTGCGGATATGTCACGTTGATCAACTAGTTAAAATGATCATTCTAAGCTGATCATTGGTGCTCATTGAGTAAAGGCGTTTAAATGAACCATAATGCATAGCATCACCCAGTTGGGGATAGATTGGATTACTTGGAGCTTTGTCGTATCAATTTTGGTTTTAAATTTTGTCACAATATAGAAAATTGAGCTAGCTTAACGTGTGTGTTGGATATGTGTCATTACTAACTCTAAATGAAAAGTTATAGACTATTTAGTGCAGACATGTCAAGTTGATCGGTCAGTTAAAATGAACACTGTAAACCGATCACTGGTGCTACCTGACTAAAGGCTTATACATGAAGCCTAATGAATGGCATCATGCAGTTTGGGATACATTGGATTACCTGGAGGTTTTGTAGTAGCTCTTTCAGTCTCAAATGTTGTCACAATATGGTAGCTGAGTTAGCTTAACGTGGGAGTTGGACTCATGTCATATTATGCTCTAAATCAAAAGTTATAGACAATTTACTGTGGACATGTCACGTTGATCATCTAGTTAAAATGATCACTCTAAACAGATCATTGGTGGTCATTGAGTAAATGCGTATAAATGAACCATAATGTATAGGATCGCCCAGTTTGGGATAGATTGGATTACTTGGAGGCTTTTTCGTAGCTATTTTGGTCTTAAATTTTGTCACAATATAGAAAATTGAGCTAGCTTAACGTGGGTGTTGCATTCGTGTCACTACTAACTCTAAATCAAAAGTTAGACTATTCGCTCAGTTAAAATGATCATTCTAAACTGATCATTGGTGCTCCTTGATTAAAGGCTTATAAATGAAGCGTAATGAATGTCATCATACAGTTTCGGATACATTGGATAACTTAGAGGCTTTGTAGTGGCTATGTCAGTGTCAAATGTTGTCACAATATGGAAAATTTAGGTAGTCTAAAGTGGGCTTTGACTCATGTCATTTTGAGTTTTAAATCAAATGTAAAAGACAATTTAGTGCGGACATCCCAAGTTGATCAACTAGTTAAAATGACCATTCTAACTGATCATTGTGCTCTTTGAGTAAAAGCTTATAAATGAATCATATTGCATGACATCATGCAGTTTGGGATTTATTGGATTTCTTGGAGGCTTTGTCGTAGCTATTTTGGTCTTAAAATTTGTCATAATATAGAAAATTGAGCTAGCTTAACGTGAGTGTTGGATTCATGTCATTTTGAACTCTAAATCAAAAGTAATGGACACTTATTTTGGACACGTCAAGTTCATCATCTAGTTGAAATGATCATTCTAAACTGAACATTTGGTTCTCCTTGATTAAAGGCTTATAAATGAAACATAATGCATGTCATCACCCAGTTTGGGAAACATTAGATTACTTGGAGGCTTTGTCGTAGCTCTTTCAATCTTAAATGTTGTCACAATATGGAAAATTAAGCTACCTTAACGTGGGCGTTGGATTCATGTCATTTTGAGGTCTAAATCAAAAGTTAAAGACAATTTAGAGCCCACATGTCAAGTTGATTAGCTAGTTAAAATTATCATTCTAAACTAATCAATTGTGTTCATTGAGTAAAGGCGTATAAATGAAGCATAATGCATGACATCACGCAGTTTGGGAAACATTTGATTACCTTGCGGCTTTGTTGTAGCTCTTTCAATCTTATATGTTGTCACAATATGGAAAATTAAGCTAGCTTAACATGAGTGTTGGATTTGTGTCATTATGAACTTTGGATCAAAAGTTATAAACGCTTCGTACAGACATGTCAAATTGATCGAACAGTTAAAATGATAATTCTAAATTGATCATTGGTCCTCCTTGACTAAAGGCTTATAAATGAAGCATTATACATGACATCACGGATTTTGGGATACATTGGATTACTTGGAGGCTTTTTCGTAGCTATTTTGATCTTAAATTATGTCACAATATAGAATACTAAGCTAGCTTAACGTGGACATTAGATTCGAGTCATTTTGAACTCTAACCCAAAAGTAACAAACCATTTAATGCGGACATGTCAAGTTGATCGGTCAGTAAAAGTGATCATTCTAACTGATCATTGGTGCTCCTTGAGTAAAACCTTATGAATGAAGCATAATGCATGGAATCACAAAATTTAGGATACATTGCATTACTTGGAGGCTTTGTTGTAGCTATTTCGGTCTTAAATTATGACTCAATATAGAAAATTGAGCTAGATGAATATGGACGTTGGATTCGTGTCATTTTGAACTGTAAGTCAAAAATTACTGACAATTTAGTGAGGACATGTCAACTTGATCAGTCAGTTAAAATGATCATTGGTGCTCCTTGATTAAAGGCTTATAAACAAAACATAATGCATGGCATCACGCAGTTTGTGATACATTTTACTATTTGGAGGCTTTGGCATAGCTCTTTTATTCTTAAATGTTGCCACAATATGGAAATTTGAGATAGCTTAACGTAGGAGATGGATTCATGTTATTTTGACCTAGAAATAAAAGTTATTGATGATTAGTGCGGACATGTCAAGAGTATCGGCCTGTTAAAATGATCATTCTAAACTGATCATTAGTGCTCATTGATTAAAGGCTTATAAATGAAGCATAACGCATGGCATCCCGTAGTTTGGGATACATTAGATTACTCGGAGGCTTTTTCGTAGCTCTTCCAGTCTTTAATGTTGTCACAATATGGAAAATTGATCTAGCTTAACATGGTCATTGGGCTCATGTCATCTTGAGCTCTAAATCAAAAGGTAAATACGATTTAGTGTGGACATGTCAAGTTGAGCATCTAGTTAAAATGATTGTTCTACACTGATCATTGGTGCTCATTGAGTAAAGGCATATAAATGAAGCATAATGCATGGCATCACACATTTGGGATACATTGGATTACTTGGAGGATTTGGCTTAGCTATTTCAATCTTAAATTTAGTCACAATATAGAAAACCGAGCTAGATTAACGTGGGTGTTGGATTCGTGTCATTTTGAAATCTAAATCAATAGTTATGGACGATTTAGTGCGGACATGTCAAGTTGATCTCCTAGTTAAAATGATCATTCAAAACTGATCATTGGTGCCCCTTGAGTAAAGACTCATAAATGACACATAATGAATGGTATCACGCAGTTTTGGATAGATTGGAATACTTGAAGGCTTTCTGGAAGGTCTTTCAGTCTCAAATGTTGTCAGAACATGGGCAATTGAGGTAGCTTAACGTGGGCGTTGCATTCATATCATCTTGAGCTCTATATCAAAGGTTAAAGATGATTTAGTGTAGACATGTCAAGTTGATCAACTAGTTAAACTGATCATTCTAAAATGATCATTGGTGCTCCTCGATTAAAGACTTATAAATGAAGCATTATGCATGACATCATGCAGTTTGGGATACATTAGATTACTTGGAGATTTTCTGTAGCTCTTTCAGTCTTAAATATTGTCACAATGGAAAATTTAGCTACCTTAACGTGTGCGTTCGATTCATGTCATTTTGAGCTCTAAATCAAAAGTTAAAGATGATTTAATGCGGACAATTCAAGTTGATCAACTAGTTAAAAATGATCATTCTAAACTGATCATTGGTGCTCCTTGAGTAAAGGCTTACAAATGAAGAATAATGCATGGCATCACGCATTTTTGAATAGATTGGATTACTTAGAGGCTTTATCGTAGCTCTTTCCTTCTTAAATGTTGTCACAATATGGAAAATTAAGCTAGATTAACGTGGGCAATGGATTCATGTTACTCTAAATCAAAAGTGATAGACGATTAGTGCGGACATGTCAATTTGATCGGCTAGTTAAAATGATCGTTCTAAACTGATCTTTGATGTTTGGATTAAAGGCTAAATGAACCATAATGCATGACATCACGCAATTTGGGATACATTATATTAATTGGAGCCTTTGTCGTAGCTATTTCGTTCTCAAGTTATTTCACAATATATTGGATTAATTAGAGGACTCCTGTCATTCTGGACTTTAAAACAAAAATTAAATACGATTTAGTACGGAGATGTCAAGTTAATCGGCTAGTTAAGATGATCATTTTTGCACCTTGTGTAAAGGTTTATAAATGACGCATCATGCATGACATCACGCAATTTATGAAAAATTGGACTACTTGAAAGCTTTGTGGTAGCTATTTTAGTCTCAAATGCTATCATAATATGGAAATTGATGTAGCTTAACGTGAGCATTGGATTCATGTCATCTTGAACTCTATATCAAAAGTTAAAGATGATTTTGTGTGGACATGTCAAGTTGATCGGCTAATTAAAATGATCATTCTAACCTGAAGATTGGTGCTATTTGATTAAAGGCTTGTAAATGAAACATAATTCATGGCATCATGCAGTTTGCGATACATTCGAGTACTTGGAGGCTTTGTCGAGCTCTTTTAGTCTTAAATGTTGTCACAATATGGAAATTGAGCTAGCTTAATGTGAACGTTGGATTCATGTCATTTTGAGCGCTAAATCTAAAGTTAAAGATAAGTTAGTGCAGACATGTCAAGTGTATCAGCTAGTTAAAATGATCATTCTAAAGTGATCATTAGTGCTCCTTGATTGAAGGCTTATAAATGAAACATAATGCATGGAATCACCCAGTTTGTGATAGATTGGATTACTTGGAGGATTTGACCTTCAGTAGGTTTTATTGACATAGGAAAATCAAATAAGACCTATTTTGTCCTACAAGGCAAATGTGAGCACGAAAATTCAGTTTGAATAACAAGAGAAAAGAAAAAGGAGGGAGTTATTATTAACTAGCTACATTGGAAGAAGAATCAAGGTGAAAAAGACATGTCTATGCTGCACACAGTCTTGGTAAAAAGACATGTCTATGCTGCACACAGTCTTGGAAGAAGAATCAAGGTGAAAAAGACATGTCTATGCTGCACACAGTCTTGGTAACCACACCAAACAATCATGCCTGATGCATACAGCCTTGGTAATCACACCAAATGTTCATGAGACAGTCTGCAGCTCTTTCCCTCTCTTCTCAATGGTTGTTGACAAGCTCCTCCTCTATTCAAGCTCATCCACAAATTTGAATTCGTTTTCTTTTGTGTTCACATTGTAAATCCTCTATAAAAGGGCTGTAAAGTCTCAATGTATGTTTGAATTCTTAGGAGATTCTTCTCCAGAAGTCTAAGACATTTTCTCATCTTCTCATATTTTTTTTTGAGTTTCTGGATTCAATTCTTCACATTTCTCCTCTCTAATCTCAATTTTCTTTCATCGTATCAGAGCATAAGATCATTCTCTTATATTTTCTACTCAAATCTCTCAGTTTCTAATCTAAAATTATGTCAAAAGTCTCTCAGCCTTTAAACTAAAAACTCACAGTTTTATTCAACCATAAAAGCTGCCTCCTTTGAGCTCTTCAAAGACCAACAATGGCGGATATAGTTCAAATCAGTTCCAGCCTGAAACCTACAGTGATACCAGTAGTTCTCAAAGGCATGAACTACACATTATGGTCAAGAACCATCAAGACAGCCATTTGTGGCAAATGACTTTGGAATTACATCTTGGAGGATAATACTCCATCTATAGACAATCCAAAGGAGAAGAAGGATGAGGCAACAAGAAAAGAAGAAGCTAGGTGGTTCTAAGAAGATCAATCAGTCCTTGGATTCCTCCAAAATTCATTGGACCCATCCATTCTTGAAGCTTATTCACATTGTGAAACCGCCAAGTCTCTTTGGGAGACTCTCAAGAGGGTGTATGGGGATGTTTCAAACCTCAGCCGTGTGTATGAGGTTAAGAAGGCTCTCAATGATCTACACCAAGAGGATATGGAGTTCACAAAGTTCCTAGACAAGTTCCAATCAACATGGTCCGAGCTTGACATGTTGAGACCAAGTTCTATGGATCCAAAGGTGCTTATTGAAAGGAAGGAACAAGACAAGATATTTGGGCTCCTTCTCAACCTAAATCCTGCCTTTAAGGATGTGATTAAGTCCATCCTAAGAGAGCCAAAACTCCCTAATTTCGAAGAGGTGTGCTCATGGATTCAGAAGAAGCAAGGCAACATTCGTTTGTTTGTTGGAAAAGAAGAACTAGTCATGGCCAACAAGAGCGTGTTTAAGCAAGAGGATAGGAAGAGAGTGATGTGTGAACATTTTAAGAGGAATGGCCACGTCAAGGACAAGTGCTGGATACTTCATCCTCATCTCAAGCCAAACCGGTTCAAGGATTCAAAGGCTAACATCTCTCAAAAGGTTGTGACTGAACCGGCAAGTTCATCCAACCAAGGAGGGGAGCTAGCTATGAATGTATCCATTGAGTATGCTAAGAAGAGTGACTTGGAGGATCTCATCAAGGCCTATGCCTCAAAACTCTCCGGTATCACACTCTACTCCCATAAATTGCTTGATAAAACGGATCATAAGTTGGTAGTGGATTCGGGGGCTTCTCACCATATGATTAGCAATGCTAGATTGTTAAAGAACATTGAACCATGTCTAGGACAAGTAAATATAGCTGATGTTAAGAGTATTCCAATTGAATGAACCGAAAAGTTAAGACTATTTCACAAAGAAAGTACTGTTTTCTTTGTACCTAAGTTTAAGTCTAACCTAGTTTCGGTCAAAAGGGATACTAAAGACCTGAATTGCAATGTTACTTTTGGATCTAACAATGTTTACTTTCTCGATATTAAGAGTGGTAAGATACTTGGAAGTGGTGGGACTCAAGATGAGTTCTATGTTCTTGAGGACACTCCTCCAAGCAATTCGGATTCCTTAGCTTTCAAATCTTGTGTTTTTGCTAATAAAGATGTCTTATGGCATGGTAGATTAGGACATCCTCATGCTCGTGCTTTAAGATTAATAATGTCTAATGTTGCTTATGATCACTCAGTTTGTGAGGCTTGTATCCTTGGAAAACATTGTTGTGTTGTTTTCCCTAAATCATCTACAATTTATGAGCATTGCTTTGATTTAATACATTCCGATGTTCGGACCTCACCTTGCATGTCTAGAGATAGGAATAAATACTTTGTGACCTTTATAGATGAGAAATCGAAATATACATGGGTTACATTACTTCCATCTAAAGATAGGGTTTATGAGGCATTTATAAACTTTCATAATTATGTTACTAATCAATTCAATGCCAATATCAAAGTGTTAAGAACAGATAATGGAGGGGGATACACAAGTCAAAGATTCAAAGCTCACTTAAACAAATATGGAATACTACATCAAACTAGCTGCCCACACACACCACAACAAAATGGAGTTTGTGAAAGGAATAACCGACACTTAATAGAAGTAGCAAGATCCATGATGTTTCATACCAATGTTCCTAAAAGTTTTTGGGGAGATGCAGTCTTGGTTGCTTCCTATCTCATCAATTGGATTCCAACCAAAGTCTTGCAAGACATATCCCCATTTGAGGTACTCAATAAAATTAAACCCTCCATTGATCATTTATGTGCATTTGGGTGTGTGTGCTTTGTGTATGTTCCAAGTGATCTAAGAAACAAGTTGGAGGCAAAGAGCATCAAATGTATGTTCCTTGGATATTCGACAACACAAAAGGGTTATAAGTGTTATGATCCGAGCAACAACAGGACATATGTGTCTAGAGATGTCAAGTTCATAGAAGAACGAATCTATTATGATCAGAAAGATTGGGAAGGACTGAAGGATGTCTCAAGGTCACCTTCTGATTTGGCTACGAGTTTGAGGTTTCTCTTGAATCATTTGGGAAATGATGTGCCAAAGGATTCAAGACAAGAAGAAGCAAGAACCCCAAGTAGTTCACAAGATATCCAAGAGAATGAAGAAGGGGCGGTAACTCAAGAACCAACTCCAATCCAAGAAGAAGCTACGGCCCAAAACCAGGAACAAGACGACTTGGAAGTGGGTATAGAGGAACCTATTCACCAAATGGAAGAGGAAACGGTTGTAGGGGAGGCTGAACCACCTGTTCAGCAACTAAGGAGGAGTACTAGAATTAGGAAAGACCCATCCAATTAGGTAAACACTAGGGTCTTTTACAACAACCATGCCGTGGCTCATCCCATACAAGTTGTTTGTTCCCTTGACCTCTTGCCATCTAGTCATCAAGCATTCCTTGGAAAGATTTAACAAAGTAGATTCCAAGAACTTATGAAGAAGCTAATAGCAAGAAAGAATGGTTAGATGCAGTAAGAGATGAGAAGGGAGCTATGGAAAGGAATCATACATGGGATATACAAGAACTTCCCAAAGGCAAGAAGGCTGTGAGTTCCAAGTGGGGGTTCACCATCAAGTATAAGAGCAATGGCGACATAGAAAGGTACAAGGCAAGTCTAGTTGCTAGAGGTTTCACTCAGACATATGGAGAGGACTATACTGATACATTTGCACCGGTGGCTAAGCTACACACTGTAAGGGTTGTTCTTTCACTAGCTACTAATCTGACTTGGGACATATGGCAAATGGATGTCAAGAACGCATTCCTACAAGGAGAACTTGAAGAGGAAGTGTATATGACTCCACCACCAGACCTTGAAGATCTTTCTAAAGAGGGACATGTTCTAAGACTTAGGAAGGCAATATATGGGTTGAAGCAGTCACCAAGGGCTTGGTATCACAAATTAAGCTCCACACTTACTGATAATGGGTTTAGAAAATCTCATTCAGATCATACTTTGTTCACTCGTCAAAACCCCAAAGGAATCGTGGCGGTCTTGGTTTATGTGGATGACCTTATCATCACAGGAGATGATAAGGAAGGAATTCAATCCACAAAGGCCTTCTTAAACAGATCATTTGACATCAAGGATCTTGGAGAGTTGAAGTACTTCTTGGGTATTGAAGTGTGTCGGTCTCAGGAAGGGCTCTTTCTATCCCAAAGAAAGTATGCTCTTGATCTGTTGACAGACACGGGAAAGCTTGGGGCTGAACCTGCCAAAAATCCTCTTGAAGATGGCTACAAGGTCAATGGAAAGGGGGAGAAAGCTGATGAGTTATTTAAGGATGTTTCTCTGTATAAGAGACTAGTTGGGAAGCTGATCTACCTCACCCTCACACGACCAGACTTGTGTTTTGCTGTGAATCAAGTGAGTCAACATATGAAAAACCTACTGTATATCATTGGAGCATGGTAGATAGGATCCTTATATACATCAAAGGATCTCCTGGTCAAGGCATATGGATGGGCAAGAATGGGAACACTGAGATTGTTGGGTATTGTGATGCGGATTGGGCTGGTGATAGGGTGGATAGGAAATCAACCACTGGGTATTGCACCTTCATTGGTGGGAACTTAGTCACTTGGAAGACTAAGAAGCAGAAGGTGGTATCATGTTCTAGTGCTGAAGCAGAATATAGGGCTATGAGGAAGCTGACAAGTGAAGTAACTTGGATCAAAGCGCTCTTGAAAGACTTCAGTATTGAACAACCAGGGCCAATTTCCTTCCATTGTGATAATCAGGCAGCCATTCACATAGCTTCAAACTCAGTGTTTCACGAGAGGACCAAGCACATAGAGATCGACTGCCATAAGGTTAGGGAGAAAGTTCAACATAGAACCATTCTGCCATGTTATACAAGGAGTGAAGACCAACTAGCTGACATCTTCACAAAGGCAATAAGTTTCAAAGTTTGCAAGAACATCTTTAGCAAACTTGGGCTTGTTGATTTATCACATCCATGATCAAAGGTCTCCTAATCCAAGAGCAACACACTCTTTTTCCCTTATTAAGGTTTTGTCCCAAGTGGTTTTCCTTAATAAGGTTTTTAATTAGATGTTACCTTGGGTTCCCAAGCTTAAGACTTTAGGGTGATTCCAAAGTCTTTAGCTTGAGGGGGGAGTATTGATATAGGAAAATCAAATAATGCCTATCTTGACCTACAAGGCAAGTGTGAGCACGAAAATTCAGTTTGAATAACAAGAGAAAAGAAAAAGAAGGGAGTTATTATTAACCACATGGTTAAATTGCTGCCTTGGGAGAAGAATCAAGGTGAAAAAGACATGTCCATGCTGCACACATTCTTGGTAACCACACCAAACGGTCATGCCTGCTGCACACAGCCTTGGTAACCACACCAAACATTCATGAGATAGTCTGCAGCTCTTCCATGCTTCAGACTAAGCCTCCAACTAAGCCTCGATTCAATGATGTACGCGCGTGGGCTGTTTGGAGAAGTTTAGGTGAGAAACTCAACCCTAAGCTTCTGGATAGGGGTTTTTTGTTTGGTAATGGATGGAAGGGTGAAGTGAACTACACGAGGGGTGATGAACCTCGTGATAAATCACAAACTTAGAGCTAGGAGGGCTGGTCTCAACTAGGTTCTAAGCGTACAAATCTCTTGAGAGAATAACTTATAGAAAGAAAATTCGATCTTTATTAATTATCAAACTACAATGCTGGAAGGAGCCTTATTAATATGCTTGACAGCTTGACCTTCTAGGGCCGACTCAAGAAGAAAAATGGAAAATTTACAAAAGTGCACAAATGGAAAACTTACAAAAGTGCATAACCGAAAAGGACTTCTACCTAAAATGTCTTTGACTCAAAAATGTAAATAATCTAAATCCTACCCTACAAAATAGAAAAGGTAAGTATATAATTTGAAAACTTACCATTCTTACCTATCGGCCAAGAAATGGAAGGTGGCCGACCTTGTGGCATGCACACGCCTAGCTCCTAATCTTCGACTTGGAGTAGGGTTATGAATCATTGGGCCCTGACCTCTCTTGCCACTAAAGCCCAAGTCTCTGGAGTCCATTGTATAGTTGAGAAGCTTTTGGACTCTTCCTTGCACTCTTGGCCCAATGGTCTTTGTCGATCATCCTCTAGGAGCTTGTCGACCCACAAACTGAACTTGTGGAAGAGCGCCCTTGATATGCTCCTTGTCATTGCTCCTGGTGGCACCACTAGTGTAGAAATTTCATCTAGATGCATGTCTTGAAGCTGGTAGCTTATCTGATCCGAGTCTCTTTGTGTAGATGTTGAAATGGTGGTGCAATCGGTTGGATCGGCTGGACCGGCTGGACTGTGCGTGGTACTGGTCGAATTGTCATCGGAGCCGGTCAGGTTGATTCCGAAGCTGGCGGCATCACCAATTGCTCTGGCAGTGTCAACCACGTCGCCGCCAGTTGGGCTAGAGGTTTGGGCCTCTCCACCGAAAATGTTAGTCGGTCCGGCCCGGCTGGTCGTAGGCCTGGCGGTACCGCTTGGGCCGGCAGACGCGCCAAATGGCCCGGCTGTCGGCCAATCTGGTCTCCTGGCCGGACATACGATCTGATGCCCTCATCAGTCGGCCACCTTCCATTTCTTGACCGAAAGGTAAGAATGGTAAGTTTTCAATTATATACTTGCCTTTTCTGTTTTGCAGGGTAGGAATAGTAATTTTTACATTTTTGAGTCAAGAACAATTTAGGTAGTTGTCCTTTTTTGGTTATTTCCTTTTTGTAATTTTCCTTGTGCATTTTTTAACTTTTCCATTTTTATTTTTGAGTTGACCCTAGAAGGTCAAGGTTGCTGATCATATTAATAAGGCTCATTCAGCATTGTAGTTCGACAACTTTTTGATATTAATAAAGATAGAACTTTTTCGTAAGAGTTTTTCTTCTAAATCTCTTGTTAATAAAGATAGAACCCTAGTTGAGACCAGCCCTCCTAGCTTCTAAGTTGTTATGTATCACGAGGTTCATCACCTCTCGTGTGGTTCACTTCACCTCTCCATCTAAAACCCACCATAAAATCCCCATCCAGAAGCCTAAGGCCGAGTTTCTCACCTAATCTTCACCAACCAGTCCGCGAGTGTTACGACTTTGATTCAAGGCTTGTATCACAGACATCCCACCAATGTCTTGAGGTTCTTCCCAAGGGTGGTCTTGAGAAGGGTTGATAATGTCCAGTTGACCACTTCAGTTTGGCCATCGGTCTGAGGGTGGCACGTGGTAGAGAAGAGTAGCTTCATGTCTAGCTTTCTCCAAAGGGTCTTCCAGAAGTTGCTGAGAAATTTGGTGTCTCTTTCTGACACACTAGTCCTTGGAACTCCATGAAGACGCACTACTTCCTTGAAGAACAGCTCTGCCGTTTGCGTGGCATCATTAACATTGGCACACGGTATGAAATATACCACCCTAGAGAATCGGTCAACCACTACAAATATGGCATCTTTGGGGTTGGTCTTGGGAAGACCTAGAACAAAGTCCATGGAGATGTCTACCCATTGATGTGTAGGTATTAGTGGAGGGAGGTACAACCCATGAGGGTGCACTCGGGAAGTCGCCTTTTTGCAAGTAATGCACCTTGCACAATGGACTTCTACTGACCTCTTGATGTGTGGCCAATAGAAGTGTTCTTTGACCACGACTATTGTCTTGTCAACACCAAAGTGACCCATAAGACCTCCTCCATGAGCTTCTTGGGTAATAAACTCTCGTAGAGATCCCTGTGGTATGCAAATCCTTCTTTCCCGAAACAAGAATCCATCATGGAGATAGAACTTGTCATGACTCCCTGTGCCACACTCCTTGTAACTCTCAGCAAAATCAGGGGCATCCTTGTATAAGGCCTTGATGTGCTCAAATCCGAATATTTTTGCTTCCATTGTTGAGATCAATGCAAACCTCCTTGATAATGCATCGGCTACCACATTATCTTTGCTCTTCTTGTATTTGATGACGTAAGGGAAGGTTTCTATAAACTCCATCCACCTAGCATGTCTTCTCTTGAGGTTGGTTTGCCCTCTAATGTGTTTGAGTGTCTTGTGATCAGTGTGGATCACAAACTCATTGGACAACAAGTCGTGTTGCCAAGTCTCCAAGGCTCGGACTAGGGCATGTAGCTCTTTTTCATAGGTCGGGTAGTTTAATGAGGCCCTACCTAACTTCTCACTGAAGTATGCCACTGGCCTCCCTCCTTGTGTTAGCACCGCACCTATGCCTATGCTGGAGGCATCACACTCCACTTCAAACGACTTACTGAAGTCGGGCAGGACTAACACTGGTGTGTGAGTGAGGCTGTCCTTCAGGGCCTGGAATGGCTTCTCTTGAGCTTCTCTGATACAAGCCTTGAATCAAGGTTGTAACACTCGCGGGTTGGTTGGAGAAGATTAGGCAAAAAACTCGGCCTTATGCTTTTGAGGTGGGGTTTTCTAGTGGGTATTGGGTGGTGAGGTGAAGTGAACCACACAAGAGATGGAAAGCCTCGTGATAAATCACAACGTAGAAATTAGGAGGGCTGGTCTCAACTAGGGTTCTAAGCGATTAGAGTTTTTAGGAAAAAAAATCGTAAGAAAAATGCTTTCTTTATTAATAAACAAAAAACTTGTCGAACTACAATGCTGAAAGGATTCTTACTAATATGCTCAGTAGCTTTGACCTTTTAGGATCGAACTAAAAAGAAAAGAAAAAAATACAAAAGTGCATAAAGGAAAGATTACAAAAGGGAATAACCAAAAAAGGACATCTATTTAAATGTTCTTGACTCAAAATATAGAAAACTACTAATTCCTACCCTGCAAAACAGAAAAGGCAAATATATAATTGAAAACTTACCTACTTACCATTCGGCCAAAAAATGGAAGATGGCTATTAGGAAACATGGGCATCTAACTCAAAACAAATTGGCAATGAGTGGAGTAGCCCATGCACCTTATATGTGTGTGTAGAAACCTCCTAACTTCCAATGTGGGACTTTACACAATAATCGTGGCCGACCTTTGTGACACGCGCTTACTCTTCAATTTAAATTAAGTTATGAAGTGTTGGGCCTTGACCTTTTTTGCCACCAAAGCCCAAGTCTCTGGAGTCCTTTGAAATGTTGAGAAGCCCTTGGATTCATCCTTGCACTCTTGGCCCAATGCTCCTTGTCGTTGGTCTTCTAGGAGCTTGTCTACCCACAAGCTGAACTTGTGGAAGAGTGCCCTTGTTTTGCTCCTTGTCATGGCTCCTGGTGGCACCACTGGTGTAGAGACTTCACGTAGATTCATGCCTTGAATCAGGTAGCTGAGTGTATAGGTGGAAATGGTCGTGTGATCGCTTGAGCCGGTTGGGCTCTGTGTAGAGCTGGCCAAGTTGAAATCGGAGCTGGCCAAATTGATTGGTGGGCCGGCGACGTCACCAGCTGGACTGGCGGTGTTAGTCACGTTGCCGCCAGTTGGGCCGGAGGTTTGGGCCTCTCCGCCGGCAAAGTTGGTAAGCCTGGCCCGGCTGATCGTAGGGCCGGTGGTACCGCTTGGCCCAGAAGACGCACCAAATGGCCCGGCTGTCTTGGGCAGGCTTTCTGGTCAGCCATCTAGATCTTCTGGCTAGCCAGACGATCTTCTGTCCAAATGCCCCCCCCCCCCTCAGTAAGTTTTGACCTCAAAGCTGGTTCATCTGCAAGGAATCAGTCACATTGAATGTGTTACAAACATTAAACTCGCCTGGAAGTTCAAGTCGGTAGGCATGTTGTTGATCCTCTCCAGGACTCTGAATGGTCCATCTTCTATGGGGGCTAGCTTTGAACTCCTTAGGTTGGAGAATCTCTCTTGTCGTAGGTGTAGCCACATTAAATCGCATGGTTTGAAGATCATTTCCCTTCTCCCCTTGTTGGCATGAGTCACGTACTGCCCGGTCCTCTTCTCCAGGTTCTCTGCTACCTTCTGGTGCAATCTCTTGATGAACTCTGCCTTAGATGCTCCACTGAGATTGGTGATTTTTGCTGGTGGCAGTGGTGTTTACTCTAAAGGCGTTTGAGGGTTGAAGCCGTAAACAACTTCTAAAGGGGTCTTCTTTGTGGCTGAATGCATTGCTCGGTTGTAAGCAAAGTCAATGAATGGCAGGCATTCCACCCATGTATTGAAGTTCTTCCCAAGTATGGTCCTGAGAAGAGTTGACAATGTCCGGTTGACCACTTCAGTTTGGCCATAGGTTTGAGGGTGGCACGTGGTAGAGAAGAGTAGCTCCGTGCGTAGCTTTCTCCAAAGAGTCCTCCAGAAGTGACTGAGGAATTTATTGTCTCTGTCTAGCACTATTGTCCTTGGCACTCCATGAAGATGCACTACTTCCCTGAAAAATTGTTCTGCCATTTGTGTGGCATCATTAACATTGGCACACGGTATGAAATGTGTCATCTTAGAGAACCGGTCCTCCACTACAAAGATAGCATCTTTTGGTTGATGTTGGGCAGACCTAGAACGAAGTCCATGGAAATGTCTACCCATGGATATGTATGTATGGGCAGAGGGAGATACAACCCATGAGAGTGCACTAGGGACTTTGCCTTCTTGCAAGTGATGCATCTTGCACAATGGGCTTCTAGTGACCTCTTGATGTGTGGTCAATAGAAGTGCTCCTTGACCACGTCTAGTGTCTTGTCAACACCAAAGTGGCCCATAAGACCTCTTCCATGAGCTTCTCGGGTGATAAACTCTCGTAGGGATCCTTATGGTATCCACATCCTTCTCTCCCGGAACAAGAACCCAGCATGGATGTAGAACCTGCCATGACTCCCTGTGCCACACTCCTTGTAGCTTTTAGAAAAGTCAGGATCATCCCTGTTTAAGTCTTTGATGTGCTCAAATCCTAAGACCTTTGCTTCCATTGTTGAGATCAAGGCAAACCTACTTGATAGTGCACCGGCTACCACATTATCCTTACCCTTCTTGGATTTGATTACGTAAGGGAAGGTTTCTATGAACTCCATCCACCTATCATGTCTTCTCTTGAGGTTGGTTTGCCCTCTAAGGTTTTTGAAAGTCTCGTGATTAGTGTGGATCACAAACTCTTTGGATAACAAATAGTGTTTCCAAGTCTCCAAGGCTCGGACTAGGGCATAGATCTCCTTGTCATAAGTGGGGTAATTCAGTGAGGCCCCACCTTACTTCGCACTGAAGTATGCCACTGGCCTTCCTCCTTGGGTTAGCGCTGTGCCTATGCCTATTCCAGAAGCATCACACTCCACCTCAAACGTCTTGTTGAAGTCGGGCAGGACTAGCACTGGTGCATGAGTGAGGCTGTCCTTCAAGGCCTGGAATGCCTTCTCTTGAGCTTCTCCCCAGCTAAACCCCACATTCTTCTTCACTACTGCTGTCAATGGTAAGGCAATGCTGCTGAAGTTGGGCACAAATCTCCGGTAGAAGCTGGCAAGGCCATGAAAGCTTCTTACTTGGCTGATGTTGCTCGGTGTTGGCCACTCTTGTATGGCTCGAATCTTCTCCTAATCAACATGTAAGCCCTGTGAACTCACAACAAAGCCTCAGAAAACAAGCTTGTCAGTACAAAAGGTGCATTTCTTGAGATTGGCATAAAGCTCTTCTTGTCGAAGGGTTTTAAGCACCATCTCAAGATATGTGACGTGTTCCCTAAGGCATTTACTATAGACAAGTATATCATCAAAGTAAACTACTAAAAACTTACTGATGTACGCCCTAAGAACTTGGTTCATAAGACGCATGAAGGTGCTTGGGGAATTAGTCAACCCAAATGGCATGACTGTCCACTCGTAGAGCCCTTGCTTTGTCTTTAAAGCAGTTTTCCACTCATCACCTTCTTTCATTCTGATCTGGTGGTAGCCACTTTTGAGATCTATCTTGGAGAAGACCGAGGCTCCACTCAGCTCATCCAGCATGTCATCCAGCCGTGGTATAGGGTGCCGGTACTTGACTGTGATGTTGTTGATGGCTCTGCAGTCTACGAACATTCGCCAAATCCCATTTTTCTTGGAGACTAGCAATATCGGTATGGTACATGGACTGAGGCTCTCTCGAGCATATCCTTTCTACAGGAGCTCCTTAACTTGCTTCTTAAGCTCTTTGGACTCCTCTGGACTCATCCGGTAGGATGGTCAATTGGGCAAGGCTGCTCCGTGGTGTTATCATTACTTTGATCAGTCTAAGATGTTATCACAACATTGAAAATTGAGCAAGCTTAACGTCGCGTTGGATTCATGTCATCTTGAGCTCTAAATAAAAAGTTAAAGAGAATTTAGTGTGGACATGTCAAGTTGACCAGCTAGTTAAAATGATCATTTTAAAATGATCATTGGTGCTCCTTGAGTAAAGGCTTATAAATGAAGCCTAATGCATGGTATCACACATTTTGGGATAGATTGGATTACTTGGAGGCTTTGTCATAACTATATCGGTTTTCAATTTTATCATAATATAGAAAATTAAGCAAGCTTAACGTGGGCGTTAGATTCGTGTCATTGTAAACTCTTTATAAAAAGTTATGGACCATTTAGTGTGGACATGTAAAATTGATTGTCCAGTTAAAATTATAATTCTAAACTGATCATTGGTGCTCCTTCATTAAAGGCTTATAAATGAAGCATAATACATGGCATCACGCACTTTGGGATAGATTGTATTACTTTGAGGCTTTGTCTAGCTCTTTCAGTCTCAAATGTTGTCACAATTTGGAAAATTGAGCTAGCTTAACGTGAGTGTTGGACTCATGTCTTCTTGAACTCTAAACTAAAAGTTAAAGAGAATTTAGTGTGTACATGTCAAGTTGAGCAGCTAGGTAAAATGATCATCCTAAATTGATCATTGGTGCACCTCGAGTAAAGGCTTATAAATGAAGCATAATGCATGGCAACACGCAGTTTGGGATACATTGGATTACTTGGAGGCTTTTTCCTAGCTCTTTCACTCTCAAATGTTGTCAAAATGTGGAAAATTAAGTTAGCTTAATGTGGGCGTTCGATTCATGTCATCTTGAGGTTTAAATAAAAAGTTAAAGACTGTGGACATGTCAAGTTGATCATTTAGTTAAACTGATCATTCTAAACTGATCTGGTGCTCCTTGAGTAAAGACATATAAATGAAGCATAATGCTTGGCATCACGCAGTTTGGGATAGATTGCATTACTTTAAGGCTTTTTCTAGATTTTTTAGTCTCAAATATTGTCATAATATGGAAAATTGAGCTAGCTTAACATGGACGTTGGATTCATGTCATCTTGAACTCTAAATAAAAAGTTAAAGTAAATTTAGTGTGGACATGTCAAGTTGAGCAGCTAGTTAAAATGATCATTATAGATTGATCATTGGTGCTCCTTGAATAAAGGCTTCTAAATGAAGCATAAAGCATGGTATCATGTAGTTTAGGATACATTGGATTACTTGGAAGCTTTGTCGTAGCTCTTTCAGTCTCAAGTATTGTCACAATTTGGAAAATTGAGCTAGCTTAACGTGTGTGTTGTATTCATGTCTTCTTGAACTCTAAATAAAAAGTTAAAGAAAATTTAGTGTGGACATGTCTAGTTGAGCAGCTAGGTAAAATGATCTTTCGTAATTGATCATTGGTGCACATTGAGTAAAGGCTTATAAATGAAGCATAATGCATGGCATCATGCAGTTTGAGATACATTGAATTACTTGGAAGATTTTTCCTATCTCTTTCAGCCTCAAATGTTGTCACAAGGTGGAAAATTGAGTTAGATTAACATGGGCGTTGGATTCATGTCATCTTGAGCTTTAAAGAAAAAGTTAAAGACGATTTAGAGTGGATTTCAAGTTAATCAATTAGTTTAAAATTATCATTCTAAACTGATAATTGGTGCTCCTTGAGTATAGGCTTATAAATGAAGCATAATGTTTGGCATCACGCAGTTTGGGACAGATTGCATTACTTTAAGGCTTTGTCTAGATCTTTCAGTCTCAAATGTTGTCATAATATGCAAAATTGAACTAGCTTAACGTGGGAATTAGATTCATGTCATATTGAGATCTAAGTAAAAAGTTAAAGAGAATTTAGTGTGGACATGTGAAGCTGAGCAGCCAGCTAAAATGATCATTCTAGACTGTTCACTGGTGCTCTTTGAGTAAAGGCTTATAAATGAAGCATAAAGCATGGTATCACGTAGTTTGGGATACATTGGATTACTTGGAGGCTTTGTATTTTGGTCAAAAATTTTGTCACAATATAGAAAATTGGGCAAGCTTAACGTGGGCATAGGATTCGCGTCATTCAGAACTCTAAATCAAAAGTTCTAGATGATATAGTGCAGACATGTCAAGTTGATTGGCTAGTTAACATGATAATTCTAAACTGATCATTGGTGCGCATTCAGTAAAAGCTTATAAATGAAGCATAATGCATGGTATCAAGTTTGGGAGAGATAGGATTCCTTGGAGGTTTTGTATTTCGGTCAAAAAATTTGTGATAATATAGAAAATTGGGCAAGCTTAACGTGGGAATTGGATTCACGTCATTCAGAACTCTAAATCAAATGTTCTGGATGATATAGTACACACATGTCAAACTGACTGGCTAGTTAAAACGATAATTCTAAACTGGTCATTGGTGCTCCTTGAGTAAAGGATTATAAATGAAGCAATGCATGGCATCACACAGTTTGGGATGGATTGCATTACTTGGAGACTTTGTCATAGCTATTTCGATCTTAAATTTGTCACAATATAGAAAATTGACCTAGCTTAACGTGGGTATTGGATTCGTGTCATTTTGAACTCTAAATCATAATTTACAGACGATTTAGTGCAGATATGTAAGTTTATCGGCAAGTTAAAATGACATTCTAAAGTGGTCATTAGTGTTCCTTGAGTAAAGACTTATAAATGAAGCATAATGCATGGCATCACGCAGTTTTGGATAGATTGCATTACTTTGATGCTTCGTCTAGATCTTTCATTCTCAAATGCTTTCACAATATAGAAAATTAAGCTACCTTAATGTGAGTGTTGGATTCATGTCATCTTGAACTCTAAAAAAAAGTTAAAGACGATTTAGTTTGGACATGTCAAATTGATCAGCTAGTCCAAATGATCATTCCAAACTGATCATTGGTGCTCCTTTAGTAAAAGCTTATAAATGAAGCAAAATGCATGGCATCACGGAGTTTGGGATATATTGGATTGCTTGGAGGCTTTGTGGTTGCTAATTTTGTCTTAAGTTTTGTCACAATATAGAAAATTGAGTTAGCTTAACGTGGATGTTGGATTCGTATCATTTTGATCTCTCAATCACAAGTTACTGACGATTTAGTACGAACATGTCAAGTTGATCGGCGAGGTAAAATGATCATTCTAAACTGGTAATTGGTGCTACTTGAGTAAAGGCTTATAAATGAAACATAATGCTTGACATCACGCAGTTTTGGATACTTTGGATTAGTTGGAGGCTTTGTCATAGCGATATCGATCTTAAATTTTGTTACAATACAGAAAATTGACGTGGGTGTTGTATTCATGTTATTTGAAATCTAAATCAAAAGTTATGGATGATATAGTGCGTACATGTCAAGTTGATTGGCCTATTAAAATTATCATTTTAAATTGAGCATTGGTGCTCATTGAGTAAAGGCATATAAATGAAGCAAAATACATAGCCTCATACAGTTTGGGATAGATTGGATAACTTAAAAGTTTTATCTAGCTACTTTGATCTTAATTTTGTCACAATATCAAAAATTGAGCTACCTTACGTGGGTGTTGGATTTGTGTCATTTTGAACTCCAAATCAAAAGTTACGGACGATTTAGTGCATACATATTAAATTGATTGGCCAATTAAAATGATCATTCTAAACTCATAATTGGTGCTGCTTGAGTAAAGGAATATAAATGAAGCATAATGCATGACATCATGCAATTTGGAATATATTACATTACTTTGAGGCTTTGTCTAGCTCTTTCAATTTCAAATGTTGTCACAATATAGAAAATTGAACTAGCTTAACGTGGGCGTTGGATTCATGTCATCTTGAGCTCGAAACAAAAAGTAAAAGACGATTTAGTGCATACAAGTCAAGTTGATAAGATAGTTCAAATAATCATTCTAAACTGAACATTGGTACTCCTTGAGTAAAGGCTAATAAATTAAGCATAATGCATGGCGTCACGCAGATTGGGATACATTGGATTACTTGGAGGCTTTGCCGTAGCTATTTCGGTCCTAAATTTTTTCACAATATGGACTAACTTAATGTGGGTGTTGGACTCATGTCGGTTTGAGCTCTAAATGAAAAGCTAAAAACGATTTAGTGCGGACATGTCAAGTTGATCAGCTAGTTAAAATGATCATTCTAAACTCATCATTGGTGCTTATAAATGAAACATTATGCATAGCATCACGTAGTTTCGGAAAGACTGGATTACTTGGAGGCTTTGTCATAGCTATTTTGATTTAAATTTTATCACGATATGGAAAATTGAGCTAGCTTAACATGGGCATTGGATCATGTCATCTTGAGCTCTAAATAAAAAATAAAATACGATTTAGTGCGTACATGTCAAGTTGAACAGCTAGTTAAAATGATCATTCTAAACCTAATCAATGGTGATCTTGAGTAAAGGCTTATAAATAAGCATAATGCATGACAACACGCAATTTGGGATAGATTGGATTACTTGGAGGCTTTGGATAGATATTTCGATCTTAAAATTTTCACAATATAGAACATTGAGCTAGCTTAACGTGGGTGTTGGATTCGTGTCATTTTGAATTCTAAATTAAAAGTTACAAACGGTTTAGTGCGGATATTTCAAGTTGATCAGCTAGTTAAAATGATCATTCTAAACTGATCATTGGTGCTCCTTCAGTAAAGGCTAATAAATAAATCATAATACATAACATCACGCAATTTGGGATAGATTAGATTACTTGGAGGCTTTGGTAGCTATTTCATTCTTAAATTTTGCCACAATATAGAATATTGAGCTAGCTTAACTTGGGTGTTGGATTCGTGTCATTTTGAACTCTAAATCAAAAGTTACAGACTATTTAGTGTGGACATGTCAAGTTGATCGGCTAGTTAAAATGATCATTCTAAACTGATCATTGGTGCTCCTTGATTAAAGGCTTATGAATGAAGCATAATGCATGGCCTCACGTAGTTTAGAATACATTGGATTACTTTGAGGCTTTGTTGTAGCTCTTTCTGTCTCAAAATGTTGTCACAATATGAAAAATTGAGCTAGCTTAACGTGGGCGTTGGATTCATTTCATTTTAAGTTCTAAATCAAAAGCTAAAGATGATTTAGTGCGGACATGTCAAGTTGATCAGCTAGTTAAATGATCATTCTAATCTGATCATTGGTTGATGTGTTCTTGATGAGGATCAAACCTCTGAAGAGTGCATGAATGGATTGAAGTTCGGGAATGGGTGAAACGATGGTGTAACTTGCGGATGTGTGAGTTCTTAAGTGGATGGATCCGAGAACAAGAGGAAATGGATTATATTTCTCAAGGATGGTGGAAAATCTTTGGACTCTCTGTTTGATCTATGTTAATGAATAAGGCGAGGCACGTTGGGCAAGGGGTGAATCGAATTGAAACTTCCAGGGGTGATGAAGATCCCTTAGACTTTCGACTCTTGAGAGAAATGACAAAGTGTTCTAAAATTTCTTATTCAAGAGGATGATCAAACGAGTTTAAGAAGGAGATGAGCTATTAAAATGTTTGTTGATTCAGAAAGAAGGATACAAGAGAGTACTTATAGTAGTCTAGAAAATTGAAAATGACTCCTAAAATTCTACCAAAATATTAAAGGAAATATTTAGGGAATTAGAAAGATAACTAAGACAAAGACTAAGAAGTAAATAATGTTTTGACTTGATTCTTCCTCTCTTATTTCGTGGATGATGAGATAGAATGGGCCTTGATTCACCAAGACGCTATGGTAAAGTACCTTGGGCTTGCCTCATTAAAAACCTATCTTAGAAAACCCACTAGGACAAAACTAAGAATGGGGAAAAGAGTAAAATCCAAGGCACCGCTCTTGGTGAGGTTTAGGTAGCTTGAATCACAACCAATGCGGTTGGATTAGCACACTAAAATGGCCTGAATGGTGTTGGGAAGGTGTTGTAGTGTTTTCTTAAGTTTGGCTTGCTTGGATCGGGTAATGGGGCCATTGAAGATTTGTATGCTTTCATCTCCAATATCCGTGGGTTCTAACTGCTCCTTAGCATCTTTAGTGGCTTCTTCATCCTCTGGTTCAAACTGCTCCTTAGGTTGTGGTTCGTTGCTGGTCATGCTCACATCATCTTCCCTCAGTTGAGAAGGATTTGACCTCAAATCTGTTCATCTGCAAAATATGGAACCAAATCAGTAATATTGAAATTTGAACTCACTTGGTACTTACCTTGAAGATCCAGCTGGTAGGCATTGTCAATGATCTTCTTGATGACTTTGAATGGGCCATCAATCCTAGGCATTAGCTTGGATTTCCTTTCATTCGGATATCTATCTTTGTGCAAATGGATCAATACCAAGTCTCCTTCCTCAAATGCTAACTCCTTTCGGCCTTTATTGGATTGTTAAGCATACATCTTAGTCTTATTTTCAATATTGAGCCGAGCCTTCTAATAAATTTATTTTTAACCAACTCAGCCTTTTTCTTTCCATCAAGGCTTGTTCTTTCACTCAAAAGTAAAGGCATTAGATCCAAAGGTCAGATGGGATTGAATCCATAAACCATTTCTAATGGTGAGTACTTAGAAGCAGTATGCCTAGCATGATTATATGCAAATTCAACATGAGGCAAGTATTCTTCCCAAGTACTAAGATTCTTTTTAATCAAAGCTCTTAACAAAGTAGACACGATTCTATTAACTACTTCTGCTTGATTATCCGATTGCGGGTGACAAGTTGTGGAGAAACAAAGCTTAGTTCCTAGCTTAGACCAAAGTGTTTTCCAAAAGTACCTAACAAACCTAGTGTCTTTATCTGATACTATGATCCTTGGCATGCCATGAAATCTATCTATCTCCTTAAAGAATAATCCAGCAATGTTAACAGCATTATCCGTCTTATGACAAGGAATAAAGTGAGCCATTTTGGAAAACCTATAAACTACAACAAACATAAAATCCTTTACATTCTTAGTTCTAGGAAATCCAACAACAAAATCTAAGGGTGCAAAGGTATAGGAAGTGGGGTATACAAACCGTGCTCGATTGTGGATTTCGCTTGCTTGCAAGTTACACATCTTTGGCAAGCTTTCTTAACATCACTCCTCATGTGTAGCCAAAAGAAGTGTTCCTGCAATACTTTTAATGTCGTTGCCACGCCAAAGTGACCGATAAGACCACCTAAATGTGCTTCCTTAGCAAACAATCTCGCAAAAAGGAGTTAGATACACATAACCGATTATCATAAAATAAGAAGCCTTCACTCTTGAAGTATTTTCCAGTACCAAACTTCTCAAAAGAAGCATAACTATCCTTAAAATCAGCATCAATATCATATAACTCTTTGATTTGCTCAAACCCTGGCAGTTTAACTTCTAAAGCGTTCAAGAGCACATACGTCCGAGAAAGAGCATCGGCTACTACATTATCTTTACCTTTCTTTTATTTGATCACATAAGTGATGGTCTCAATAAATTCGACCCACCTAGCATGTCTTTTGTTCAGCTTTTGTTGCCCTTTGAGATGTTTGAGTGACTCATGCTCGATATGGATGACAAACTCCTTGGGCCAAAGATAATGTTGCCATGTTTGCAAAGTCCTCACAAACGCATATAGTTCTTTGTCATAGGTTGGGTAATTGAGTGTGGCCCCTCCAAATTTCTCACTAAAGTAGGGTTTGGGCTTCCTCTCCTGTATAAGAACAGTACCAATACCAACTCCTGAGGCATCAAATTCAATTTCAAATGTTTTATCAATGTTAGGAAGAGATAGCACTGGAGAGTGTGTGAGCTTGTCTTTCAAGGTTTGGAATGCTTCCTCTTGCGCCTGCTCCCTTTTAAATCCCACATTCTTTTTGATAAATTCAGTGAGTGGAGCTGCTATACTGCTAAAGTCCATGACAAATCTCCGGCAAAATCCAGCTTGGCCATGGAAGCTCCTTACTTGTCCAACATTCTTTGGACTAGGCCACTCCTTAATCGCTTTTGTCTTTTCCTAATCAACCCTAATACCATATGTACTCACAACAAAATCTAAGAAGACAAGGTTATCTGTTCCAAAAGTATATTTCTTAAGATTGGCATACAAGGTTTCCTTTCTAAGCACTTCAAAAACCTTTTTGAGGTGTTCTACATGATCATCTAAGGTTCGACTAAAAATTAGAATGTCATCAAAGTATACTACCAAAAAATGATCAATGAATTCCTTAAGGACATGGTTCATTAATCTCATGAAGGTACTAGGTGTATTTGTCAAGCCAAAAGGCATTACTAACCACTCATATAAACCTTGTTTTGTTTTAAATGCAGTTTTCCACTCATCACCTTCTTCCATCCTAATTTGGTGATAACCACTCTTAAGATCTACATTAGAGAAGATGCTAGAACCATGAAATTCATCTAATATATCATCTAATCTAGGTATAGGATGGCGATACTTTACAGTGATATTGTTGATGACTCTGCAATCAACACACATTCTCCAGCTTCCATCCTTTTTCTGGGACAAGCAAAACAAGTATAGCACACGGGCTCATACTTTCGCGGATATGTCTTTTCTCCATGAGTTCAGTGACTTGCTGTTTAAGCTCCTTGGTCTCCAGGGGGTTGGTTCTGTAGGATGGCTTGTTGGGAAAAGATGCTCCTGGTAGAAAGTCAATTTGGTGCTCAATTCCTCGGATTGGTGGTAAGCCTTGTGGTTCCTTCTCCGGAAATACATCTTCAAATTCCTGCAAAAGAAGTTGAATTTTGCTAGGAATTTCCTTCATAGATTGGTTAGTATGAAAGCATTCTTTCAGCACAAAGAGTAGGTGTGGTAAGTTACTCGTTGGGTTGGACTTAATCATAAGATTAGTCGGTTGTTTGTGGTTTGGCGGTGCCGTCCACATGGGGTTTGCTTTTGGATTCGGATTGGGTTTTGTTTTTCTTTAAAGCTATCTGATCTAAATGAACCTCTTGTTGGGATAAAGGTACTAAAATATGTTTCTTTCCCTTAAACTCAAATGAGTACCTATTAGTAAACCCATCATGAATAACCCTTCTATCCGATTGCCAAGGTCTACCTAACAAGATGTGACCCGCATCCATGGGTAAAACATCACACAAAACCTCATCTTCATATTTGCCTATGGACAAATGAACTAGGACCTGGTTCTCTACTTCTAGCTCACCCTCATCATTAAGCCATTGCAACTTATAGGGTTTAGACCTCTTAGTAATCTCAAGTCCTAACTTTTCTACCATAATCTCACTAAATACATTGGTACAGCTACCTCCATCTATCACTAAGCTAGAGACCTTACTCTTAACTAGACAGCGAGTGTGGAATAGGTTCTCTCTTTGCTCATTATTTTCTGTCCTAGTTTGTAAGTTTAGAGTTCTCCTAGTGACTAAAAGTTTTCCGGGATGGGGAATGTCTACATTTCTTCCAAGGACTCAGCATCCGAATGGTCATCCTCTGATTCTGCTTCACCATTAGCCCTAATAACTATGGTTCTCTTATTGGTACATTCCCTAGAGTGGTGACCAAAGCCCTTACACTTAAAACACTGAATTTCCCTAGTTTAGGTGCTAGAACCCATATCCATTCCCTTAAGTTTTGAATCTTCTACCTTAGTTTTAGTAAAAGGCTTGTAATCTTTTCTACACTTATCCTCCTTAGATTGGCTAAACCTAGTAGAACTAAATCCTGGTTTAGGGTTTTTCCTCTTAAGTTGGTTTTCGAACATGATAGCCTTATGAAGAAGTTCTTCTATTTTGACATAATGGTGAACCTCTAGCCTATCTATGGTTTCCCTATTGAGGCCACCCATAAACCTAGCCATAGTGGCTTCACTATCCTCTTGAACATCAGCCCTAAGCAATAAGGTTTCCATCTCCTTAAAGCACTCCTCTACGGTTTTAGATCCTTGAGAAAGGTTTCTAAGCTTAAATTGAAGTTCTCTATGGTAGTGCTAGGTATAAAACTTTTCCTCATGATTACTTTAATCTGGTTCCACGAATCTATAGTAAAATCCGCAGCCCTTCTCCTAGAAGTAACTAAGTGATTCCACCAACTTAAGGCAGAATCTTTAAAAGCGGTTGTTGCTACTCTAACCTTACTATCCTGAGTGTATTCCCTACAACAAAGACAATTTCGATCTTCTTTTGCCACTCTAGATGCTCCTCAGGGTCATTGGTTACATGGAAAGAGGAAATCTTGATTTTAAAGCAAGCCAAAGGGTCCGGAGGATTGGGTTGGTTATTCCTATGCGGTTGGTCGTCTCTTGGCCGCCTTCTCCTAGGGTGTTGTGACCTAGATGAGTGACTGTAGTATTTTTCAGTATCAGAAGGTGGCTGGTTTATCGGTCATTGATGGATCTTTCTATTTCAGCTCTCAGGGTTGCCATACTTTCATCCATCATGGCTTTAAAGGAATCAAGGAGTTTGTTGGAGTTTGAGGATTCTTCTCCATTATTGCTGGTTCCTACCATGGTACCTGAGAAATTCAGACAACTAAACAAGTAAAAGGTCTAAAGAAAAACACAGAAACTGACACAACAATTCGCTGAAACAAAGAAAAACCCTAGCAAGGCATGTTCTAGACCCTTTGAACTCCGGATTTTAAATGGGTGAGTCTTACAACTTTAGATTCGTTTTAAAACATTTTAAATTGGTATTCTTGGTTCTATTAAGTCTTAAGAACAAGTTTAGGTTTTAATCTCTAAAATATTCAGAAAAAGTGATAAACTTGGATTAACAAAAGTAGAAAATTGAGCTAGCTTAACGTGGGCATTGAATTCGTGTCATTCTGAACTCTAAATCAAAAGTTACTGACGATTTGGTGTGGACATGTCAAGTTGAACGGCCAGTTAAAATGATCATTCTAAACTTATCATTGGAGAACCTTGAGTAAAAGCTTATAAATGAAGCATAATGCATGGCATCACGCCGTTTGGGATACATTGGATTACTTGAAGGCTTTGTTGTAGCTCTTTCAGTCTCAAATATTGTCACAATATAGAAAGTTGAGCTAGCTTAACAGGGGCATTGAATTCGTATCATTCCGAATGATAAATCAAAGGTTACAAATGATTTAGTGCGTACATGTCAAGTTGATCGGCCAGTTAAAATGATCATTCTCAATTCATCATTGGTGCTCATTGAGTAAAGACTTATAAATGAAGCGTAATGCATTGCATCATGCAGTTTGGAATACATTGGATTACTTGTAGGCTTTTTTGTAACTCTTTCAGGCTAAATATGTTGACAGAATATGAAAACTTGAGCTAGTTTAACGTGGGCGTTGGATTAATATCATTTTGAGCTCTAAATCAAAAGTTAAAGAAGATTTAGTGTGGACATGTCAAGTTGATCAACTATTTAAATGATAATTCTAAACTAATCATTGATGTTCATTAAGTAAAGACGTATAAATAAAGTATAATGTATGTCATCACGCAATTTGGGATAGATTGGATTAGTTTGAGGCTTTATCGTAGCTATTTTGGTTTTAAATTTTGTCACAATATTGAATACTACTTGCTTAACGTGAGCGTTGGATTCATGTCAATATGAACTATAAATCAAAAGTTACGAGGATTTAGTGCGGACATGTCAAGTTGATTGGCCAGTTAAAGTGATCACTCTAAACTGAGTTAAGGCTAATAAATAAAGAATAATGCATGGTATCACGCAGTTTAAGATAGATTCAATTATTTTGACACTTTTTGTAGCTATTTCTGTATTAAATTTGGTAAAAATATAGAAAATTGAGCTACCTTAACGTACGCGTTGGATTCGTGTCATTCTAACTCTAAATCAAAAGTTATGGACGAATTAGTGCATGCATGTCAATTTGATCTTGGGATACATTGGATTACTTGGAGGATTTGTCGCAGCTCTTTCAGTCTAAAATGTTGTCACAATATGGAACATTGAGTTAGCTTAACGTGGACGTTTGATTCATGTCATTTTGAGCGGTAAATCAAAAGTTAGGGATGATTTAGGGCAGACATCTGAAACTGATCATCCAATTACAATGATCATTGTAAACTGATCACTTGCTCCTTAAGTAAAAGACTATAAATGAAGCGCATGGCATAACGCAGCTTGGGATACATTGGATTACTTGGAGGCTTTTTCGTATCTCTTTCGTTCTCAAATGTTGCCACAATATTGAAAATTGAGCTACATTAACGTGGGCATTGGATTTATGTCATTTTTAGCTCTAAATCAAATGTTAAAGGCGATTTAGTGTGCACATGTCAAGTTGATCAACTAGTTAAAATGATCATTTTAAACTGATCATTGGTGCTAATCGAGCAAAGGCTTACAAATGAAGTATAATGCATGGCATCACGCAGTTTGGGATAGATTGGATTACTTGGAGGCTTTTCCGTAGCTATTTGGGTCTTAAATTTTTTCACAATATAAAATATTCAGCTAGGTTAACGTAGGTGTTGGATTCGTGTCATTCTGAACTCCAAATCAAAAGTTACGAACAATTTAGTGTGGACATGTCAATTTTATTGGCTAGTTAAATTCATCATCCTAAAATGATCATTAGTGCTCATTGAGCAAAGGTTTACAAATGATGCAAACTGCTTAACATCACACAATTTCGGATACATTGGATTACTTGGAGGCTTTATCGTAACTCTTTCAGTCCCGAATGTTGTTACAATATAAAAAAATTGAGCTATATTAACGTGGTCATTGGATTCATGTCATTTTGAACTTTAGTGTGGACATGTCAAGTTGACAAGCGAGTTAAAATGATCATTTTAAACTGATCATTGGTGCTCATTGAGTAAAGGCGTCTATATGAAGCATAATGCATTGCATCACGCAATTTTGGATAGATTGGATTAGTTGAACACTTGTTGGAGCAATTCCGGTCACCGTATAAAAAATTGAGCTATCTTAATGTGGGCGTTGGATTCGTGTCATTTTGAACTTTAAATTAAAAGTTACAGAAGATTTAGTGCGGACATGTCAAGTATATTGGCTTGTTAAATAGATCATTCTAAACTGATCATTGGTGCTCATTGAGCAAAGGTTTACAAATGAAGCATAATGCATAGTATCATGGATTTTGTGATACATTGGATTACTTGGAGCAATTGTCGTAGCGCTTTCAGTCTTAAATGTTTTCACAATATAGAAAATTGAGCTAGATTAACGTGGGCATTGGATTCGTGTAATTCTGAACTATAAATCAAAAGTTACAGAGGATTTAGTGCGGACATGTCAAGTTGATAGGCCAGTTAAAGTGATCAATCTAAACTAATCATTGGTGCTCATTGAGTACCAATGAAGCATAATGCATGGCATCGCGCAGTTTGGGATATATTGGATTACTTGGAGGCTTTGTCGTAGCTGTCTCGATCTTAAATTTTATCAAAATATAGAAAATTGAGGTAGCTTAACATGGATGTTGGATTCGTGTCATTGTGAACTCTAAATCAAAAGTTTTAGACGATTTAGTGTATGCATGTCAAGTTGATCAGCCAGTTAAAATGATCATTCTCAATTGATCATTTGTGCTCATTGAGTAAAGACTAATAAATATAGCGTAATGCATTGCATCACGCAGTTTGGAATATATTGGATTACTTGTAGGATTTGTTGTAGCTCATTTAGTCTCAAAAGGTTGTCACAATATGAAAAATCGAGCTAGCTTAACGTGGGCGTTGCATTAATGTCATTTTGAGCTCTAAATCAAAAGTTAAAGACGATTTAGTGCAGACATGTCAAGTTAAATGATCATTCTAAACTAATCATTGGTGCTCATTGAGTAAAGGCCTATAGATGAAGCATAATGCATGGCATCACGCAATTTAGGTTAGATTGGATTACTTTGAGGCTTTGTCGTAACTATTTTGGTTTTAATTTTTTTCACAAAATAGAATATTGAGCTAGATTAACATGGGAATTGGATTCGTGTCATTATGACGTCTAAGTCAAATATTACAGATGATTCAGTGTGGACATGCAAAGTTGATCGACTATTTAAAGTGATCATTCTAAACTGATCATTGCTGCTCATTGAGCAAAAGTTTACCAATGAAGCATAATGCATGGCATCACTCAGTTTGGGATAGATTGGATTACTTGTAGGCCTTGTTATAGCTATTTCGGTCTTAAATTTTCTCAAAATATAGAACATTGAGGTAGTTTAACGTGGGCGTTGGATTCGTGTTATTAAAAACTCTAAATCAAAATTTACAAACGATTTAGTGAGTACACGTCAAGTTGATCAGCTAGTTAAAATGATCATTATCAATTGATCATTGGTGCTCATTGAGTAAACACTTATAAATGTAGCATAATGCATTACATCACGCAGTTTGGAAAACATTTGATTACTTGTAGGCTTTGTTGTAGCTCTTCCAGTCTCAAAATGTTGTCACAATATGAAAATCGAGGTAGCTTAATATGGGCATTGGATTAATGTCATTTTGAGCTCTAAATCAAAAGTTAAATACGATTTAGTCTAGACATGTCAAGTTGATCAACTTTTTAAATGATCATTCTAAACTAATCATTGGTGCTCATTCAGTAAAGGCGTATAAATGAAACATAATGCATGGCATCACGAAAGTGGGATAGATTGGATTAATTCGAGGCTTTGGCGTAGCTATTTTGGTCTTAACTTATTTCACAAAATAGAATATTGAGCTAGCTTAACGAGGGCATTGGATTTGTGTCATTCTGACCTCTAAGTCAAATACTATAGATTATTCAGTGCAGACATGCCAAGTTGATGGGCTAGTTAAAGTGATTATTCTAAACTGATCATTGGCGCTCATAGTGCAAAGGTTTACCAATGAAACATAATGCATGGCATCATGCAGTTTGGGATAGATTGGATTACTTGTAGGCTTGGTCGTAGCTATTTCAGTCTTAAATTTTATCAAAATATAGAACATTGAGGTATGTTAACGTGGGTGTTGGATTCGTGTCATTCAAGGCTCTAAGTCAAAAGTTATAGACAATTTAGTGAGTACATGTCAAGTTGATCGGCCAATTAAAATGATCATTCTCAATTGATAATTGGTGTTGATTGAGTAAAGAATTATAAATGTAGCGTAATGCATTGCATCACGCAGTTTGGAAAACATTTGATTACTTGTAGGCTTTGTTGTAGCTCTTCCAGTCTCAAAATGTTGTCCCAATATGAAAATCGAGGTAGCTTAACGTGGGCATTGGATTAATGTCATTTTGAGCTCTAAATCAAAAGTTAAATACGATTTAGTCTAGACATGTCAAGTTGATCAACTATTTAAATGATCATTCTAACTAATCATTGGTGCTCATTGAGTAAAGGCATATAAATGAAGCATAATGCATGACATGATGCAATTTGGTATAGATTGGATTACTTCGAGGTTTTGTCGTAGCTATTTCGGTCTTAAATTTTTTCACAAAATAGAATATTGAGCTACCTTAATGTGGACATTGAACTCGTGTAACTATCACCTCTAAGTCAAATAATACAGATGATTCAGTGCAGACATGTCAAGTTGATTGGCAAGTTAAAGTGATCATTCTAAACTAATCATTGGTGATCATTCAGCAGAGGTTTACCAAAGAAGCATAATGCATGGCATCACGCAGTTTGGGATAGATTGGATTACTTATAGGCTTTATTGTAACTGTTTTGGTCATTAGTGATCATTGAGCAGAGGTTTACCAAAGAAGCATAATGCATGGCATCACGCATTTTGGGATAGATTGGATTACTTGTAGGTTTTATTGTAACTGTTTTGGTCATAAATTTTATCAAAATATAGAAAATTGAGGTAGCTTAACGTGGGTGTTGGATTCGTGTCATTCAGAACTCTAAATCAAAAGTTACAAACGATTTAGTGCGTACATGTAAAGTTGATCGGCCAGTTAAAATGATCATTCTCACTTGATCATTGGTGCTCATTGAGTAAATACTTATAAATGTAGCGTAATGCATTGCATCACGCAGCTTGGAATACATTGGATTACTTATAGGCTTCGTTGTAGCTCTTTGAGTCTCAAAAGGATGTCATAAAATGAAAAATTGAGGTAGCTTAACGTGGGCGTTGGATTAATGTCATTTTGAGCTCTAAATCAGAAGTGAAAGATGATTTAATGCGGACATCTCAAGTTGATCAACTATTTAAATGATCATTCTAATCTAATTATTGGTGCTCATTGAGTAAAGGCGTATAAATGAAGCATAATGCATGGCATCACGCTTTGGATTACTTTAAGTCTTTGTCGTAGCTATTTCGGTTGTCACAAAATAGAATATTGAGCTAGCTTAACGTGGCATTGGATTTGTATCATTATGACCTCTAAGTGAAATGTTATAGACGATTTAGTGCGGATATGTAAGTTGATCGACCAGTTAAAGTTATCATTCTAAACTGATCATTGGTACTCATTAAGCAAAGTTTACCAATGAAGCATAATGCATGGCATCACGCAGTTTGGGATATATTGGATTACTTGGAGGCTTTGTCGTAGCTATTTTGATCTTAAATTTTATCAAAATATAGGAAATTGAGGTACTTTAACGTGGGCGTTGGAATCGTGTCATTATGAGCTCTAAATCAAAAGTTACAAACGATTTAATGCGTACATGTCAAATTAATCGCCAGTTAAAAGGATCATTCTAAACTGATCATTGGTGCGCCTTGAGTAAAAGCTTATAAATGAAGCATAATTCATGACATCATGCAGCTTGGGATACATTGGATTACTTGGAGGCCTTGTCGAAGCTATTTGGGTCTTAAATTTTGTGACAATATAAAATATTCAGCTAACTTAACGTGGACGTTGGATTCGTGTCTTTCTGAACTCCAAATCAAAAGTTAAGAACATTTAATTTTGACATGTATTAGAACCAGATTTAATATCTATTTAACGTGTAAACAATAATAGAATTTCTGCAATTAGAATAATTTATGAAATTTGTGTAATTTATGAAAGAAAAATACATTTTTTTAGTTAAAGAAAGACCCAAAAAGTACGGGTAGAAATAGATTTAGTCGTATAAGTTTGTGTAGCTGACGGAAGTAAACCCTTTTATTTATTAAGAAAACTACAAAGACAAATCCTTAGCTATCGTAAATGTAAAACCCTAAATCTTTCTTATCTCGTTCTAATTTTCGATTCAAACCCGACAAATGAATCCGATGAACCGATATGGGGTTAGCTATCTAGATTTCTTTGAAATCTGCTTCCCCTCTTCCGGCAGTAAATGTAAAACCCTAAATAAAATAAATTTTCGATTCAAACCCAACACATGAGATTGCGAACCCAGATTTGGAATAAATGTTTATAATCGAACACCAACAACTCAATCATATGCAAAATCAAAACATATATGTTCAAAAACCACTTTCGATTCAAAATCAAACCTAAAATCACCGCAAAATCGAATAAAATCGCAAACCCTAGAAAAACACTTTCGATTCTTACCTCATTTCGATATGATTTTCCTCTTCACAACCTTGTTTCGATGCGATTGGGAACAACGATTGAGAACAAACCCGAGAACAAAATTAAAAATTCATAAATTAATAAAAGTATCTCTAGTCACTAGACGTTGTAAACAAAGATCACACGAAAATGAGTAAAATAATGCCTGAAAAGAAACTCAAACATAAGAGAATAGTATAAATTATGGGAGCAACGAGGAAACATTCTTAGTCATGTTTCTTGCTTCCGAACAATTTCTCACAAACATGAGATTTTTTCTTGCATACGAAAGATTTAAACCCCAACATTATCGAGTCAATCTCTTTCTCTTTTCTTTCGTATATGAGAAAAGCAGTGAAGGCAATGGGAAGTCCTGTTGAACAAACAAACAACAAAAATAACGAAACTTGGTGAATTATAAGTTCATAAAGCTATACAGAGAGAAAGAGAAGAAAAAAACGTTACCTATAATAAATATGGTGTGAAGAGATATGGCTCCAATGAAACTCAATATTAACAATACAGAGACAACCTATGAAATTTTAGAAAAGATTAGTTTTGCCACGAATTTTTGTCTCCATTTCCCCGCATCAGGTTGGAAGATATACCTTGAGAAAGAAGCTCCAATCATTCCCTTGGCAAAGAGATTTTAGAGCTTTAACAGTGGTATTCCATGAAGAAATTACTGACAGTGAGAGGTGATGTGAAGAGTCCTTCGAGAGGTGAAATTGCGATGCCGGAATCTTTTCAATTGTATAACCAAATCTGCAAAATAAAGGATATGTATTCAGTTGTTTCATAATCTGAAGAGCACAAGAAACAGTTGTTTAAAGTATGCAGCTTTTCATTCTAAAGGGAGATGAACATAATATGATGTTTTAGTGAGATTGTAGTGAACAGATACCTTTTGGTTTCAGTTATGGGCTAAAAGAATCTGCGTTAAGGTAGTTGATATTGCATAAATTGAAAATCTATAATAACAAAAAATTGGGATTTCAGGAATCTTACATTTTCTCTGGTAGAATGCCATGGAGGAACAAAAACACCGATACTATCAATAGTGCCTTGGAAAGAGCAGTTATGACGGTGGACCGAGTTGCAACAATGTTATAATAGATAGAAATTAGAATGAATATGGCAATGAGAGTCTGCTTAAAGTCCTTCCAGAGAAGTGTATCAGCAACTGCAAGATCACGTCAGAAATCAGCGATCTCAATATGTATTGTAGTAAATGAATCAAGACCGGAGTAGTTCAAAAGTCAAAAAAATATATGCCTAGTTTAGCACCAACGATATGGTTGCTTGCAACTTAACACCATCATTGTCAGGAGAGTCGTGCAGATGTAGAAGTTGTCACAAGAATTTGAAATAAAGGGACAATGTCCAGTGATGCATTTTCAAAATGTAAACATGTTAATTGAAGTATATGTGGTCATACCCTTTCCGCCTCCAAGGATCCTAGAAGCCTTGGATGGGCCCTCTCTTTTGGATTGACTTCCTGCTGTGAGGTGAGAGAATGAGTCTATTGTCCTTCGTATACCTTCCTGCAGGGTCATCAAGCTATGCATTATATAAATCAACTTTTGGCATATATGATACCTAACCATACGGTGCGCATCCATAGCTAGTAGCAATGGAATAAATATGCAAGAAATAATACTGTGTTTAAATCAAATATTGTATAACCTGAAGTGGCACCACAGGAGCATAGCCTAGCCGATCCTTTGCTTTTGTGGAATCGAAAGTTCTGCTGCACGAGAGCAGCCTAACTCTTGAAGGTGTTAATTGCGGTACTTTCATCCCATATGGTCCCAACAATTTATATGTCAATTCAACCAGATGCGCAATCGGCATCATGACAAAAGCAGGGATCTTTATGCTCGGTCTGCAAAAAATATATCAAGTTACGAAGAACAGTAAAAGGTATGGAGTGCATTCCTTCTTACATCAGAAAACTATATCCTCAAAAGTGGTTTACATAGAAACAATATCAGAAAGCTTGTCAGGCACAAATATGTAAACGAAAAAAATCGATATACCCTATTTATTTCAAGTATCTTATTCTCTTCTTATATTGAAGATCAAAAGTCTGAAAACTGTTTTATTCTCTCCTGATGAAATAGTATATCTTTTGTAAAAGATTGATGTTTGATCATCTCATCTACCTCCATTTGCATCATTAAAAAGGTCTCGCAAAGCAAACTTATACTCAAAGAAGAGGTCAAATACTCCTTCCGAGAGGAACGTCAAGTCAAGATCAACTAAATTACCATGCAAAAACATAAATAAAATGAAACACGGATGCGTATCTCTCCTTGCCCTGTGTATGAAAAATATTACAAGTATAAAGCGAAAAATGTGTCAGCCGTAACTAGACTAGATACTAACCCAAACAAAAAAGGAAAATACACTACCTCTCATAGCCAAGTCCTTCAAGAAGCTGTGACATAAATTCCCAAAACTTTATTGGTTCCATGTTGGTAATGAAATATGCCTGTAAATCCAGTAAATGTCAGGGTCAGCCTACAACCAGGATTGTCCTACGACATCACAAATAGATGTCCATCTCATTATACTATACGCCTTAATTATATTTGAATGTTGATCATCGCTTTGAAGAAATTTGGAGAATATCTCAAACGGGTTTTTCTCTGCTAAAAACAACAGAAAAGGGAGAAAAAATTTCAAACGGAAAAACTAGCAAGGCTCGTTGGAAGGTTACATAATATTAGAGTGGACACAGTTTCTGTCTCAGGTTTCATGGTATGTCTGAAACGTTTCCAAGCATTTAGGTTTTCCTAATCACCATACACAAAATGCCTTCCTTAATTCAGTCCGGTTCACAATAGGCAACATTCATTCAGACATATAGAGCTAGAAAACCCACAAAATAAAAGAGGTGTAACTGAAACCAAACTTTACCTTCGAAACCTAAGGCATGGAACAACTTTAAAAAATACCTGGCCTGCCGCTTTAGTAGAAACATCTCCTCCAGAAGCTAGAGCACGCTCAGCACAAACATGGGCATGAGCAACATTTTCAACGTAAGTGAAATCATAGAGATTATTCCCATCACCTATAATAAACTGGACATTAAAGAAGCAGAAAACAGTAGTATCAAATATAAAATTTATGAAACGTTTTATGCAAAGAATAACGCCCACGCAAACAATGCATCTTAACCTTTTAATTGCATTTTAGAGAGATCCATGATCATACGAAGCACCTCATAACTAATAGTACACCATTTACACGAGATATAACTCCAATGCACATGAATGACAGACACCTAATAGAAAAATTGGCAGATAAAGAACAAAGAAACTCCTACTATGCATAAGCATATCTCTCAAATAGGAACGAATATCACACCGTGCAACCAGGAATTTATTTCCATAATCATTTCTCAAGTAATGTTGCTTTCCCAGTCAGCCTTTGCATCTCGTGTTAGGCTACTTTTAAGACCATTGCATGTATGTCACCTACTTTATGAGCATTAGGCAATCGTGTTAGGCTACTTTTAAGCCCATATCCTAACGCTGTCCAAACTTATAAAAAAAAGTCTATCCTCTAGCTTTGTGGCTTAAAGCTTCAAATTAACAAACTCCGTGAAGTCCATACCCCATCTTCTGCATAAAACAAGCTATTCTCTCTCTGCTCTACTGTAATCAAAATATTTCACAGTTATGCTTTTACAGTATATGATCAGAAATTTCAAACACGTTCAGAGAATAATATGTCAAGAAATGCCGCCCGTGAAAGAATAACAAAACTTTCAAGAGAAGAGAGAGATGAGAAATGACAACAGGAAAGTAGAAAACAGACAGAGAGACAAATCAATAGACAAAGAAAGTAATTCAACCTTGGATTTTCCAGCCCTAGCAGCAGCAACAAGTGATGGAACCAATAATCTATCACCGGGACCAAAAATACTGCTTGGACGTATAGAACAAGTGAGTAGTCCATTACTGCCATTCGCCTTAATGATCAACACTTCTCCTTCAGCTTTAGTTTCTGAATATGAGTCATTGTGCTGAAAAGATGATGAATATATTAAGTAACCAAGCTCCAAAACAAGCATCTAAGTGTCAATAACTAGAATCATTTAGAATAATACCCAGTGCAAATCAGAGTTTCATATAATCTTATTACCACCGTACTTCTGTCAGACAATAGAAAGACAAAACACATGCAATAAGTTTACACTTTACACCCAAGCATAATTAGTACCTTGGATGGGTAAGCCATTGATTCACTACCATTCAAAATACCATGAACCCCATCAAACACGACGCTAGGAGAGCTTGTGTAGATAAGCCTCTTTACTCCATTATCAACACAAGCATCAATTACATTCTTTGTCCCTGTACACCCAAACAAGGTAGCATAAACAAGAGAAGTAACAAACTCTCAGTTTAAATGTACAGATTCCAGATTCTATCAACTAACCTTGTACATTAACCGAGTACTGAAGTTGATAATTGTTGATTGAAGAATCCGGAGCTGCCATGTGAAACACTACCTCTGCTCCCTGAAAAGCTGTTCCAACTTATTTTCAGATCTCTTACTCGAGTAAAATGATCCATGATCATAAGAACTAAAACAAAACGAAATTGAAATATTTAAGAGCAAGAACCTCTGACGACTTGAGCTTTATCTCGGAGATCAGCGGAGATATATTGAACACGACCGGATCTCATTGCTTCGCCGAGAACTCCATTCTCCTCGTGAGGTTCAAGTTGAATTGCTGGAGCCAAATCGGCGATGCGGACGCGGAACATCTCGTAGCGTACGAGCATCTCCACAAGATGCCTTGCTGCGAATCCTCTACCGCCGGTAACGACGCACCATCGCTCCGCATTTGCAGCTTCCCGCGCCATGGCTTCTCCGGCAAAAGAGAAAAGGAAAAAAACAATCAGTGGCTATAATCAAATTTAAATCGATCATTTGGGGAAAATGGCGAATCAAAGAGCATTGCGCAATCGAGGTTAGTGACAAACATTACCTTTACAGAGCGGGAAATATCTTCTCGGTGAAAGAGAGGAAGTGGCAATGGCGGAGATAAACTGTTGGGCAGGTTGATTCTGCTGCTCAGCGCTGGTTTTATGCGCCCCCACCCACCCCTTCTCTCCATCTATTTCACTATTTTACTGGTCTTTTTTTGCATACTACTTTACAGGTTCTTATGTATTATATAATATTATTGTACATATATATATATATGAAAGAGAAGAAGATATTATTTTGTAAAGAAATTTTTTTAGGTCTTGAAAAATAATTTGAATTGAATAAATTGAATCGAAACCGAAATAAAAAACAGATTTTGACCAGAATTCGGTTATAAATAATTAATCAAATGGATATTATTTTAGAAAATCATAGTTATTACTTACTAACCGAACCGAATCAAAAACTGAAATAATATTCAAAAAATCAAATTATTTTTAGTTATTTTCGATTATTTTTTAATTACTTTCGATTATTTTTTATTATTTTCGATTAATTTTTAGTTATTTTTTGTTTTTAATTTAATAACCGTATTGACCAAAACCGAGATATAACTGAATCGAAACCGAACCAAAATATCAAAATAATCAAATGAATTTTATTTTTTCTAACCAAGATTGAAACTCAAAATAAGGATTGAAACCAAACTAAATATCCAAATGTCTAGATTTAAAAAATTTAGTAAAGATTGGACATATAATTTTATACAAGATTGGACATATAATTTGCAAAATAACGACTTCATTGTTTTACTTCAACATCTAATCAACCTGACGCGATTTGATATAGTCACTTCGAAATTAAAATTCGCACATGTTCAGAGATTTAAAATAAAGAGATAAAAAATACAGAATTTGCTTGTCATTGCAACCGTCCCTCAGAATCTATTATATTTACTTTTTATTTTCCGAAAACACAAACATTTATTATTCTATCTCGTATTATAATAAAGAGATAAAATTTTATTAATTATTGGGGCTGAGAATCTATTTTTTTGAATTATGATCATATAGCATCAAATCTACTTAAAGTATCACTTGCATGTTATTTTTATATAGTTTAGAAGTTGTAATCACATTTCTCTATATTAAAGCTCAAAACATGTAATCCCAATATATTAAAGTTTGAAACGTATAATCCCATCATATTAAAGCTCTAAACCCAGATACATACAACACGCGATTTAGATCGGTTTACTGTTTTTCACTCTATCATCAACCATTTAAATTGTAATAAACTAAAAATAAACCCAACTAAAACCATAGTATAACCCGATTACGAATAAATAACCCATTCAAAACCCGATTATGAAATATAACCCACCTACAAATATTCTTCTTCACCAAAATCCCTAATTCAAAAGTCTGAAATCTTAGAATAGTGATTTTCCCAAATTTCTTCAAAATTCGGTTCAATCGAGTTTGTTTGTTGGTGAGAAAGCATATCTTTAGTTGAGATGAACCCAATTCCTAAATCCGAGGAAGATTCGGATGGTGAAAATCATGGTGAACGTGATGAGTTCAACTTCGAGCAAATGGAGTTCAACCTTACATGAGATTTCCTTTGATTTTGAAATCTTTACATGATATTACACTTGACTCCAATCCTTACAGGAGATTACACTCGATTTCAACTTCAATCAATGGAAAAATTGATTCCCAAATCAATTTCCTAACCCAAAACTGATTTAGGGTTTTTAGGCGATTTGAGTTTTTTTTCGGGTATTTATGCGTGTTCACCGGTCAGGTATTAGGTGGATTCGGTTTTGCAATTCGGTTTAGTTTTAGGCGTATGTGGTATGGTTCCGGATTTGTGTCATAAACTGAGAAAACTGGACGAATGGGATTCCATGTTTTGAACTTTAGAATTATGAGAAAATAGGATTAAAACTTCTAAACTATGTAGAAACAACATGCATAAGATACTTTGGACAAATATGATGCTATACGGACATAATTTAGAAGAAAATAGATGTTAGCCCTAATTATTGTTAATTTTATTATTTTAGAGAGGAGAAGAAGAGAAAAGTTTGTTTATAAAAATGCATAACATACTTATATATAGTAAAAGTTATCGACTTATTAAAGTTGGTAAAGTACGTAATAAGGATAATGGATAATCATTATCCTCTTTAACATTCTCCGCTTGATTATCCATTATTACGTACTATCTCGTTAAAAATCTTATCATGTAAAAACCTATTATGATAAAAATCATGACAAAGAAAAAAAATAGATATACACAATCTCTCACTCGAAAATATGGATATAATTTCCTTCACAAATCTCGTAGATGACAAATTCCAATATTCTGAACATATTTTTGAACGTTGTTATAGGAAGCACATTTATAAAAAACATTTGTTGTATTATCGCTTGAATGAATATACTTGATATCAAGTTCTTGATCTTTCTCAAGTTTTTGGATATAAGAGAAAAATCTTGGAGGAATATGTTTTGGCCGGTCACTCTTGATATAACTTTCTTTGATTTGGGTGACATATGCAACATTATTTTCGAATAATTTTTTGACTCCTTATTGTTGATTAGCCTATTTGATCCTTCTATATGGTTGGTTCATAGATCTAAGCCATACATATTCTCTACATGTTTCATGAAGGGCAGTGATTTCTGCATAGTTTGAATAAGTGACAACCAAAGTTTGTTTTTAAAAACACCACGATATCGCAGTTCCACCAATTGTGAAAACATAACCGGTGTGAGATCGAGTTTTGTGTGGATCTGATAAATATTCAGCATATGTAAAACCAACTAGACCAAATTTGAAGTTTCTAGAATAAAATAATCCCAAGTTAATCATACCTTGGAGATAACGAAAGATATGTTTTATTTCATACTGTTAATACGCAAGACCATATCACATTGTTAATATATCTTTTTATTTACCAAATATTCACTTAAGCGATTATACCATATGCGTCCAGATTGTTTTAATCCATATAATGATCGCTATAATTTGACCGAATAGAGTTCTTTGGATCATTTAGAGATCTTTGATCCTTCTAGAATATTGAATCTTTCTATGATTCTCATGTATATATCACTATCAAGAGTTCCATATAGGCAAGAAGTCACGACATCCAGAGACATCCATAAGGTGCATTTTTAACCTTCTCGATGATGATAAACTCATTAAATATATGGATAATGATAAACTCATTTTCTTCTCGGGGTCTTCGAGAACCCATTTGCATATGTCTTCCAAACATTCCTTTTGAAAATTCTGAAAACTTTCAACTCCCTCCATTTAATACGTGGTTGCAAATTTGCGATTAATTTACGACCAATTTGCGACCAATTTGCGACCAATTTGCGAACACGCCAGTTTGTGATCAATTTGTGACCCCCGTGTGATGCCAAAATTTTTCTATATATATGTGACTTCTCCTTCCCCTCATTTCACAATTCAAACAAATTCTCAAAACATTCCAATCTCCAAAATTTTCCAAACCTCTAAAAACCTTCAAACACCTTAAAAATGGCGAGTTCCGGTAGATTTATGAAAGACCAAGAGAGACGACAGACCACATCGTCTTCCGGTCAAAACTCATCAGCCTCGTCAAATCCGTCAGTCGCTGCTAAGTCATTAAATATTTGAATATAATTGCATCCATAACCATAGAATATTTTATTTTATAATTTATTCCCGATATTTGAAAAAACCATTATGCCATAATACGGGCTTTATATCTCGGGACCTCGTTTTCTCATTTATTTTTCTCATAAAAACTCACTTGCACCCAACTAGCACGGTATCTTGAGTTGTAATGATAATGGGTCCAAAAACATTTTTTTGTAGAGAGAATAATTTATTTCTCATGGCTATTTGCCATTTTTTCCAATGAGGTCTTTTTTGACACTTTGATATATACATTGATTTGCATCCATCATTCCCATTCTCAATTTTTTGGATATAGAAAATGAAAACATTTCATCAATATCCTCTATTTCATCTAATCTCTAATTTTTTATTTTAGGTATAGTTAGTAAAAATCTCATATTACTCTGTATCATATTCGTCTTCTGGACGAATTGCCTTCTCGGGGTCTTCGAGAACCCGTTTGCATATGTCTTCCAAACATTTCTTTTGAAAATTATGAAAGTTTTCAACTCTCTCCATTTAATACGTAGTCGCAAATTTGAAACCAATTTGCGACCACGCCAGTTTGTTATCAATTTGCGACACCCGTGTGTTGGCAAAGTTTTTCTATATATATGTGACTTCTCCTTTCCCTCATTTCACACTTTAAAAAAATTCTCAAAACCTTCCAAACTCCAAAACCTTCCAACCTCTAAAACCTTCAAACACCTTAAAAAATGGCGAGTTTTGGTAGATCTATGAGAGATTGAGGAAGACGACACACCCCGTCGTTTTCCGGTCGAAACTCATCGACCTCGTCAACCCATCAACTGCTGCTAACTCATTAAATATTTAAATGTAATTACATCCGTAACCGGAAATTATGTTTTATCATAATTTATTCTCAGTCTTTGAAAAGACCTTTGTGTCACAATACGGGTTTTATATCTCGTGACCACAGTTTTCTCATTCTTTTTTCTCACAAAAACTCACTTGCACCCAACTGGCATGACATATTTAGACGTAATGAAAATGGGTCTAAAGATATTTCTTTTTTGTAGAGAAAATAATTAATTTCTCATGGCTATTTGTCATTTTTCCCAATGAGGTCTTTTCTCACACTCTGATACAAATATTGGATCTTCATCATCATTTTTATTCTCAATTTCTTTGGATACAAAAATAGAATATTTCATTAGTATCTTGTATTTCATATAATCCCTAATTTTCTATTTTAGGTATAGTTAATAGAATCTCATATTATTATGTATCACATTTGTCGTTTGGACGAATTTTTTTTTCAGAGTCTTCGAGAACCCGTTTGCATCTGTCTTCCGGACATTCTTTTTGAAATTTCTTAAAATTTTCAACTCCCTCTATTTAATATGTGGTCGCAAATTTTTTCTATATATATGTGACTTCTCTTTCCCCTCATTTCACACTTTAAACAAATACTCAAAAAACCTTCCAAACCTCTAAAATCCTTCAAACACCATAAAACAATGGCGGGTTCCAGTAGAACCATGAGAGACCAAGGAAGATGAGAGACCGTCTTCTTCCAGTCAAAAATCATCGGTCTCGTCAAACCATCAACTGCAACTTCCTGCCTTACCCCAGAATACACCTTCACTCCGCACAGTATTCCTGAAACCGAACCTCCACACCAGTTTCAGGAATCGTCAGAGCCTAAAGACGAAAAAGGTATGCCCTCGAATACTCAAACAGGGAAACAAACTATCACGTTGGATAGTTTTTTACAAACTCTGGAGTGTGATCAGTATTTGACCGTGTTGTTTCCAGTGTCGTCGCCAAACACTAGGTAGTAAGTAAAATAATAAATATAAAATAAATATTAAAAATATTATTTAAAAATTAAATATTTAAATTTATTATATTTAATATCTTAAATTTGATTCGAACAAATGGGATATAACCCGTCAAATTTCTAAAATTTTAAAAAATAAATTTGACAGACTTTATTATAGTTGGACGGTCTTGCTAACAGAACGGTAAAAAAATATTTTATTGAATTTGCGATAGTAATATATCTTTATTTATAATAGTTTTAATTATTATTTTCTTACAAATAAATTATTAATTACATATTTTATAAAAAAATAAAATTTTCAAACAATCGTGCATATGGGATCCTGTGATCACTTCGCTTGTAAGAAAAGAGTTTGAAACGTCTGTATTCGATGGATGAAAAGAATGATGAGCATCGTTCCTACAATTAGCAAACGTCCGATGTGGATATCATCCAATCTGTACAAAATAATGACAGACTGTTGGATCACAAAAACAACGAATGAGATGAGTAACAATGCATCTAACAACCATAACATTTCTCGGGATGGCCTTCATCCGCATAAAACATTTTTTGGACTAAAAATCATTAATACATATTCAACAAGAAATGGTAAGTATTAATTTAAAATTTAAAAAATTATTTTTATTTAAATGTTTTTCTGTTTATCATACTTAAAAAATTAGAAAACTGAGTTGGGACGACCAATCTCTATTAGAAAAGTTTTATAAAGACGCCCACACGGGAAGATGAGAGGTATGTCGATTTGAATGCAAAACAAATCGGTGAAACATACGAAAAGAATTTGGAAGAATAAATAACTATCGTTGATGTGGATCATTGTGAAATATGTGATGGTACTTTGGGCCGACTAGAGCTGACCGGTGATGAAATGAATAAAATATTCATTCAGGTATTAACTAAATTTTTAAACGTTTATTGTATTTCATTTTATATTTTACTAATTAAATGATTTTTTGAATGATTTTTAGTCTTTTATTCGAGATGAAACTTTTTCTGATTTTTTCACGTGAATAACAAGCTACTGCGAATGCTCGTATGGAAGAACGGGATTCCCAATTTGCTGCTGAGCTTGCTGCTGAACGAGAACAATGGGAAGAACGGGATGCCGAAAATGCCCGCGTTACAGCGGAACAACAAAACCGCATCATGAGCTTGGAGATGCTTGGGACCTACATTCAACAGACGATCCAAATTTTTTGGCATTTATGAAAAACAATGTTCCGCCAAACACGACGACACCTCCCAGACGGAAAATGGCCAATTTCCACATGAACTTTCTTCGATTGGATTATGTATATTCGCACTATTAAGCAATGTTAATATCTACATGAACTACTCTGAAATTTGAAAACACTACACGAAGTAACGTTTCGAAACTAAAACCAATACATTAAGCGATGCCGTTTGTTTTACCGTCAAACGCACAGACTCAGATTTCACTTTGGCAATGGTGTCGTTTCACAAACTATGCGTGATTTGAGTTTCCTCACTTCCGCTAAATTGTATATTGCTTTAATCTCTCCCCTTTTCCTCTCTTTTTGTAATAAATCACTAAACAAATTAATAAATCTCTCTATTTTTTGTCACTGGATCACAACGAGCCGACCCAATAATCAAATATTTTCATACGAAGATTTAACAACTTTTTACAAGAGAAGGTGGAGTCGAACTCCACACCTCTAGGATGAACGTAGAGGTGGTGCAACCAATATAACACTTACTTGTCCCCTATCTTTTTTCTATCTTTTTGTAATAAAGAATATGGGAAGTTATATAATATGGCAGAATCACTAAACAAATTAATATTTAGTTTAACAACTACGAAACAACCTAAATCAGTTAAAACTCTTTGAGTCATAAAATATTAACTGTTGCACAAAATATTAACTGTTACACAACATGAAATATCAAAATATCAAAACAAGTTAGATGCATAAAATCATTTTTAGCTAAATACATTCATTACAACAATTTCCAAAAGCATAATGATCGGCTCTATAAGGCAATAGACTCAATCAAAATCTTGACTTTGGGGCAGTTGACTCGGTCCAACATCACAATTATCGGCTCCATCTTGTGTTCCTCCTTTTTTTTGTAGTTCTACAAATCTCAACTCCAACATTATTACATTTTCTTGTGTTATGTCCAATTCCTCCACATGTTACATAATGGATGATTCTTCTCTCTTTTGAACTTTTGTTGGAGACTCATTCGCTTTGGCCTTCTTTTTTTGGAGACTCATTTCTCTCTTTGTGTCTTTTGTGGTGTGGCTTTCTTCTTACGGGTGTTTCTCTCGGTGGCGGTAATATCTCACCTTCACCCAACTTTTCCCAAAAATTAACATCACACACGGAAAATATTGGGTCATTGTACTCCTTCTCCACCTAGAAGTAAGATATCATTCGGATATATAATCTTCATGTTTTAGCTTTTTATCCGAAATTATCTTAAGTGCATGATGGTAAGGCAACCCGGACATGTCCCATCGCCTACATGTGCAAGAATGCTTGTCCATGTACACTTTGAAAGCCAAATTCTTCTCCTTAACCTCAAAGACACCACAAACAGCCGGAAATGCCATAAAATAAGTGATCTTTCGCTGCTCCATATCAAATTTTAAAACAGCTTTGGGACTAAACTTGCCTTCGTGTCTTATTGCTTTTACTTTTCTTGCTTTGATCCGTAGCATAGCTCGTCTCCTTATGGTCTCTACCATTTCAACCAACGACATGGATCTTGAAAGGTCAATAGCATGGTTAAAAGACTCTGAAATATTATTACTTACACTATCACAACAAGTTGTCTCCTTGAAGAAAGCTAGACTGCAATTTTTGGGACTTTTTTCTATCATCGATTAGTACACATTCATATCATATTGCTTTACTGCTTCCACCCTTTTATCATTTGTGTCATGTTATAACTTTTAGAGACTCCAAAATAACCCTTTCATATAAGTTTTGTGTGGATGCTTCTTCTTCAAATTGGCATATATGTGTCTAGCACACATCTGATGCTCAACATCGGGCAAGATGTGTGCTATAGCATTCATTAAACCATGCAATTAACATAAAAAAGCAACATGAGAACAAACAAATGAAAGAAAATCGATTTACCTTTTGTCGATCTGAAGTAATTGTAAATCCAACACTCTATCCTAGTTTTAAATCAATTTGCAACCTCTCAATAAACCATCTTCAGTTGGCTTCATTCTCGACATCAACCACAACCTACACAATAAGAAACATCTAGTTGTTTGCATCACGTCCTAGGCTGCTAGCAATTGATCCTCTGTCTTCGTGTACTTAAGGAAACAACCGTCGAGATCAAAGATTGGTCGAGAGTACATCCTCCACGATCTTCGAAGTGCAGCAAAACAGACATAAAATTGGAAGAATACATCCACTCCATATTTTCTTGTATACGTCTCAAGTTCAACCGTAGATTCCGGGTTTGAACTGAAAAAATCAGTCAGAAAATTAGAAATTCAAAAACAGTATAATAAATTCAGAAACAATATAATAAAATCAGAATCATTATAATAAAATTAGAAACATTACAGAGAAAATCAGAACAATATAAAAATCATAAATAATATACTTACTCCAACAGTTCGATGCGGTAGTCTTGAAACCTTAAAAATTGTTCATCGTACTCCTCTTGTATAATCTCCAAAGTTCTCTTTTTAACCTTTCTGCATTTTTCAATAGAGGCTATCAATACCCAACGTTTCTGAATTTCTTCTTGAATATCCTTGGGCATTATAGTAGGCTCATCTCGCATGTCATTCACAAAAAGTTTTGCAATCACTTCTTGGTTAAGTATCTTGCAATACCCACTTTTTATGCAACTATGGTGTTTGTTGTATACTTTCACCAGCCATTTTTTAGTGGTTTTTGGTAAGAAAAATCAATCTTCCATATACAAGTTTCATCACCTTCACTTGCACATCTAAGCTTCAACTTGTCCTTCTCCCACCTCATGTATCTCACATTCCATCTTTTTCTTAACACGTAATCAACTATCGCTTGTTTGGAATCCTCTAAACTATCAAACATTTGTCTTAGTTTTAACTCACCACTATCTTTTTTGTATTTGAAATACCTTTCTCCAATACGTTCGTCTTCTTCTTCACTATCTGATATCGTATCTTATTCATTACATTCCTCGTATATAAAGTCAACGACATTTCTTTCAACCCTTTCCTCTTCATCATATGGTTCTACTCTTTCCTCTTCATCACACTGATCCACATCTCTAGCTTCTTCATCGGTTTCAAGCGAAATTTCTTCACCGGTATAACCGTCAAGCTCTAGGTAAATGTCAATAATGTTAATCCACATTGCACCCGTGCATATTTTCCTAAAATTCTCATCACCATTGATGATTTTTTTTACGCTCCTCTAGTCCTTTATACGACATCTTATAAAAAACCCTATGCTTACTGGAAATTGGTTCATAAGCTCCGTAAACAATTCTTCCGGCTTTGTTTCAATAGCCCTAACATAACCACCCATGTAGTGTGTTTGGCCATCTACGTTTTCAATCATGCCACCATAATAGCAGTTTCGGATTCTCCCCTTCATTACTGCATAAAATCACCGAGATCAATTTTAGTTTTAACTCATTTGCACTCTTTCAGGTATTTTGTCAAACACTTGGTAGATATATTACCATGTGGTTGCCACTTCTATATAAATCGTAACTTTTTGAAACAACTATCACCATTAACTTTATCCTAGATGAAATCACATATCATCCTAAATTTACGAATTTTAGAACGAAGATCGACTACTTCATCGTAAACGATTGAGAAGCTCCCGCACCAACTATCGATGCAGCTTGCTGCCGTTTTTTTTGCATACACTCTCACTTTCGCATAAACTCTCATAGTCGTCGATTTCACGGAGATCACACAATTCCCTCTACCGCAATTTCTCACTCACTCATGAACCATAATGCCTTCTTGCGCGAATTTCCCCCAAATTACCAAACGACGTTGTTTATTATTGAGTTTAAAAGGAGAGCAAAAACGAAGTTGTTTTACTCTGCTTCTAATGTTAATGTGAAACGGCGTTGTTTGGAGAATATTGCAAACGCAGAATATGAGTCAGCACGTTTGACGGTAAAACAAACGACATCTGTTAATTTACTGGTTTTAGCCCCAAAACTTTTATTCGTGTAGTGTTTTCAAATTTCAGAATAGTTCATATAGGTATTATCATTACTTAATAGTTCAAATATACATAATCAATCGAATAAAATTCGTGTAGGAATCGACCGTTTTTCCCTTCCCTCACCAAAACTCCGTCGCCATCATTTTTTAAATTTTCTTTTAATAATGTAATTTATATTTCAATTAAATTAAAATAATTAATAAATAATAATAATAATTAATAAATATTAAAATAAATAAATAATTAATTAATAACTTAAATTCAATTATTAATAAATATTAATTATTAATTAAAAATAATGACTAATTAATAATAATTAAAAAATAATTATTAATTAATAATAATTAATAAATAATTATTAATTAATAATAATTAATAAATATTAAAAATAGTTGACAAATTAATAATTATTATTATTGTCGTATATATTAATTTTTTAAAATATTTAAAATATTTTTATGTTTTTATTTTTTAAATAATTAATTAAGTTTTTATTAAAATATTAATATGTGGTCGTAAATTGGTCATATTTTTGGTGACTAAGTTGCGATTACACTATTTATGTTAACCGTGTTGGCAAATTAGTCACAAAAAGTATGACCAATTTGTGACTACACTATTTACATTTTTTTTTTATTTTTTTCAAGTCGCAAATTGGTCATAGTTTTTGTGACCAATTTGCGACCACATTATAAAAAAATAAATTTTGTCGATTTTTGGTTAAAAATTTTGCATAATATTTGTCACAAATTGGTCACATGCGACCACGACAATTAAATATTATTAAAAAATTTTTGACTATGATCGTAAATTGCTCACAAATATATATGACCAATTTGCGATCACGTCTTTGTGACCAACACGTAGTGGCAAAAATATCGCAAAATTTGTTACTCTTTGTAAATGGCACATTAGTCGCAAATTCTGGGACGACGTTGTGATCGCAAATTAATCGCAAAATGTATAACTATTACCATGGTCGCAAATTAGTCACAAAATTGCGACCAATTTGTGACCACTAGAATTTGTGATGACAGTTCTACAACCACAGTAGATGGTTGCAAATATGTAATTTATAACCAGTTTGTGACCACAGTCGTAGTCGTAAAACGAATGTTTTCTTCTAGTACTTGTATTGGTACTCTTTATTCCCTAACACCAAAAACGTTAGTGTGGATGAGTTACGACCATAATTTATAAATATTTGTCTATATATTTAGTGATATGTTATATGAAGAGGATACATTAAAGGGTTTGAGTGGTCCACAACTTTTTGAACCCGTCTCGTACCACTTTATTTCGAGAAAAACAATATTAAGGAGATGAGTACGTAGTTAAGTAATTGAACAAGGAGATATGCGTTTGGAATGTTATCTTAAGAAGGTAGAATTAGAAAATGTAACTTTCACTTTATCAAAATGCTTGAAAACACTTGCGAAACCTAAAGACTCTATCATTCAAACATTCAAGATCTAACACGAAATCTCCAAATCCGACCCAAGATTGTGCGCTTGATCTATTATCCCAGTGAGGCTACGTAATCTCTACAAATACAATCTCTTTAAACACTATATCTTTCTTCTATCCTCAAGAGCTGCTCTTGCCCATTTTCCTCCCATTTTCCTTTCTTTTTTTCTTCACTTTAGGTCTAGGCAAATAATTCGAACTGAGAACTGAACCAAAAACATATTCGGTTGATATTCGGTTATAAAAAATAGGCGAACATATATTATTTTAGAAAATTATGGTTATTGTTTACTAACCGAAACCGAACCAAAACCGAAATAATATCCAAAAAAACCAAATTATTTTTGGTTATTTTCAGTTATCCAAAAATATTTCGGATATTTTAGATATTTCGGTTATTTTTGGTTATTTTTTTGTTATTTTTGATTTTCAGTTATTTTGTGGTTATTTTTTTGTTATTTTTGATTATTTTTCAGTTATTTTTCAGTTATTTTTGGTTATTTTCGGTTATTTTCAGCTATTTCGGTTATTTTGATTATTTTTAGTTATCTGAATTATTATCGGTTATTTTCAGTTTATTAAACTTAATAATCAAACCAACCAAAACCGAAGAATAACCGAACTGAAATCAACCAAAATATATAAATAACCGAATAGATCTTTAATTTTACCAACTGAAAAAAAAATTAAAAATAACCAACCGAAACAAAACCGAATATCCGAGACGCATTTCAGTTTTTTGCTTTTTTCTCCAAATTTCCCTTTATATTGGTAGGTACATACTAGATGGTGTGACTTCATTTCCTTTCTTCTGCTTTTCAACTATTTCACGATAATGACACATTAATATCATCGATTTTTTTAAGAACTTGAGCATTGAAGAGTAGTTTTCACATTGTAAAATTAGTTTTATATTGATAAAAACCAAGTTAATAGACATTTGGGCTGGAGTCAAACGTGTCAAAACCCTATGTCGTTAGGATGAAGATAGAAAAGGATACTACATGTTATGTCTAAGGCGCGCGCAGGACAACCCAGGTTCCTTGTACTATACAGAGCATGAGTGTTGTTTTTCAACCTCACACACTAGTTGTTCCAATCAAGCAACAATGAGAGTCATGAGAGATAAATATAGATAGAGAGAACCTGTAATTTTCTTCTTCTTTTCGTGAGAGTTTCTTATCCACTCGTTGCTTTGTGTAACCGAGAGGATTAGTACCTTTGTATCTTCTTGTAGTTAGTGGATGTTTTAAGAATTGAAGTACCATACGACAATCAAAAATATGAAAGTATCACTTAAGGTTCACTAGATAGTAAATGGTGAAAAGTAAATTTGAAATAGATAGGTTTGATGACACATTGAGACTTATCTCTATAGAAAATGTGCATGACGATAAACTTTGATATGACAGGATAACTATGATTTACGCACTTCACCAACTGTTTGACTAAACCACTCTCGAATGGCCTTCACTTTCTCTTCATCAACCCATATACCTTATGCATTCACAACAAAGCATAGAAACACAATAGGTACATATCTTTAGATTACCAAATATTTTTCTTTTATTAGAACATTCAAAACAGTTTTTAAATGGTCAGCATGATCATCTAAGTTTTTTTCTATAAATCATAATGTCATCAAAGTAGACAACATCAAAGACTCCAATGAAAAATCTCAAAACATGATTCATTAATCTCCTAAAAGTGTTAGGTGCATTAGTTAGTCCAAAGATATCACTAACTACTCATATAAAGCATATTTCGTAAGCGGTCCACTCATCATCATCTTTCATTCTAAACTGGTGATAACCACTTTTAAAATCAATTTTGGAGAACACACAAAAACTATGCAATTCATCCAGCATATCATCTAGCGAGGAATGAGATGTAGATACTTTACCGTGTTGTTTTGATGGCTCTGCAATCTACATACATTCTTCAAGTCTTGTCCTTTTTAGGAACCAGCAGAACTGAAACAACGCATGGACTCATGCTTTCTCGAATGTATCCTTTCTCCATTAGTTCTCTAACTTGCCTTTGAAGTGCTTTTGTCTCTTTTGGATTTGTTCTATACGTTGGATGGTTAGGAGTAAATGCTCCTAGTACAAAGTCAATTTGATGTTTAATCCCACGAATTGGTGGTAAACCATGAGATGTTTCATAGGGAAAGACATCTCAAAAATCCTGCACCAAAGAAACAACACAAAGATGCAACGAGGTCAAGGTCGTTAGAGTTTAAAAGATCCTTCTTGTGTATTAGTTACAATCATTGGCTGTTTTGAAAGCATTGCTCTCTTTATCTCACAAGGCCTCACAAAGAAATTTGTGTGTTTCCTCATAGGCTTTTTTGTGGGTTTTAGTCAAATTCTCACTCTCTTTTTTTGTGGTAAATATTTGGGTCACTCAGCTTGTTGTTCCTCTCTTTTTTCAAAGTAATTGATCTTGGTAAACTTCTTGTGGTGTCAAAAGAACAAAAAATAAAAATTCTGTCTATGTATCCAAATGTGTGCTTATTGGTGTAACCATCATGACTCACACGTATATCAAACTGCCAAACTCTTCCCAACACTATATGACCTGCTTGCTTTGGCATTACGTCGCACGACACCTCATCTTTCATAATTTAGTACCAAAAAAGATCATAACTTGTTTAGTAACCTTCACTTCACCATTGTCATTCAACCACTGTAACGTTTAAGCTTTGGAATGCTTTCGCGGTTTTCAACCCAATTTCTCCACCAAAGTAATGCTAGCCACGTTTTTACAGCTCCCTCCATCAATAATCAAACTACACACGTTGTCTTGAACAAGACATCTAGTATGAAATAGATTCTCACATTGTACGTTCTCTTCTTATTTAGCTTTAGCTTGCACACTCAAATATCTCCTTAAAACCAATAAGTTACCTTTGAGAGCCCATTTTTCACAATCATCTGAAGATGTGAGAAGATTACATAAAGGTGAATAATTAAGGAAACTAGAGGTGCGGAAAGATCGTATCAGAGCAGATAAGACAAGGTAATGCAGAGAAAAATGCATCAAGGGATTAAGGAAAATGTATATAATTGGATTGATGAAAATTTTTTAAACGGAAGGGTTAAGCTCACTATAAAAAAGAAGACTAAAGAAAACCTAATGGTTTATCGAAAAAGTGAGAGGCGTGCAAGGTTGTTGAGCCGTATCTTTGAGAGTGAACAAAATGGTTTAGTTGAGTGATTGTTTGCGAGTCAAATCAATAAGAGTTGTTCTATCTTCGTTTGATTGGAACAAGTGATACTAGGATATTCTTGGCTAGAATAAGATTTACTTTGAGCACATTTTAAGAAAAAAAAATATGTCAAACAATCAACTGGGTGTAATTGTAAAAGATTAACTTAATCAATAATCTAGTAAATAAATAATAGTTGCGTGCAAGCACAACCTGATGTTGCGAGCCGAACAATCAGTTAACGAAACCCATAATTGTGTAAGAATAGATATGGACATGGTCTCTAAACTACCTTGCTAAGGGATGAACTTTTTTGCATTATCATCTCCAAAGCCTTCTCTACAGCAGGGTAATAGGCTCCTTTTGTAGGGACATGATTCTTGCTAAGAACAGATACTCCTAGAGATGCCCTCCGTAGCCCCATCACAACAGAAGAAACCTGACACAAGCAAAGTTTTCAGTAGCATTTATCTCGTTAGTATAAAGATCATTCACTAACTTAAAGCAAATTTTGCAAAGACGGATGTAAGGAGGAATTTCATCTATATAACCTGAAGCATCGTCTCTTGAAGTGCTTCAATGGCATTTTCCAGAGTAAACGCCAGTTCATCGTCCCAAACAACAGTTGCAGCCAACATCGAGCTTCCCCCAAACTCATTAAACTCAACCTGTGCGTGTATCAGCCAGTTACACATGCATATTAGTAAACAAATCTGGCTTCAAAATGCTTTTGATGAATCAAATTCCAAGTACCTGAGGCACTGTAAAGTAAAATGCACCAAAAGGTTCCCATTCCACAGAGATGTTGCCGGTAGGATCGAAGCGCATGCCCCCATACGCACGAATTAGAGGTGACTTAGATGACATAAACCTTCGAAAATTTAAACGAATCAACGATCTGATAACTTGATGAATCTGATAGAATACGCAATTTTCTACGATGTGGAAGAAATTTTGCCTTGTGATGAAGAACTCCACACTTTCATCATGTAACGAAGGAATAGAATCAGAAACCACTTCTTAATCAGTTATATCTCACCATTATCCTAAGTACCATTTTCTTGCTATTGGAGCAGTCATTGGCATAATGACCCCTGCCATGGTATTGTACATAATTATTACTTGCAGTAGAAAATTCAACTTTACCTTTGATCTCATGGCTAGTATTGGAAGGCTTCATTTCAAATTTCAGTTTTGGGTAGTCTCTCCTCCTTTGGATAGCTTGGTTTTATGGTGGATGAATTTGAACCATAGGTTTGATGTGTGTTACCCTTGCTCTTAAACTGAAACATATCCTCCAACTCCACATAATTTGCATTTCCACCCTATCTTGAATCAAACCAAAAAGAAATTTGGTCATGATAGCTTCACTATCTTTTTCAATGTTTGCCCTAATCATCTCCTAGAAATAACCCTCCAAATTTCGATTGACTTGAGCTAACGTTCATACCTTTTGATGCAGGTCTCGGTGAAAATGTGGTTGGACACAAAACGCCTCTACATAACTACCTTCATTTCAGCCTATGATTCAATGGGATATTCTCCATTTCTTCTCATGCGTGTCACCAACTGATCCCACCAAATAAAAGCATATTCACAAAATTACAACTCTTACATTTTTGAACTCATTATAGTTTTGGCAATCGAAAACAAACTCTATCTTTTTCTCTCACTCTATATATGCATAAGATCATTCTTTCCATAGAATGTAAGAATCTTCAACTTAATATTGTTCAAGTTATCATCAAGACGATATCTAGCTTTTGTAGTACGTTGTGGTCTCCTATGAATCTTCATTGATGAATGTTCACCATATCTATAAGAATGAACATTTGCTCCATTGACATCAGCTCTTGCACATCTTGGTTGAATTCTTTCTCTTCTAAGAAAATAAGGCAAATTTTGTGGTTGCCTTTGTTGTACATCATCTTGAACTCGATCCAACCTTTTAATTATCGCTATTCAACCCTTATCGGTCTTTGTAAATTTTTTTATATGCTTTGTAATTGGAGATTGGGAACAACATAATGCTTTTGTTCTCCTCATTTTCTTACATGACTAAAACTAGAATTTGTTTGATCTATTTTTTCTTTTTTTTTTCCTTTTTTTTCCTTTTTTTTTTCCTTTTTATGGATGTTAAAGTGATAAATAATGAAAGTAGAATAGAAAATATGGAAAAAAAAGAAATATAAAATATAAAAGATGACTATATAAGAAGACGATATATAGAAAATGAAAAGATGAAAAATTATAGAGTGATAAATCAAACTTAGATATATGGTTTAATACCAGATGATGTAAAATTCTCAAACCAATTAGTCTCTAAGATGGTGAAGGAGATAATCCTCGACTTCAAAGAATTCACGTAGCACAAACTTTAGTTATATTAAACTATAGAACCATTACTTTCTTAAAATGCAATTCTATGAAACAAGGAGGTGGAATCCTTAGTTTGTAGAACTCGTTTAGCACAAACCTTGGGTATATCGAACCGAAGATCCAATACTATCTTACAACGCAACTACAAACTTTGTACAGTGAATAGCCACAAGAGAGTGATGAAATACTTTTGATAAACCGGTTGATCACTTGGATATTACACATAAAGGATCAAAATTTTCACATAGAGATAGATCTCTACATAAAAATAGGACATGAGAGACCTAATTAGTAAACCAATAGATAAGGAAGGTCATTGGTTCAAATGAATTTTCAAAAAGGAAGTTGGAAATTTTGGAAATAAAAGACTCTAAAATTAAAGCTAAATTAATTGGTATCAAAGGGTTTTTCACAAGATGAGAGAATAGATTGTATTCAAGTATTTGTTCTAGTTGCGAAATATTTTTGCCGACATATCTTCAGTAAAAATGGATTATCTTGAGATTGTACCGTTAAATTTCCTTTAAACCACTTCCAAATAAAAGTTAGGGTTTACTTCCGTCAACTAAATGAATTTATGCAAATAAACCTATTTTTACTTATACTTTTTGGGTCTTTCATAAGTTACATAAACTATGTTTTTCTTCCGTAAACTACATAAACTTTATAAATTATTTCAATTACAGAAATTCCGTTAATGTTTACACGTTAAATTGTTATTAAACTTTGTTTTACTTCAAAAATCTGGTTTTAATTTCAAAATAAACCCAAGTTAAAACTAGATTTTCGAATTAGAACTATATTTAATAGCTATTTAACGTGTAAAGATTAATACAATTTTTGCAATTAGAATAATTTATGAAATTTGTGTAATTTATGAAAAAAAAATACAGTTTATTTAGTTAAAAGAAAACCTAAAAAGTACGGATGAAAATAAGTTTAATCGTATAAGTATATATAGTTGACGGAAGTAAACCCTAAAAGATTTAACTCATTGTTCTATCTTACGTCAAAATATGAGATCGATTCATATATGGAATACCATAAAAAATTGTCAAAATTTATATGTTTCAGGATAGTTTTGCATTCAAATTTTTCCGAATTCGGTAAATCTTATCCAAACTGACATAAAATCCGAAAGCACATGCAAAACAATGGTTATAATATGTCAAATACAAAACACATCACATATTATTCTTTTTAACTTTTTTAAATTTATTTGGGTTAGCTTTGTGTTAGTATGGTTTAGTGTATTAGTAAAGTTTAGTATAAACCATTTTAACCTACAAATTTATTAGTACAGTTTGTAAATTTGGACTTGTAATGATAAACTGAACGCATTAGTCTCATTTATACTAACTCACTAGATTTTAATCCGTGGAAAAAATATTCACATATTATAATTATTTATTTATTTAGGAAATATAAATTAAATTTATACATAATTTATATTTACAATAATTTTCTAAAATTTTTAATATTGATTATGTAAATGATAATGAAATCGAATATAGAAAAGATATAAATATTAAATTAAACTAAACTTTTGTTTTATATTTTGTTTGAGTAATTTTTTAAAATCTATAATAGTTTTATATTGTATTTGCAGTTTATGTCAAAATATTTTTTATGTCGAAATATTAAGAATTTACATATATTATACTATGAACAAAAATTTATCATGTAGGTTTATAAGTTTAATCAACAATATTATTGTTTAGGTCTTACCAACATTTGTTAAAAACTATGCAATCTAAATTGATACATAGAAACTTCACTTAATAGTTTGGTAAGATATTCAACAAAATTATCAAGTAATACTTTAAAATAATACTTTTTTAAAAAAAAGTTTCAAATATAATACCATAAAATTAAAATTCCAAAATATCATAAATAATTATGTGAAAAATACATATTTCCATAGTAAATTATACATAAACGTAAAACAGTATATTTGAATTCTTTTTTGTAATTTAGAGTTTAATTTTTCTGTTCAAAAATTAATATATTTTAAAGTTAAATTTATGGTATTATTAAAAATTTTAACTAATAATACTATTTTTCAAACAAAAACTTAAAATGATATTATTTTACATAATTGTCTTATACTTATTATATTGTATGAAGTAATAGTAGTAATCTAATTTAAGAAATACGTATGCGGTGTTCGTTTTTCTGTTGTAACGTCAGCGGCAGCGATCAGCGATCAAACGTTGTGATTAAACGTTGCAATATTGTTGTTCGTTTTATCAGCGCAACATTTGACTGCAGGTTATCGCCGTGGGTTTGTTCGTTTGGTAATCGCGCAGGTGATGGTGTTTTAGGGCTAGATTTTTATGTGTAATTTTTTGATCGCAACGCTAAAATTTAGCATCGGTTAAAATTTTATTTCGTCGATTATTTCGGTTGACCGCAACGTTTGACCATAAAAAACTGCGGTATGCAAACGAATACCATTTCACCGCATGACGTAGCCGTAGCTTCATGCGACTGCTAAACGTAACAATATTGTATATAAAATCAACAATAAAAAAAACAAATAACGTGGGTGGTTACTAATAATTCATTAAAAAAAAATAAAAATCATGACTCCATTAAATACCATTGGTTAGAACCTAAAAAAAATCTTTTAATTGAGTAATAAATTAAACTTTCCAAAAAAAGTATCACACAATAATTAAGAAGATTTGTCTTCACGTGATTCTCCTCTCTTTGAACTATCATTCATCTATTAGTCAATGTCCAAAAAAAGACCTAACTAATCTAGGGAAAACGGCCGATTCCACCGTAAACTTGTGCTCGTAGGATTATTTATACACGAATTATCATATCATGCTAATATCTACATGAACTATATATATTTTGAAATTTTAGCCACAAACATTTAAATCGTGGCTATTTCCACTAATTAAACGGTTTCCGTGTGTTTTTCCGTTACACGTGATGACGTGGCTGCCACGTCGGAAGATAAACTTAAACGACGTCGTTTAAATTAAAGTTTTACTGAGAAATAAACAAAACGACGTCGTTTTGGTTAAGACGAAAACGACGTCGTTTTGTTATAAATTTTTTTTTTTTAAACGTAAACCAAAACGACGTCGTTTTGAACTTTATCAAAACGACGTCGTTTTGTACATCTTCTTAAAACCCTAAATCACTTGCTTCCTTGTTATTTCCACCTCCATTCTCTTTCGCTTTCGACACTGAGGACGATGCACTTCCCTGACTCTCTGGAACCTTACGCTTTTTTATTAGTCCCATTGTGCTCAAACAGGTCCTCGATGCAAACTTCTCAGTTTTACAAGCCTGATTCTCACATCCTAGATCAACTACTTCACAATTCATCTCTACCTGAATCTCTTCGTCACTTCTTTCCACTAATTTAGTCTTCAGTGAAGAACATGCCTGCATACCGTCTCCCTTTACAATGAGAGGCATCTTGCCCTTCCGTTGTAGGATAGTCCGACCTTTCCATTTAACACTATTTCCATCACACTCCGGGGGTGAAGCCCGATTTGCAGGAGGAAATGCTTCCAGTCTACTCAACTCAATTCCTGCAACCCCAAAGTTCTTCGCATCACTATTACCTGCAAAAGTCCAAATACCCAAAGCAGAAATAGGCAACATAGAGTGTTGAAGTTAGATTCACATTATAACCAAATGTGCAAAAGAAAAAATCCGTTCTTGCCACGAGAATGAAGGACATTGAATCACTGACCAGAGGTTGGTGTAGGAACATCCCTGGTTGACTCCTTTGGTAACAATGTTGAAACTGTACAAAACGACGTCGTTTTGATAAAGTTCAAAACGACGTCGTTTTGGTTTATGTTTTAAAAAAAAAAAATTATAACAAAACGACGTCGTTTTCGTCTTTACCAAAACAACGTCGTTTTGTTTATTTCTCAGTAAAACTTTAATTTAAACGACGTCGTTTAAGTTTATCATCCGACGTGGCAGCCACGTCATCACGTGTAACGGAAAAACACACGGAAACCGTTTAGTTGGTGGAAATAACCACGATTTAAATGTTTGTGGCTAAAATTTCAAAATATATATAGTTCATGTAGATATTAGCATGATATGATAATTTGTGTATAAATAATCCTACGAGCACAAGTTTACGGTGAAATCGGCCGTTTTCCCAACTAATCTACTTAAGTGAATTTTTTTATATAAATACTAAAATGAATAGGAAAATAATGTGTAATAATGACAAGTGGTTGCTTCAACTACTTCCTAAGCATCAGCCATTGTCATTAAAGAAGACAGCAATCATCATTAACTCTTTCCATTTCTCATTAACAGATTAACGTAATCAATTTTTTCATACGTTTTAGAAAGTTATTAAAATATCAAATTATATAAATATATCCAATTTTTTTTATCTCTTTCTAGTGTTTTTTTTATTATCTGATGTGCTAGCAAATCATTAAATTAATCGCCTATTTTAAAACCATAAATAATAACGTGTATACTTAAAAGAAAACAATTTGGTTGGGTCATGTGTTGTCCACTCGTCGTTCCTATAATACATGCATTCGTAGTCTAATTTTTAATTAGAATAATTCTTAAAAATACCAAAAAATATTTGGCAATTATGTAAAATAACTTTTTTTTTAAAAAAATTCTTAAAATTATATTAATCATTTAACATAATTTAATATTAAAATAATTAAAAAAAATTTATAAAAAAAATTAATTCCTAAATTAAAAAAAATGAATATAAACATCATATTTTAATTTTATGTATAGTTTACTTTGTATAAATAATTATTTTTACATAAATTAAAATTAAAATATTTAGTAAGAGTATTATGATGTTTGTACTGAAACTTGAGAATCTTGTATTATTTTCAAAAATTGAAAAGTATCTAATTTAATCTTAATTCAATAAATTAAAACTTGAACCGGATTTGAAATTATGTTACGTACATCTTTCATACGACTTGTTTATATATATATATATATATATATATATATATATATATATATATATATTTGATTTTTTTCTACCTTTATACCACCATTTGCTAATCTGAATGGCCGAATCTTTCCATTTAAAAAATAATATTTTAAAATATTATTTAAAAAAATATTTTATTTAAAATTATTATTAGTAGTTATATATATATATATATTAAAAATTCAAAAATACAATAAAACTAAATTGAATTTTAAACTATAAAAACTACTACACTCAAACTTTAATATTTAAATTATAAACTTCTAAAATTATTGTAATGTTGATGATAATTTGTATAAAAAATATTAATTGTATTTTTGGTAAAATGAAAAAAAAATGGAATAAGTTTTGTGATGTTTATAATATTTTTCTCTAAATTATTTAACGAACTAATTACAGTCACTGGATATCAAATCTCCAAAATTTTGTTAGATAACAAACGACAGAAATTATAAATGATTCTTTATTCTAAATATTTAATTTTACCTTGTCGCCGGTCAAAATCTTTTAAATGATTCTAACAATCAAAAATTTATGCTAAATTATATGAGCGATTATGTCATTACAGAAGATGAATGAGCAAAAACAAAACGCTTCTTTCCATAAACTTTCTTTTTAACCAAAAAAATAAATATATCTTTTACTTTCTCAAATGTTTACTATTTGGATTTCATTTGGATTTCACAATATTACCAATCTAAATCCTATTTGACGACAATCACCCAGCCAAAAAAAATATCAATAAAACAGTACTGATTCTGACCGAAACTGCATATTGCCAAAAAGTGATGACTCACCTGAACTTTGACATAATAAAATTGTAATAAAAAGGATCATAATAAATAGTATTTCTATCATTGTTTTTTCTGAGAATATATATCTCATCCATAAAAAAAATGAGAAATAACAAGAAGAAAAAAAAATATTAATTTCAAATAATATTTTTTAAAATTTTTGTTTCAAATTTAACACAATAAAATTAAAATACTAAAAATAGATTTTAGGATAATCAATAAAAAAAATATTTTTTAAATTTTTGTTCTAACTGTCACATCATTAGTTTAAATTTATAAAAATATCACAAATTTAATATTAAAATATCTTTAAAAAATTCGGTTAAGGAAAAATTATATTTTAAATTTTAAAAAAGCTCAAATATAATATTTGTAATTATTTATGATAAATATGTATTTGTTTTTAAAATAATTTGTTTTAATTTTAAAATTTTAAGTTTACAGTATTAAATTTAGAGAAAAAACTTAAATATGCTATTTAGGGTATTATTTTAAATTTTAATATGGAAAATATTTATTTATCTTAAAAATAATATCATAAATAGCACATATAAGTTTTTTATTTCAAATTAGCAATTTAAACTCAAGATTAATAGCACAAATTATTTTTTATCAATTTCCCTTATCTTAAATTAGGTACAAATAAAACTACAATTTTTGTTATTGTTAGAAAATTAAATTAATAGATATAAATTTAAAATGAAATTTAAAAATAATATTATTTTAGAGAATTATCCAATCAATTCTCATTTGAGAACTTTGGAGAAATCCACCAGTAACTATTTGAAACACTTGTTTTCTCTAGTATTTTAATTATTTTATAATAAAAAAATTACATTAAAATATTATTATTGAGAAACTCAAAAAGAGATTATAAAATCCCAAACCTACATAAATTATTTGAGCAAAGGAATTAAAAAGTGACATAACTCACTTCAACTACAACCAGTACAAGTAGTTGGCGACATTAACTACTTCTCACCAATCACCAAACTCAGTCCCCACAATATTACCATTACTCCCATATAACTACACAAACTCATATTTACATTTCTTGCCAACATAACTCCTTATAAGAATATACATTCATCCACTTTCAGATCTCAATCACATATACCAAAATCTCAAAGAAAAACAAAAAAAAGAAACACAAGAAGAGAATGAGTAGATCCAATGAACAAGATCTACTCTCTACAGAAATTGTCAACCGTGGGATCGAACCATCGGGTCCTAACGCCGGTTCACCAACATTCTCGGTTAGGGTCAGGAGACGTTTACCGGATTTTCTTCAATCTGTGAACTTAAAGTACGTGAAACTTGGTTACCATTACCTCATAAACCATGCGGTTTACTTGGCGACCATACCGGTTCTTGTGCTGGTGTTTAGTGCTGAAGTTGGTAGTTTAAGCAGAGAAGAGATTTGGAGAAAGCTTTGGGAGTATGATCTTGCAACTTTCATTGGTTTCTTTGGTGTCTTTGTCTTAACAGTTTGTGTCTACTTTATGTCTCGTCCTCGCTCTGTTTATCTTCTTGATTTCGCTTGTTACAAGCCTTCTGATGAACTTAAGGTACGTTTCTTAACCTAAATCTAAATAAACCAAATCTGAGCCTTTCTTAGTTCTATGAGTATGTTATTTTTCAAACCTTTCGATTTTGGTTAGGTTTAATCTAGAACCATATTTAATTACGACTATATAATAAAGGAATCGACATGAACCGGACTGATAACCAACAAAAACGAAACTTTATTCAGTTCAGGTTATCTCCGGTTTAATCTTGATTTGGAATGGTTTTCAGGTGACAAGAGAAGAGTTCATAGATTTGGCTAGAAAATCTGGCAAGTTCGACGAAGAGACACTCGGTTTCAAGAAGAGGATCTTACAAGCATCAGGCATTGGCGACGAGACGTACGTACCAAGATCCATAGCATCGCCGGTGAACATAACAACGATGAAAGAAGGTCGTGAAGAAGCTTCGACGGTGATATTTGGAGCATTAGACGAGCTTTTCGAGAAGACAGGTGTCAAACCAAAAGACGTAGGTGTTCTTGTGGTTAACTGCAGCATCTTCAACCCGACTCCGTCGTTGTCGGCGATGGTGATTAACCATTACAAGATGAGAGGAAACATACTTAGTTACAATCTCGGAGGAATGGGTTGCTCCGCCGGAATCATAGCAGTCGATCTTGCTCGTGACATGCTGCAGTCTAATCCAAATAGCTACGCGGTGGTTGTGAGCACTGAGATGGTTGGGTATAATTGGTACGTGGGACGTGACAAGTCCATGGTTATACCTAATTGTTTCTTTAGGATGGGTTGCTCCGCAGTTATGCTCTCTAACCGCCGCCGTGACTTCCGCCATGCTAAGTACCGCCTCGAGCATATCGTCCGGACTCATAAAGCCGCCGATGACCGTAGCTTCAGGTTTCATTTCTTTTATATTTTTTTTTTTCAAACATCTAAAGTACTACTTTTCTTTAGGTTTCATTGTTAAGTTTTAAAAATTCATGACCAAATAAAATTGTGTCTTTAGGAGTGTGTACCAGGAAGAAGATGAACAAGGATTCAGGGGATTGAAAATTAGCAGAGACTTAATGGAAGTAGGAGGTGAAGCTCTAAAGACAAACATCACAACCTTAGGTCCTCTTGTCCTCCCTTTCTCTGAGCAGATTTTCTTTTTTGCTGCTTTGCTCCGACGAACTTTCTCACCGGCCGCTAAAACCACCACGGCCAAAACCAATGGAACCAAGTCATCCTCCTCTGATGTATCCAAGCCATACATCCCGGACTACAAACTCGCCTTCGAACATTTCTGCTTCCACGCAGCAAGCAAAACAGTGCTTGAAGAGCTTCAGAAGAATCTAGGATTGAGTGAAAAGAACATGGAAGCTTCAAGAATGACACTACACAGATTTGGAAATACTTCAAGCAGTGGAATTTGGTATGAGCTAGCTTACTTGGAAGCCAAAGAAAGTGTTCGTAGAGGAGATAGGGTTTGGCAAATTGCATTTGGGTCAGGTTTTAAGTGTAACAGTGTGGTGTGGAAGGCAATGAGAAAGGTTAAGAAACCGAATATGAACAATCCTTGGGTGGATTGCATCAACCGTTACCCTGTGCCTCTCTGATTACTATTATTATTGTTATTAACTAAATCATGTAAGATCTTTTTGTTTGTTTGTTACATTCAACCTTCATAAACTTAACTTGGGAGAATATGAAAACTTTTCTTTCGTTGGTTAGAATTGGTTATTTTGATTTCTTTGATGGTTGCAAAGTGAAACAATCATTTTAAATGACACATATATGATGAAAAAAAGACAAACTCCAGAAACCAGGACAGACCATAGAAGTTTTGAGGGTAGGTTCACCGTAAGCTTTCAAAGTTGGTCGAACCTGGATAAGACTGTAAACATTTTTTTGGATAAAAATCTATTTATCCATTTCAACTATAATATAAATTAAATAGTTATATAATTTTAACTTTTATTTAAAATTATTTTTAATATTAATAAATTAGGAAAATAAAAATAATTGTTTATTTACGAATTTAATAGTATTTTTTTATTAGTTTAATAAAATATATTGATTCTATAACCACATTAATAACAATGACATATAATATAATTATTTTAATAATTTAAATTTATTTATATATTTATCTAAAACTTAGTTTATTGATAACACGTCAATATTTCTAGGATGAAGTTATTTTTTTAAAATGTTTTTCAAATAATATATTAGAGATTATATGTATACTGAATTAAAATTATATAGTGTATATTTTCTTATAAGAAAAGTTTTAAATCTATTTTTCTTTTACATAGAAATTTAAAATCTATTTATCCAACTTTCACGGTTGGAATGAACAATATATATATATATATATCAAACTTTTAAATTGATGCGAAATAGGTTTCTAACTTTTATCTCAAAAAAAAAATAAGTTTCGAATACTGTAAAAAATTAGATTCCAACTTTTATTCGGTATAAGAATATGTTTCGAAATTTAATACCAGAAAAAAAAGATTTCGAACTTTTATGTCGAAAAAAACTAGATTTTCTTTTCAATTTGGTAAACATTTTATATTATAAAATTTTAATAGAGAAATAGATTGTGAATTTAACATTTTTCGATAAATGATTTAATTGAGCTGCTTCACAATCCAGGTGATACCTAAAACAATATTTTACTGGAAACTACACTAAGTGTGATTCTAAATATATTTTGTTTGCAAAAACGCATCCATCAACATTATAGACAAAGTTTCTACCTATAACTTTTTTAATTGACTACATCTCAAACTTTTGTGACATAATAGGCTATATATAGATCCGATTTTGTAAGCTTTAAGTTAAAAAATTTCCTTGTATAGAAATAGAAATTGTTTTTTTTTTATCTTATCAAAATAAAATTTTAGAGATAAAGAATATAAAAGTATGAATAAATTTAAGTGACCTCCTACTAAATCTTAATATATATTTCCATAACGACTTTTAATACTTTCCTAAAATTTTAATTTTCAAGACTCTTTTATTCTAATTTCATCATCCCTTAAAATATCATCAAATTTAGAATTTTTAATATATTAATTGAATAAAATTTTAACAAAAAAAATTATTTTCACATGTGATTACAAGTATGACACGTTGATGGCTCGTCTCATAGCATGAAAACATTTTATGACAAATATTACATAAGATATAATTTATTAGAATATTTATAAAAATGACATCAGACAAATATTTAACAGTATATTATATGTAAATCCTAATATTTTGACATAAAAGACAAACACAATATAAAACAAAATATTAAAAATTTTAGAAAATTAATCAAACAAAAGTTTCGATTAGTTGAATATTTATCATATCTATAATTTCTTATCTATCTAATAATATTATATATCCAAGTTATAAATAGTTTAAATTCATTTATATAATCCAATTTATTATATATTTTATTTGTATAATTAATATTAATTTTTTTTAAAAATGATTAATTATATATATATATATATATATCTAATTTATATTTATTAAATAAATAATTAATTATAATACGTAAATATTTCTATTATGCAGCGTGAATTTAAATATAGTTGTTGGTTATTTTTGAAAACTTGACAAACGACAGTCAAATAGATAAACCAGAACTCAACAAGTATACATTTTGTTTCATTAGAAATTTCTTATACAATCTGAACATACTTATTTAATTACTTTTATCCAATTCCGATGTCACATATTAATTCGACACAAATAAATTTTTAATTACCATATAAGTCTTTTTCACATATTCTTAAACACACAAAATCAAAGATTTCTTAATTTCCAATATATATAAAGAACCAAAATCCAATTAATACACTAAATAAAACCAAACTTAAAAGTTTAAAACAAATTAGAACGTACAATATGTTTTTGCAAAAAATTAGAAAAATAACATCACATATCTTAAAACTAACAATCTAACAAATTCTATACCAAATATTTATTGAGAAAATTTGTTAGATAAGAAAGAAAAGAATTGAAATTTGTGAAATAACAAAAAAAAATTAACAGTTGCATTGTAATTATTCACTTGTTCCATAATTTGTCAAGTTTGCTCTCACACCTCAGCCGACACATCCTTGCTCATAGGCAGTGATGTGACAGTTTCAAACTAATACAATGGTTCTACTAGTAAGATTGTATCGCGTGCATTGGGAAAAACAATCTAATGGCATTTGGAAATTCTACAAAGAAAATATTCACCAAATGGAAGCTGTACTAGTACCACAGAACACAACATATTTGATACTTGAAGAACGGGTGAAAACGCGTTGTCTTATCGATGAAAATGTTCCGATTGCAATGACATACCAAATGTTGGAATGGATGATGACAGAAGAAGACATGCGTACACCACCTATTAACATAGAAACAGATGGGGATGTTGAGTTATTCATGGCTTTGAGGGTGGATCATTTCTTACTGGGTCTTTATGTGACAGTAGGTGAGGAAGCAATTCAACAATACCGATCATATTTAACAGTTACAAGTAATGTTGCAGGTACACAAAACTTCATTGGCATTCACGATTATGATCTGTATGAAAATGACCCGGAATTCCAAGGTACAATTTCTGAACATATGTACACATAAGCATTGATATAAACAAAAATTGTTGATTCTTTGACAATTTTGACGTAGGATTGCTAAGCCGTAACCAACTATTCCCAATGAGCTTGTCCGTTCTTCAAGAAGTTCTAACCAAAAGTGAACTCACGCACTTACAAGATTCTAGTAGGGAAATCTGAGAAAGGGTGACATCTAGTTTTAGAGGAAGAGCTTTGGAGGGAGAATTTCAGTCAACTGGATCGTTTATAAACGTTATATGATCCGACATCCCTCCAAGTATCTGGGAGGACATAGATTTGTTTTTGCGTAACAATGATCAAGAAGAGATACAGACGGGTGATATAATACCAACATTACATTTGGCCTCTGCCGAGGGGCAAGGTAATAAATATAAAATAGTATATTCTCAATTATATAACATTGCAACATACAATATAATATTTTATTTACATATCGAAATACTTATTGTAGGAGAATCTTTCGAAAGAAGGGAGATGGAAAACCCTATATTAATCAAAGGGAAGGGACCAATAATTGAAGAAGGTGGACCAAGCGAGCCATACCTTGGACTAACAATAGGCAGAGAATCCGTTGAAATCAGAATAGAACCAATTGAAACCCCACGAGACGTTGATACCCCGATAAAAGAACCGGATTGGGATGGTAAGTTATTCAATAATGCTAATATTATATCGGTAAACATATTATTGTAGTTTACAATCTTACTGTCAAAATTATTTTTGGATCTAAACCCAGAGTTATTTGTGCACGAGCCGAACGACTTGTATGTCGGGATGGTATTCAAAGATCGACACGCATTCAAAAATCATTTAGCCATGTACGCAATACGACATAAGTTCACTTACAAAAACACTCGATCAATTCTAAATATGATGATACTTGAGTGCACCGGAAAATCTTGCATATGACGGGTATACATAATAAAGATGTTGGAGTCAGATTGGTAAGATTAAATAAATAGATAAAATGTTTTTTATATCTCATAAAACTAATTTTTTTAATAATGGTTTCTGTTATAGGTATCAAATTAGGCGAGTCCATGGACAACACACTTGTAGTGTCGACGAGCATAGCAGCTATCAGAAGCAAGCATCTTCCACATTGATTGGAAAAATAATGAAGCGTAGATACAGTGAACAAGGGACTGGACCACGTCCAAACGAGCTATGGGAGATAATGAGAGGAGAACATGATGTCCATATCTCTTACTGGAAAGCATGGAAGTCACGACAAATAGCGTTGGATATGGATATCGATGGACAATGTGCGTCTTACAAGCTGTTACCGTTATACCTTCAGCATCTAGTAAAGGCAAATCCAGATTCAATTGTGTCCATGGAGTCGGTTTAGGACGAAGGAAATTGATTCAAATATTTGTTTGTTGCACTTGGGGCAAGTGTAAAGAGATATCCTTACTTGCGGAAAGTGGTCATCATTGACGGAACCCAACTCAAAGGAAAATACGCTGGTTGTCTCTTAACCGCAAGCTTGGAAGATGGTGGATAGCGAAAACGACCAGTCATGGGAATGATTCTTTGAGAAGTTGCGAGATATCGTCCCTATTAATAACGAGATTGTTTTTATATCGGACCGGCATTCTTCAATATACTCTTCCCTACGAAAAGTAACACGTTATTTTAATATTTTTACTACTCTATTAATCTTAAATTGTATCAATATTTTTAGACATGTAAAAGATTATAAATATGATAATATTCTATGTAAATTTATTAGGTGTATCCCCGTTGTGGACATTGCGCTTGCATAGTTCATCTATAGCGGAACATCCGAATGATATTTAAAGCTAAGAATCTCTGTTTTTTGGTCTCAAAGGCTGCTCAGGCATACAGGAGATCGGATTTCTACACATACTTCAACGAAATTAAAAAGACAAGCCAACCTTATGCGGAATACTTATACCTGATAGGTTTCGAACATTGGGCAAGGTCACACTTTAACAAGGTCCGTTACAACCTAATGACAAGTAATAACGTAGAGTCACTGAATTCAGTACTAAGGTGTGCACGAGAATTGCCGATTATTCCATTGTTGGATTTCATCCGAACAACCATGACTACGTGGTTCGCATACCGTCGTGAGGCTTCAGCCAGCGCTACAATGACGATAACACCAAAGGTGTATGAAATTGTCACAAGGAATTTCGAAGAATCATCAGGTTTTTCAGTACGTATGCTAAAGAAGGATGAGTACGAAATAAATGACAAGGAGGGTGGGGTTTACGTCGTAAGTTTGGAGAAAAAGACATGCACATGTTGCGAGTTTCAAAAGTTACTAATCCCTTGTTGCCACGCTGTATGTGCAGCCGTCAATGCAAAAATTGAAGTGGACAGTTTAGTTGCACCATAATATCTATTAGAAGCAAGCTTACAAAGAAACCATTTATCCAACAACAGATATGGAGACAATTAATTCCGAAGAGAGTGAGACATCAGAAGACATTCTCCACCCACCATGCACAAAAAGACCTCCTGGACGACCAAGGAAAAAAGGAATCCCATCTCACGGAGAGTTAATGGTATGATCATTATATATGCAATAGATTTGTTAGCATTGATATAATATATTAACACGTAACTCTTATGATATATTGAACAGGAATATGGCTGTAAGAGGAAGACATGTTGTAGCCGATGCGGAGGAAGCGGTCATAATCGTGCAACATGCAAGGAACCGATATAATCAAGCAAGCTGGGAAATAAAAACGGGAAGATGGTTGGACATTTTGTAAGGAAAGCACGCAACTAAAAAATGGGAGTGACCTTGTCTTTTGTTTATAAGATATTATGTACATACATCAAGACCAATGAACTAAAACTCTATGTTAATTACGGTTATTTTGAGGGATGTATGCATTAAATGCGTGTAATGAACTTGAACACCCATTATATTTGATGCTATTTAGTATAAATCAATGTCAAAACGTTTTATGACTGTCAACTCCAATAATACATAATAACAAATAATTTAACAAACAACAACTGGAAAATGAATTTCTAATATAGAAAAATTAACATTACATCCATACTTGTTCAACAACAAACCAGATAAATAAAAATATTCATTGTGTGTAACATAAAACGTAAAGGTTAAGAATGAGGTTTCCGAACATAACATACATCATGAGAAAAGCAAATCAAATAAGTGCTCAAACGGGGCCAACAAACAACTCGAAGAAAAGAACAACCAATCTTTGGGCTTCAACAGTAAGAACCTCGGGTGTAACATTCTTGCATCCATCAAACCCAAACATGACATGCGTTTGCATAAGCAAAATAGATGTTACACCAGAATCTGTATGTGCAACATTCTGAGATATACTAGGAACTCTTTGAATAGTAATTTTTGTTGGGATAAGATCCTCATCATCGCTAACCGTTTGCCGAAGTATGAATGGCAATTGGCATAAGGTTTTTCTTGATGAGGCTAAGACTGTGAAATGAAGTATTGCAATCCAATACATGTAGAATTGCATCATTTAAATCAACGCAAATACCTACCCAATGTTGCCTGTCAAAGTTGAAAGGGAAATAAAGACGTCTAGGAAGGTCGACGCTAGTGACTAATTCCTCAAAATAAACGAGTAAAGCAGATTGGAATTTAAACTTTCCTTTATCTTTGTTTGCAATCTTTGTAAATTTCGTGTATTGCAATGAAATACATGCAACAAACTCATTGTCGTAGAACCCATAATCATATCCCGGATGTGCAACTTTGTAGTTATCATAAGTCATGCGCGTGTATAGCATAAGCGCATCAATTTTCCGCAACGAACAAAATTAACAAATAAATATCATATTAACATTAAGCAGGAGCAGAAAAAAGTAGAATCAATAACCTTGGAATCTGTGATGGACATTCTCTCCGCAATCGAACATATATCCATATTGGTAACATATGTACCATTGGGAAGAGAGATTTCACTGAAAAATAATAGAATTATTAGAACAAAATTATTGTAAAACACATAAATAGAATAAGAGTCTAATCTACTTACCATGGAGATGCCATGTTTTCATACAGGATCGCAAACTTGGCAGTGTAGTCTACAAAGATGTCAACTCCAAATTGATTCTCATCTTCACTAATTGAAGATAACTTAAAAGGAACCAATTCAGTCTGGACATATATATCACCGGTCCTAGTCCTCTTACTCTTACGAGTATCAGGACTAGAGGATTCGACATTTGAATTACCAACAACACTCTCTTCATTTTCCTGGAACAATAAAACAATAACCAAATTACCATATCAACAATTGATTATGATGTTAATCACGTCAATTAAAAGAGTAATATCACAAGATCATATAAAATAGAGTAAAAATATACCTCAACAACTGCATCACCAACAACAACCTTGCTCGGATCCGCGGATCGACCAGACATCATCGGTGTATCAGGACAATTGACGTTAGCATCTAAGTCCTAAAATACCGTGACCAAATATTCATAATAGATACATATCAAAGTAGCATATAACGCTTTAATCATTTCATAATTTTATAAAGGTTTGCATACCTCTCCAACATCAACCTCAACATTCGCATTAACATTCATACATTCAACTTGCATATCATATATAAAAAATATTGATAAAAGAAACCAACATCACCAAAATACAGAAATGGTTGATAACACTGAAGTTGTGTTGTAAAATATCTGATACAACCCAACATATTTACGTACGTTTAATGAATAATATGATTAACCTCATCTAATTCATACCTCATTGCCATGACCATCATTGTCATTCACATTGTCATTAACATCCTCGTTATCGTTGCATTGAGCATTCATATCTAAATCCTATATATAAACATAAAAAAATTTATGAAGAAGTTCAGCCATAGAGGAACAAATGAAATGGAATTACTTACAAATTCATTATTGTGGATCGTATCAATAGTAGTGGATTCCTCCAAGATAACGCCTTTGTCTGATCCAACTTGACTACCATTCGCCGTATTGGGTCCTTGTAGAGCACATTTACCCGAATACAATGACAAAAATTCAGAGAGGCCAGTGAGAATAGAATCCTGCATCGTATTAACCCTAGCTTCCAAGACAGATATCAGTGCTTCCTCCATCGCCTTCACAGCTTTTTTTGTCTTCTCAACAACCCTAGAAACAATTTGGTTAGATATCGCTTGATAACTTATCGATGATCCTCCCACATCCGAAGATTTTTCTGAATCTTTTGTTTTTGGGTTTTTTCCTTTAATTTCTCCTCACGCGTTGCAACAAGATCCAAAGCAGTAATGCCACCACGAAACATATCATTACAGAACTCAAAATCGGTACCAACCAACCCAACCATCTCATTCACTCTCTCATCTTCTTCTTCATCAGACCACTCAACCTCTTCTTCATCAATTTCAGCATCATCCTCTTGGTCAATAGACTGCACAGTCACCTACAAAGATTAGTTAGACTTGTTAGCGTATAACAATTAAAATAGTATGCGGGAGATTGTAGTATAACAATATTGTTAAGTTATAATGAGCATGTTATAAATGCAAAATGGAAATTAACAATTACGATATATGTATTGATGATAATCCAAATTAATTAGCTGGCATTTACTGTCCAAGGCTCTAACATGATTAGGGCTGATTATCGGAAGGTTAGCAACCTCGCTCGATTCCTCCTTTGAAACATAATCAAAATCCGAATCTTTTGGAGCAGATACTGGTGTATCTGTTATATCAGGGGCAGCAGTAGCTAAAACAAGTTGTAACGGGTGAAAAAAAACCTTTAACAACTAAAGAAGCTTGGGACAGTGATATAGAATCTTTGTCTTTAATACTGGATATGTTCATATCAAACGCAAGACGCCCCCATGGGTAATCAAAAAAGGTAGACATATCCCTGGCCAATTCTGCATGAGATTTCGACAGCTTGGGAATGTGTGAAGTGGGGACAAGAACACCAGCAATAATAGAAAGATAAGCAAGCTTCAACCTTGTTTCAAGATCTACGACGACTATGTTCTTCAGCATCGACGTAACACGTTCAACTGTAATACTCTCCGTCTTGGGGGAAAAGAGAATACCAATAGGGATGCGTTTCACCAGTCATCTTCCTCTTCGCAAATTTTTTCTCTTTCACCGGATATTTACCACATGGTAAACCGGTTACAATAGCAAATTCACGCAAAGAGTACCTCACAGGTTTTCCAGCAAATAGGAACCATATTTCATGCTTCTTTTTGACTTCAAGTTACCTTGTAAGCATGAAATGGCCGAGCCTATCAGAGTAAATCGGCTTCTCACATATCGAAATAAATTTGTGAAATGGGGAATTCCTAATTTTGTCGGCTTCCTCCTCGTCAAATGAACTAAGAATCTTTTTTATTCTCCATGAGGTATGATAAACATTTACCTTTTGTTTTTCTGGTTCTTCACCTTGCGCAAACAGTCTTGGCTGGAAGTTGTGATTCGATTCCTGAAAAATGTTAACATGATAATGTTAGCGTCAAACAAAAACGGATATGATAACATAACATATTAGCACAAAAAAATGATGTTACTCCTATTACTCGTATAGTAGAATATAACAAAAAAAATATAAGTAAATGCAACGAAAATGACTAGAACACGTTCAGAATAAACGCCATTCCAGTAATAGTTACATAATACCAGAAAGAATAGCACACAAACACGGGTAGTACATGCCAATAAAAACATTAACATATAATAAAAAATGTTATCAACATGATATCAAATGCACATGAATTGAAAAATTTATAAAAAAGAGGGAATGTTAAAAAAGTAGGGACCATATAACAGACAAAGTTCCTACAATTTCTAAGAATGGGAGACCGTTCGGAATCGGGAAATATATTTCTAAATTAGATGAAATCAAGATATTTTGACTTATTTTATTTGGAGAATCATTTCAATCGGGACCATTAGTAGAATATTTACAACTAGAGGGCAATTTTAAAACATAAATCAATAACCGAAATACTATAAAAATTTATAAAATAGGTAACATTGAAAAAAGAAGCATATAAAATAGCATAAAATTAAAAAGCTATCGATTAACTAGTGAAAATACGTATAACATGAGAAATTATCAAAAACCAAAGCATAAATTTTCTATAAAAAAAAATTACTAACAAAAAAAAAATTTCTAAAAAAACATAAAAAACACCGTGTGTAGATAAGAGATCAAAAATTTATTATCAAATCGGGAAATAAATTGATTAACAAAACCGGGAAAAAACCGTAATATGCCCAAAATCGAGAAAAAAATAGAAAAACTGAAAAATACCCAAAACCGTTTGAAAAATGCACAAACTCGAAAAAAATTTTGTAATATGTCCAAAATTGAAAAAATTATAAAATCTTAAAATACACAAAACCGTTTGAAAAATGCCAAAATTCAAAAAAAAAAGAAGACAAACGAAGAAAAATTTTAAACGAAATAAAAAAATTGAAACACAACGAAAAAGAGGAAAACTCCAAAAATGCCCTAAATCGAAAAATGGAAAGTATCAAAAATCACCCAAATCGTGAAAAACACGAAGGCAGTTGAGGAAAAATCCTAAAAAAAACCCTAATCTCAGAAAAATTGAAGATCGATAAGGTAAAAAGTGTCACATGATTTTAAAGGAACCTAAAAATTGAAGCGCAACAAAAATCTTTTATGAAATCAACTTTTTTGCATGTATACAAAAGATTGTGACTGTTAAATATTGTACAGACCTCGCATATCGAGTGCAGTTAGGTGAAACGAAGTTTGAAAAATAGCAAGTAAACAAAAAAGTAGATTACAACAACAGATCTGTGCGTAAAAAAACTCAGGCATATGCCAAAAATAGTGAGAACAGAATAAACTTACCGGGTTCGGTGCATTGTTGCTGGACACCATTTTTCGGCGATGGAAACGGGGGAAAAAATTTGAGAAACAAGAGAATCGAGAAAGCGTGGAAAAACAAGAGAGAGAAAATAGAGAAAAAGTGAAAGAAAAATAAAACAAACTCTCTCTCTCACCTTAAATATAAAATGAATTGATGTGACTTAAAGTGAACGGACACACTTAATCGAATAGGTGTCAGATAGCAACACTCTATAACTGCTCAACAATAAGAGTATTATTGGATTTCAATTAAGTGAACATTACCAAAATCTTCTCTTTATTATTTAGGTAATTTGGGTACTGTTTTTTTGTCATCTACCCAAATTTGAAATTTCACATATTTATTCTACCCATACAAAATTCACATTTTTATATAGTTTATTTTTCACACTTTCTAATTATCTTATTCTCTCTTTTTCTTTATTTTAATTACATTTCTTTTTAACTCCTCTCTCTCTCTAATCCTTGGATCACTTTTTCTCTCTCTTCTTTTCTCTTCTCTCTATCTTTTCTGTCTCTTATCTCTTCTAACCTTTCTCACATTCCTTTTTCTCTCCAACACTACAGCAAAAACCACTTTTAATTACTATATTCACTCACATCATTTTTTAATTATTGAAATATTTTATATATCAAAACTATCCTCCAAACTCTTTGTTACCAAAAACGTTATCACGAGAATACCATTAATTTTTTTAACAAGTGAGCCAGAAACACACATTTATTACGAAAGTGTCATTGAATTCAGGAACATATGCATAAATTTGCCATAAAAATTTAGGACAGTTTTTTATATAATGGTGACATATTTATTTGGTATGCGGCATAGTTATTAAATCTGCAATAAATTTTAAAATCTGCGATAGATTTATTAATTATGCGGCATTTTTATTAAGTATATGGTAATTTTATTATGTCTACGTCATATTTATTAAATTTGCATCAAATTTATTCAGTTATGGCATATTTATTTAAGATGCGGCAGATTTAGTAGTATTATGATTACTAGATTAGTAAATAATAAAAAGTTTGATTTGAGAAATATATTTTTAGTGTTTACAGTATTTGAATAAATAAGTAAATTATTCTGATACTTTTACAAAATAAATTTGTCAATAATAACGAAGAAGATATTTACTTGACCTCAACAACATCTATTATCACTCTTTTTCTTTTTCTTCATTTTTAAGAACAATATTTTCTTATATCATTTTCTTCTATAAATGATATAATTTTTGTTTGAAATAATTAAGTTTTTAAAAAAGTAGATTCTCGTAAGTGCTGTCGTAATAGAGTTTAGATTTTATGATATTGGGTTTGTAAGTGTTACTTTGCATTGTGATATATACGTAATTTTTTTTATAATTACGTTTAACAAAACATAAACAATAACTAAAATTAATAGATTTCAATATAAGTTCATACATTTTACTGTTTACTCTTTAGGATATATTGAAACTATAAAATGAAATAGTGTTGAAGAAAGAACAAGATGTTTCTTTTGTCCCTTACATGCTATCTAATTCTTTTGCATAACTCAAACCCACGATGGGTGGACTGGAGTGGAAGAATCAAAGTCAAAAAGAGGATCAGGAGAATTGGCAATCCTGTGAAACCATTGCAAATTAAAAATATTCATTGATATCTTGTTTTTCTTGCAAAAATATATGTTTTTGGTAGAGACAGCCATGAGATTAGATTCAAAAAATGAAAAATTATTTTTAAATTTGATACTATTTGAAATTAAGATTTATATTTTATACATTTTTAACAATGAGTTTTACAATGATTAAAATTATATTATAATGACTTAGTAAGATGTGTATAATGTAACTACGATTTCGTAAATAATAAAAAGTATGATTTGAATAATATATAGTTTAAGATATAGAAATAAAAAAAAAGTCTCTTAGCGATACAATACTCCTAAAAATAAGTCTATAATAAGTAATCAATAAGTTTGGTATTAATAAACAATAAATATATCATTAATAAACAATAAACTTGCAAATAAAATAATAAGTGGATAAATAATAAATCTCATTTTTTTCTTTGAAGTCATCTAACAAAAAATCTTTGAAAAACTATATTTAAAACATTGTTCAGTAAATCTAACATTACAGTTAAATAAATCTGTCACTATATTCAAATAAATTCATCACTATGGATAAATGTGTCAATCATTATTTAATAAATCTAATATCACATTCAACTAAATATACCATTAAATCAAATAAATATGCCATTATTGTGCAGTAAATCCACTAAAATAGTTAAATAAATTTATCATCATGCACAATTATTATTCAATAAATTTGGGCACCATATTCAGATAAATATGCAACACAAATCTGCCATTATTATTTAATAAACATGTCAGCCTAGTTAAATAAATTTTTCATAATTATTCAATAAATCACATTAAAATAAATATTCTATAAAAATCAAATAAATCTATCAACAAGCAATTTACCACAATATTTAAATAATTCTACTATCATTATCATCTGCCAACATATTCAAATTAATCTCACTGGAGATACATAAATTTGTTTTCAATAAATCTTCCACTACTGTCACCATAATTAAAAAATTGCCATTAAAGTCAAATAAATTTGTCTCATTTTTGTGTTTGTGGTGAATGAATTTTCAAGAAAAATCGATGGTCATTCAATATCGACAACAACAAAGGTTGTGAAATCTTATTCGCAAATGATAGGACACGTTTTGAAAATTTGTTGATGATAGTTTATGAATAATACGAGGTCGATAGAAATCAATATGATATCGAATTAAGCTACATGTTTCCGAAGAAAATGTTATTGAAACTACCGGTAAACACACTTCCGGTGAAAGTGGGAAGCTCTCGACAATTTCATGGGGTTTTGGATATGATTAAAACTGAGGTAATTCGTTTATGTGTAGAGGTTAGAGAGAAAGAGAAAGTAAAAGTTGATAGTATGTCAATTCATCATGACGATGATGAATTTTTTAACTATGAATATCAGTGCAAGGAACGTAAGGAGGTTGGCGAAGATCAACACAGCGAAGAACCAACTCTTGAAGTGGTTTTCCCATGTGAATACGAAGAACCAATATAGTGACAGTTTTGTTGTAAATATGGCAGATTTAAATTAATATGGTGACAGTTTTTTCGTAGTTAGCGATAGATATATTTTAATATGCTGATAATTTTTTTGTAATTGTGGTAAAATTATTTTAATATGGGCATAATTTTTGCTAGTTGTGGCAGATTTATTTTTATATACTGAAAGTGTCATTGAATTCAAGGACATATGTTGGATAATTCCAACATTAAAACAATATTATCTCTTAATAAGAATATATTTATTTAGAGATAATGATAAACACAAATAAAAATTTAGATATACTAGAATTTGTATAGTAATTATATTTAATACCCTATATAAATAAGAGATTATGGAGAGATGTTTCATAAGATTCAAAGAGATTTAGTTTTGAAAGAGTTTCTAAATCAATAAAAAAGAATAATTCATTATATATTGAGTTCTTTTAACATATGCATAAGTTTGCCATGAAAATGTACGACGGTTTTTTATATAATGGTGACATATATATTTGGTATGCGGCAGAGTTATTAAATATGCGACAAAGTTTAAAATTTGCGGCAGCTTTATTAATCATGTGGTAATTTTATTAAGTGTGTGGTAGTTTTATTATATCTACGTCATATTTATTAAATTTACGTCAAATTTATTCAGTTATGGTATATTTATTTAAGATGCGGCAGACTTAATAGTATTGATTACTAGATTGGTAAATAATAAAAAGTATGATTTGAAAAATATATTTCAGTATTTACAGTATTTGAATAAATAATGATGTCAGAGATACAATATTGATAAAAAATTATTCTGATACTTTTACAAAATAAATTTGTCAATAATAACCAAGAAGATATTCACTTCACCTCAACAACATCCATTATCACTCCTTTTCTTTTTCTTTATTTCTCATGAATAATATTTTTTATATCATTTTCTTGTATAGATGACATAATATTTGTTATAACTAAATAAATTTTTGAAAAAATTAGATTCTTGTAAGGTGCTCTCATAATAGAGTTTAAATTTTATGATATTGGGTTTGCAAGTGTTACTTTGCATTGTGATATGCACGTAATTTTTTTTATAATTACGTTTAACAAAACATAAACAATAACTAAAATTAATAGATTTCAATATAAGTTCATACATTTACGGTTTACTTTTTAGGGTATATTGAAACTATAAAATGAAATAGTGTTGAAGAAAGAACAAAATGTTTCTTTTATCCTTTATATGCGGTCTAATTCTTTTGCATAATTGAAACCCACGATGGGCGGACTCGAGTGGAAGAGTCAGAGTCGAAAATAGGATCAGAATTGGCTCAATCCGTGAAACCATTTTAAAGATATTCATTGATATCTTGTTTTTCTTGCAAAAACATGTGTTTTTGGGTAAATAATCGTTCGGGATAAATGAGGTAGGGGGCAGAGATAGTCAAGAGATTGGATTCCAAAAAACGAAAAATTATTTTTAAAATCGATACGATTTGAAATTAGGATTTACATTTTATACATTTTTTACAATGAGTTTTAAAATGACTAAAATTTTGACTTAATAAGATGAGTATAATGTGATTAAGATTTTGTAAATAATAAAAAGAATGATTTGAAAAATATATAGTTTAGGGTATAGGAATAACTAAGTATGTTAACGATACAATACTCCTAAAAATAAGTCTATAATAAGTAATCAATAAGTTTGATATTAATAAACAATAAATATATCATTAATAAACAATAAATTTACAAATAAAATAATAAGTGGATAAAAATAATAAATCTCATTTTTTTGAAGTCATCTAACAAAAAATCTTTGAAAAACTATATTTAAAATATTGTTCAGTAAATCTAACATTACAGTTAAATAAATCCGTCACTATATTCAAATAAATTTGTCACCATGGATAAATATGTCAAATCATTATTTAATAAATCTAACATCACATTCAACTAAATATACCATTAAAGTCAAATAAATATGTTAATATTGTGCAACAAATCCACTAAAATAGATAAATAAATTTTTCATAATTATTCAATAAATCACATTCAAATAAATATTCCACTAAAATGAAATAAATCTGGCAACAAGCAATTTACCACAATATTTAAATAAATCTACTATCAATTATTATCTGCCAACATATTAAAATTAATCTCACTGTAGATAAATAAATTTGTGAATATTATTCAATGAATCTACCAGTATTGTGTATTGTCACCATAATTAAAAAAATTGCCATTAAAGTCAAATAATTTGGTTTGATCCTTGCTTTTCAAATTTTCGTGTCAGAAAAGAAAACATTCGGCTGGAAAATATAACCTTTACGAGAAATTACGACGATGGAGTGAGGCTGAGACATGAACTGGGCGCGGAAACGACGACAAATACAAGACGAAACGCGACGAAAATCAACTGAAATACGACGAACATGAAAGCGAATGCGACGACGAACAAAACATGGAAAACGAAGAGCAAATGATGTACGGAACGCGGAAGAAAAAAAAGAGAAGAGGGAAAACAGAGACAATGAAACAAAGAAGAAAACCGGAGATAAAAGTTGCTAGAAATATCGTAAATTTAAGGATATATGAGAAATAAGTTTGATTGTTGAAATACAAATAAAAATAGAAAGAAACGGTTATATGAAAGGAAAACTATTTTTTTTAATGGTATACTTGTAAATAATACAAATTGGATTGATTTATATCACTTTTCACCAAAATGAGTTATTTTAATAAATGCTATTGTAAAAGTGTTAATTTAGTTATAATAAAGAACAATTGACAAAAATAATATTTTTGAAATTTTTATTTTAAATTTATCACTATTAATTTATTTTTCCAATAATAATACAAATTTTAATATTAAAATATCTGTATAGCATTTTATCCAATTAAAAAAACTAAAATATCTTTAATTTTAGAAAAAAAATTGTGATTAAAAAATGAGGCAGCACAAAAGAGATTAGATTAAAATTAAAGATAATTGACTAATTTAGCAATAATTAATGTTTTAATGACTAAATTAACATCTCAAACATAAACTCCCACACATAGCATTTTTAAAGTAAAAAAAAACTAAAATAATTCTATTATAACAAATCGGTAGCTAATCCACATATATCTATCTTTAATTTAAATAGCAAAAATTTTATAACAGCTTAAGTAGAGGAAGGGAATCGAATCTTGGACTATTGAATAAGAGAAAAAATGGAGACAACATCTCAAATGCTCTTAATTTATAAAAAACAAACACTCATATCCCTCACTAATCTACATACCCCCATAAATGTAAAATTCCAAAACTACCCTTAATGAAACAAACACTCTTATTTTCTTTTTTCTTTAATTTATTTAACTTATAATTAAAAAACAAAAATTCAAAAATTCAAAAATTCTCTCATTCTCTCTCCTCTCACGCGATCCTCCTCTCTCTCCTCTCTCACGCGATCCTCCTGCTCTCTCTCCTCTCTCACGCGAAGAACAGCGGGCGGCCGAATCATCTTCTCCAATCGCCATTTTCTTCTCCTATTCTTCTCTATCGCCATCGAATTCGATCCTCCAGCTCGCCATAGACGGCGCCACGATCTTGAACAAATCCTCAACTTCCAAATTAAGGTTTACATTAAGAAAGATTTGTGAAAAAATGATTTATTTGTAAATTTAGGATAAAAACCACTATTTTGATCCACATTGAAGTTATAATTATGTTGTATGGGTTGATCTCGAACGCATTACTATGTGATGTATTGTGGATGTTGAATTGTAGCGAATCGTTTGAAATTAAAAAAGATTTGAGGCCAAAATCATTGTACAGTCGTAGGAGAACTAAGTAGAACTGGGTATTACTGGAACTTACGGGATGAAGATAGTAAAACTACTAGAACAAGTAAAACTACTAACACTAGTATTATTGATGAGGAAAGTAAAACTAGTAGAACTAGTATTACTAAAAAGGAAAATAAAACTAGTAACACTGGTATTACTGATGAGGAAAGTAAAACTAGTAAAACTGGTATTACTGATGACAGTATTAAACAAGTATTACAAAAAAAAAGTAAAACTAGTAGAACTGGTATTACTAAAGGGAATCTGGTAATGAATATTTGGTAGATAAAAATGTATTACTAGTAGAACTAGTATTACTGAATGAACTTGCTAACTTTTTTTTATATTCTTCTATAGGAGACAATGAGCAAGAACGTAACTATACATTTTGACTACGGGGAATTTGTTTCAAATGATTATATATGGAATTCGAAAGGTCGTATCTAAGCTATAATGTTTAAGAATACAAGTTCGGAGGATATAACGTTGGCGATGTTAGAAGCTAGCATATGCAGGAAGATTGCGACAGATGAAAGTAGGACGAAGTTAAAATTGAGTTACATTCCATTGTTAGTGGGAGCTCAGATACCATCAGTTATTACCGATAATGAAGATGTGTCTATTTATCTAGATACCATTGATAATGAGAAGCGTAGATGTATTTTGTACGTGGAGGTCATCACAACAGATCATTACTTGGAGCAATTTTCAAAAGTGGGCTGAGATAGTTCGTGTGGTGTGAACTATGACGTCTTGCATTCAATAGATGAGGAAATTAATGCAAGTGACATTGTACCTTACGTAGGTGGAGCAGAACAACGTGATGGCGAAAATTATGAGGATGGTACTAGAGATGGAGAGAATGTACGACATGGTGCATATATGGGTAACGAGTTTGATAGCTCAGCTATGCATGATAACTATGTTAAGATTCCACAGGATAGTCAGTTTATAGATGCATGGGAAGACGGTATGGGTATTGTGGTCGGCCAAGAGTTTACAACGAAGCATGCATTGCAAGATTTGGTGGACAGAGCCGCATTTCAGAATTATTTTAGTTTTACGATAAAAAAATCTGACAAAACAAGATTAGTTTTACAATGTCATCAAGAAAGCTATAAATGGCGTTTACGAGCTGCGAAGATTGGAAGGTCAGATTATTTCTTGATTAGAACTTACAACAACATGCATACATGCTCTCGGGCTAGTTCGAGTACAAGCAACAATAAAAGAAAAGGCACACCAAGATTAGTTGCAGATGTTTTGCATGCAGATTTTCCAAGACAATTGCACACCCCTACTGCTAAAAGTCTTGTATCTCTTGTTCAAGGTAAATTTGGTGTGAAAGTATCATATTCGACAGCGTGGAGAGGGATAAAGAAAGCTCTTACTGATGTTCGTGGTACTCCAGCAGAAAGTTATGAGGTTTTGTACCAATATTTGTATATGTTGGAAAAGGTTAATCATGGTACAGTAACAAGAGTGAAATTGGACGAAGCAACAGAATTCAAATATCTATTTATCGCATTGGGAGCTTGCATCGAAGGGTTTCAATGCATGAGGAAAGTGATAACGATGGATGCAACTTTTCTTAAGAATGGATATGGTGGTGTCCTAATTTTTGCGACATCTCAAGATCCTAATTTTCACCACTATCCCATAGCCTTTGGGGTACTTGATGGCGAGAACTACGCAAGTTGGACATGGTTTTTTGAAAGCCTGAAAATCGTTGTTTCCGACTCTTCAGATTTGGTATTTATCAGTGACAGAAATGCAAGTCTCATCAAGACAATTACTAAAGTTTACCCGAACGCGCATCATGGATATTGCATATGGCATTTGTCTCAAAATGTGAAAGGGCACGTTTCTAACGTAAACAAAGACATATTTGCTTGGAAATTCATGGAGTGTTGTAAGATATATACAGAGGCTGAGTTCATGCGGGTTTATGGTGAATTTAGGTCTAGATATCCTTCTGCAACCAAGTATTTAGATGAAACAGCTGATGTTAAACATTGGGCGAGGTGTTATTTCCCAGGCGAAAGGTACGACATATACACAAGTAAGTGTGCAGAGTTATTGAACAGTGCATTTTCGAACTGTAGGAAGTATCCCTTACTACCCATGATTGATGTGATTATCTCAAAAATCTCTGAATGGTTTAACAAGCATAGGAAAGATGCGGTTTCTGGATCGGACTACCACAAACTAGTGCCTTTTGTGGAGAATTTAGTTCACAATACATGTAAAGAGGCAACTGTCTTAACTTTGACGGAGCTAAACAGTTTCGAGTTAGAGTACGTTGTAAACGGAAGTGATGGAAAGACGTACTTGGTGAATTTGATAAGGAAAACTTGTAGTTGTAAACGTTTTGATATCGACAAGTACCCTTGCGTACATGCAACATCCGCTGTCATAGAATACATGAAGCGTGAAGATAGAGCACGGGATATCTTTTTTCATGATTTGTGCTCAAAGTATTATTCCGTGGAGTTGTGGGCACTAGCATATAGCAGAACAATTTATGTAGTGCCGGATAAGTTTGAGTGGAATATCCCGGATTACATCAAAGAATTACAAATCATGCTTTGAACTATAACAATAAAAAGGAAGAAAGAGATTAAAGAGATTTCCATCTACCGGAGAACGCCGCAAACGGACTAATAATAGAAGGGTACCAAGACGGAATTTGTCATATTGGTTATTTGGTAATGCTAATAGTGTATGAATAATTGTATTTTTCATTACGTTATTTGTACTAATGCTTATTTGTGAACATTTGTAAAAGACAACTTTCTGTTTTGGAGAACTACGTAACACTAGGTTGTACTACTATCATATCGGAACACTAGGTAACATTGGTATTACTGAACTTATGAAGTAAAACTACGTAGCACTCGTATTACTGTTATTTAAAACTTGTAAATAATGAATTCAATTTGATTTCACAAATTTATCACAAAACAAATATAAAAGTTAACATAAACCAATTTTTGTTATATAAGGAACTATAAAATCTCAAAAATATGTATTCAATATAACAATTAAAAATCAAACCATAATAATGTATTCGAAGAATATATTCCACTAAACACCTTATACTTTTATAACCACTTTCTCATAATCACTCATTTCAAAACGAAAACACACATAATAGAACTTTCAATAAATATTAATATACAAAGTGATAACAATCATACTTTAACTGATTATAAACTAATATAAAACTAAAAAACTTCAATTTTTAGTTGGTAAAACTAATTTAAATCAAAAACACCCTAAAATAACACTATGTACAAAATCCGTATTACTAAAAGCTTCTGTAAAACTAGTTGAAATCGGCGGCTCCCAAAAAAGAAAATGGCGGCTACAAAAAAAATGATGATTGCCAAAAATAGAAAGTGCCAAAAAAATATTTTTTAAAATTTCAAAAATTTGGAATATTTGTATGAATTTATTAATTTATAAGATTTATATAATTTTTTTTAAGAAAAAATTAATTTTTAAAATTTTCAAAATTTTTAAAGTTTGTAGAAATTATATTAATCTACAATATTTTAATATAATGAAAATCAATCAACCATAATTTTTAAATTTTAAATTTCAAATAAGTCTGAAAAAGAAAAACATTAGTTTTACGTAGTTCTACCAAATGATACGAGTTTTACGAAATAACAACAAGAGAGTTACGAAATCAATCAACCATGATCTTCTCAATCAGCATTCCTTCTCCGCGTTGGCCACCTTGTGTATGGAGTCTTTACAGCACCGGAAAGGTTTCTTTTCCTCTTTTTAGTGAACGTACGTAGTATAGTACGCTCGGTTGCATCCTCGGTTGCAACCTCGGTTGGAACCTCGGTTGGAACCTCGGTTGGTATCTTCGTCGGTTCTGGAATTTTAGCGCTTTCCGCTTCCAAATCACCTTCTCCAACGCATATGGCTTCATCTCCGTCCTTTGAACCCTATAATCAAAACAAATAGTTTTACTCAATATCCGTATAAATTATTAATTCTTACTCGAATCTAACTAATGCAAACATATTTACCATTCCCATATCAACGGTTGTATCATCATCTGTTGTTGGACTTCTCTCCACGCCTTTCTCAACGCTTTTCTCCACATCCCCGTCCTTCTCACACTATAATCAAAACAATTAGTGTTACGCAGTATGATTCAGTATTACTTTTTCATACAAACACATTTACCGTCTCCGCATCAATGTTCCTATCATCGGCCCTATCTTCGTCCACATCATCCTGCCTATCCTCCTGCCTTGGACTTCTCTACAAATCCTACAATTCAAAAGCAATTAAATTAAGTATTATTAAATGTTTGTAATACTACGTAACACATAATATTACCGTTTCGTGTTCTCCAACACCACCGCGATACATCTCTTCATACAACCTAGTTGTTTCTAACTTGTCTTTTACGTATTCTTCCACGAATACGACCTTTGTGTATACCCCTGCATTTTTCTCATCTAATTTTTCTATTTTCTCATCCAATTTTTCTATTTTCTCATCCAATTTTTCTATTTTCTCATGGACTTTTTTGAATCCCTCCTCCATCTTCTTCATGAGCTCTACCAATGCGGTAATGGGCGCATTATCACTAGCTACATTCTCCATTTGTTCAGCAAGGGGTGTATGGGGTGCATGAGGTGCATCGGGTGTATTCACGGGTTCTGCTCGCGAAGCCACGTCTTCGTTGAATATTTCCTCGAAGAATATCAGTTTCTTGTCATGATGTAAACGTGTCGTCCAACTTCGGATAATGACATCGTCATTATCCTCAACGTCTTCTACTTCATAGATTTCAGAAAGTAGTCCTTCTTCATCAGCAGATGCCACCAAGATACTCTCAATATCCTGAAAAAAATAATTTTCAACATTAGTTTAACATATTAAAAATATAAAATAGTAACACTACGGAAAACTAACCTTAGTGCTACCAAGTGCTTCGTTGATCTCATCCAGCGTGAAGCCCTTCATAGCACTGCGCTTGAACTTTGTCTAGCACATTCGAGGACACGTGCTATCAGCACCAGAAACATCTTCCCGGAATTTGTTCCTAAGCTCAGGAATAGCCTCAAACGGTAGAAGCTACACAAACAAATATTATTAGTTTCAAATATAAAACAAGTACAATTTAGCAATAATTAAAATGATATTTACCTCTAACGGTGTACAAAATATGGGCATAGTCCACTGGGTACCCTTCACCACACCTCGGAAATGATCCATTGTATGCGAGATCTCTCGCATAATGTGATCAAAAGACAATCTCCCCCATGGAAATGTCTTGTAGAGATCGAGATCGCTCATAACTCGTTGGAAGAATGGCTCGACGGCAGGTGCATCTTCTCCCATCTTTGTCTGTCCTATAATAATGCTTGATAGAAAATATAAGACAGCCATCTTCAACCTATCTTGCGAAGGTCTCATATCCTTCAGCTTCTCCTTTACATCTGCGTATCTGACCTTTGCACCCCTTCCGAAATGCTTTTCAATAAAGTCCATACTACCTATACTTTGGTAGTTCACGGGATAATTCCGGCAGTCCAGCCTGGAGATTAATGTGTGTTCTCTTATCCCATACCGGATGGGAGTACCGTTTACGAGGAACCAAACTTCTCTTTTTCTTTCCGTTCGCACAGTGCGAACCAAGAGCATCCACAATCCTATCACTTTGTGGTTCTTATCATTCGATATATGGAAAAAATACTTGAATTGTGGATGACGGTGAAACCACCTCTTTTCGTCCACTCGAAAGGGGTACTTCAAGTTATCTAACGTCTCCACCGCTTTAGTGATGTAACACCTCGTGGGGATCTTAATTTTCTTTGTGTACTCGGATGGCTGGAAATACATTTGTATCGGCTGTAAAGCCTCTGTTTCCTCACCAGAATCCTATAAAACAAATACAGTTTTATCCAGTGTTACCAAGTGTTACAATTTAGATTCATAATTTTTGCTACATAGTTTTACCTAATTTTACCCAGTGTTACTATCCTCAAAAACATATATTTACTACACAGTTTTGTCGAGTATTACAAGTACTATTATTTTTGTTCATTCTTACTAGTTTTGCTCAGTGTTACTAAACACAAATTATCAATTTTAATACACAGTTTTACCGAGTCATTACAGTGTTACTAATTCTACTTTTGAAACATAGTTCTACTTAGCACTACCAGTATTACTATTTTCCTTTAGTGTTACTAGTTTTACTCAGTGTTATTAATCCAAAAGTTAGCAATTTTAATACATAGTTTTACCTTAGTGTTACTAGTTCTCTTTAGTGTTACTAGTTCCATTTAGTGTTACTAGTTCTCCTTAGTGTTACTAGTTCCACTTAGTGTTATTAACCTAGAAAACATCAATCTCCAACACAGTTTTACCGAGTTCTTCTAGTATCACTGCCAAGAATATCAGTTTTACTCAATTCTACTTAGTTCTACCATTAAAAATCGATACGTACCGTTAAATCTCTATCGGAAACACTTCGCGAACTGTTTCCTTCCTGCTCAGAATCGGTTGGATCTTCGTAAACGATTCTAGATCCAGCTACGACAATCCTTCTTTCCAGATTTTCTCCTCTGTCATTCGGACTTTCTCCACATCCGTAATTAGCATTTTTTGTTCGAGCCATCCTACAAAAAAACAACCGAATTAGAACACTCGAAAATCCATACAATCTTAATCGAAATCGACACAAACGAAGTTCTCTTATGAAATTTCAAAGTTAATACCTTAGTTCTACGGAGTTTTACTTCGGTTTCGCAATAAATCCGGGAAAATGGGAAGAAGAAGTTGAGAAAGTTGATAATGAAGTTGAAGATAGAAGATGTTCGATCGGGAGAGAGGATATGTGAATGATAAGATGTTGAAGAAGAGTTGAAGAAGAAACAGAGTGAAGAAATAGAGTTGAAGAAATAGGAAGTTGAAGAAGAGGGGAATACTGTCGCCGATCGTGGGGGAACTCGGGGGAAACTGTAACCGAAAGAGAGAAATAGGTAAAAAAATTTTATCCTAATTTTTGATTTTAAGTTATTTAATTTTTTTTTTAAATAAAAATGGATCGACCTGATTTTAATGGGTTTGGGTGGGTATTTGTTGGTTGGATCGGTAATTAGTATCAACTTTTAGGTTTTTTGTCTTTTGATTGTATTTTTCAATTAAAAATATATGTTAAAAATTGGAGGGGACATTTGAGCATTTTTTTTATATGAAATTGAAGACCGTTGAAAAGTACAAAGAAGGATTCCACTTGATGTCCAAAATTGTTTCTTATATGTAAAAGTGGTAGCTTTCGCTGAGTTTATAGTCCAAATCAAATGATATGCGACAGACAAATAATCAGATAGAGAAGTGTAGCGCAAAAACTTGTAAAATTTACTAGCAAATAAAATTTATATCTGAACCCAGAAATCTGAGAGTGGATAATATGATGCAGCCCAACACCAAAGGAGTTGTAAGTCAATTAAGAAACTATATGTGAATTGGTTTTGTACATGATTAGGAATACAAGATAGTGGTTAGCGATTAGGTTATGGAGATGTAAGAAAAAAACAAAAGAGAAACCTGCAACAAGACTATAAATCTTGGGGAATCCAAGCAGCTGATAGTTGATACAAAGGGTGATGCACAAATAGAGACTATGAAAACTCTTGCAAGAACCAATGCATAAATAGTTGAATTTCATATAACTAGAAATAGGAAACCAGAAATACAAACAACGATTGCTCTTACAATGGCGGTAATAAGATGGATCATTACTATTATTTAACATGCGATGTAACAAAGATATTTGATACTACTTCAGAGTCAGTAACAGAAGATGGTCTGATTCGATGGAGAAGAGTTTCAAAAAATACTTGAAAAATGTTGCAGGCCGAATCACGTGTCAAAATTTTGCATCTCCCTACTCCAGTCCGAATTGCTGTGTCAAAAAAGTACCTGGAAAAATATCTGGAAAATGTTACAGAGAGAAAAGTTTCAAAAAGTACCAGAAGGTGGTACTCTGCCAAATCGCGTGCCAAATCGCATGTCGAAGCTATTCCTTTGCTGAATTGCGTACCGGAAATGGAGACGACATGCTGAATCGCGTGCCAGAGAGGGAGAAGACTACAATTTCATCGTCGGAGTTGGAGACGACGACGATCGCACTTATTGTCTGCAATTTCGTCACCGGAGATGTTGAAAACGGCAAACACTTCCTGTCTGAGATTTCTTCTAATTTTATGTAGGGATATAATAGACTTTTTTGATTGGTGAAAAAATGCTATATGGGAGAGTTTTTGTTTGGAGTGCTATAACTGCCATTAAACATTGATTTAGTGCTAATGTAGGATATTTCTCTAAAATTAAATCAGATTATTTTACTATTTTTCTATGTAAAAAAATGTTATTTGTGGGAGTTTAGATTTGAGATGGTAATTTAGTCACTAAAACCTTATGTCGTGTTAAATTAGTCAATTGTTCTTTGAATAATTTCTTTTTTTCCTCAAATTTTTTCTCACTTCCTAAATATCTTTTTCCCTTGCATATTTTTTATTTTGTATGTTTGGAAAATAAAAGTATTACTTATCCTTATAAATATAAATGTAAATTAAATTTAACAGCAATCTAAGGTCCTTAAATTTAATGAATATTTCTAGACACTATATTATAATACTAGGAATACTAGGATTATTAAAAATATGTAACTAAAAAACCTAATTTAGCTATAATATTATATCTAATAATTTTAAATTTAGCAGTTGTATTTATATTACAAATATTCTATAAATAAAATATTATAAACATATTCATAGTAATTTAATACACACTAACAATAAGTAAATTTAAATAGTTGATTAAATTCACAAAAATAAATATAATAAAATATTATAATTAATAATTCTGCGTGTAGTGCGGGTCAAATCCTAGAAATTGACCTTAGTGTGACCTTAGATGATTACACATCTATAATGATTTAATATATATTAAAAATATATAAACTAAAAAATATTTAATAAATTCACAAATTATAAATATAATAAAATATTATAAATATAAGACTTTTTGCATAGTTCATATTAAATTCTAACAAATTTATAATTTAAAGTATTAAATTTCACATTTGAATTTATATTACGAATATTCCATAAAATAAACGTTATTTATTTTTATATTATTATTTGAACAGTAATATTTGACAAAATAACATTAGAATTATAAAATATTAATTCAAATATCATTAAATAAATAAATCACAGAAGAAATATCAAATACATAACAATGTTAATATATTCATGAATTTTATGAAATTCAATATTTAAAATTCAAATCTTTATTAATATGCTTTAATAACATTTTTACCCCAAAAAAATAAATCAACTATATTATTACATCTAACAACTTAAAGTTTTGCATATGTATTTATATTGCGAATATTATATAAAACAAATATCATTTATAAATATATTGATAGTGATTTAGCATTCAATAAAAATATGTATTTGATTAAATTCATAAAAATATAAATATAACAAAATATTATGATGAAATAACTCCGCGCATACCGTGGATCAATTTGTAGTATTTTTTATTTTGTATGTTTGGAAAATAAAAGTATTACTTATCCTTATAAACTCAGTTTTAAAATATTTATAAAAATAACGAGATTTAAAAAAGAACAAAAACGGAATTTTGATTTTTTTTAAGTATGCAAATAAATTGTAATAAATAAAATCAGAAGAAATCAAAGATGATATTTCATCAATGCAAAAGAAAACAAATTGCAACTAAATAAATAAACTAATAGCAACTAAAACAAAATGCATTATCTTATGGTGCTGAGTGTTAGCACAAGGATTGTGGCTAAATAGATGGAACGGTGTGCAACACGTAAGTCTAGACGCGTGAAGTTTGAAACTGCTGACGTGGCGCGATCTCATTGGGAATGAGATATCAAACTGTGTAAGGAAGAAAAGATATTTAAAGAAGGCAAGTTCGTGGTACTGAATATTGCTGAATATTCATTTATGAAAAGGGAAACCCTAAGTCACATATAAAAAGAAGGTGTGGACTTGCAGCTAGGGTTGTCGCTCTTAAGAAGAAAGTGAAGCTCTGTGTGTAAGCTGTTGTACACGTTTTTCGGTGAGTGAATAAAGAGTGATCACAACTGTTGTTGTGGGTGAGTTTGGGTAGATTAGGAATTGGTCAGTGGCATGCTAAGTGTTAGTAGTGCATAAATCTGATTAAAAACTATTGTAGAATTGTGTTTAAGTGATTTCTAAGATAAGTTGTGTGTGTTATACAAAGTTCTTGGTATTCTCTATATTCTAGTGCTTTCAATTGGTATCAAAGCAGGTCACCTAGCATAAATCTGAGATTTATCAACAGGTTGAGGTCCTGAGACAGAGTATGGAGACACCCAAAGAACTCATTGCTGGGCAAAAACCACTAATATTGGATGAAAACAACTTTGGGCATTGAAAGGTGCGGATGCGACAGAGAATTCGGGGAATAGATGAAGATGTATGGACAGCAGTGGAGGATGGCTGGGAAGAACCATGGATATTGAACTAGGAAGGTGAGAAAATTCCAAAACCCAAAGAGAAGTGGACATATGCTGATAAAAGTGCTTCTAAGTTCAACTCAAAGGCTCTCACAGAAATATTCTGTGCAATCGACCTTGATCAATTCAAGCTTGTTCAGGCATGTGCGGCCGCGAAAGATGCATGGGACATCCTTGTGAATTCGTATGAGGGTACATCATGTGTGAAGAGGACGCGACTTGATCATCTAGCTTCCCAGTTTGAAAATCTGTGGATGGGAAGTGATGAATCTATAGCGAGCTTTGGGTCAAAATTAAGTTCGATTGCGAATGAAGCGGCTGTATTGGGGAAGGTGTACAAGGATAAAAAGCTTGTCAAGAAACTGTTGAGATGCCTTCCAGCAAAATTCGGACCACATAAGGCAGTATTGAAAATTGCCATGAACACAGATGACATGAAGTTCTCACAATTGATAGGGATGCTAAAAGCTGAAGAAATGGAGAATGCTACAGAGCCTTCTAAGCTGGGAAAAGGAATAACATTCAGTGCCAAACAAGAGTCAGATCGAATGAGAAAGATTGAAGACAATTTGAATCAAAAACTAGAGGAGAGTATGGGTCTGATGGCAAGAAGCTTCAAAAAGGCACTTAAGCGCATTGAGAAGGGACAAACCAAGTCGCATAGCCAATAACAAGGGACTTATCAAAACCGCTCCAGCAATAAACCACCGCGGATGGAAGGTGGAAGATCAAGTAGACGACAAGACGTGCAATGTCATGAGTGCGAAGGATATGGACATTTCAAGGCTGAATGTCCTCTCGCCAAACGCAAGGAGCTGAAATGCTATGAGTGTAAAGGGATTGGCCACATTAAATCATAATGTCCAAACCTTCAGAATCATAACGATAAGTCACTATTAAGCTTTAGTGAGACCGAGTCGGATGATAGTGAAGAAGACGATGAGATGTTAAACTTTGTGGCATTCACAAGTGAAGCAATCAAGGAATCCGATCAAGAGACTAACTCAGATGATGATGGTGAAGTTGATGCAAAAGCTGAATATCGACGTCTCTATGATAATTGGATGATGTTGAGCAATACCAACCTGCGAATCCTCAAGGATAAGGCCATGCTGGAAGCGAAGGTCAATATTATGGAAATGGAGTCCAGTAATAAAAGGAGTTGCGAACCTGAATGTGGCACTAATGAAAAGAAAAAAACAGCTAGCTCAAGTGAACAACTATATGATGCCAAGAGGATTCAAACGCTAGAAGCATAAATGATCAAATTGAAAGATCTTTTGATTCAAACGAGGGAACGCAATCAGACGTTGGAACACAACTTGACAGAGAACTACAAAAAGATTAGGATGTTGAATCAGGGTTCAAAAGATCTAGATAGACTTATGGAGATGGGAACACCCACTGGACGTACATGGAGTCTTGGTTACAGAGGATACACAGAGAGCATCTGTGTCACAGAAAGTCCTGACTACACGAATCTCAAGAACTTTGTCCAGAGTGAGAAAGTGAAAGTCACAGAAGTTCAAAATGGAGACTCTGAACACAAGGAATCTATAGTTAGTGGTAGAGATGAGATTTAAAGGACTAGAGATCCAAAACTTAAGGGGTGCTACTTCTACGGGAGGAGTGGACATATTAGACGCAACTGCTATAGAATGACCAATCGCATAAGGCAGGCTTGGAAGTCAGGAAGGTGTTTTCTTGAACCTAGTAAATTTAAGAAAGTGTGGATTGACAAGAATTACTTGTACTGTTCTAGTTGGTCTGAGTTGAATGTGTGGTAAAGTGGCTTACATCTCAGGAACTGACAAAGAGTCGACTCCATGGTATTTTGGTAGCGGTTGTTCACGGCATATGACTGGTAATCAGGAGTTTTTGAAATCATACATAGAAGTCAAGGCCAGGAAAGTAACTTTTGGAGATGGCACAAAGGGAAAAATATTAGAAGTTGGAATGATTGGTAATGACTTGCAACCCTCACTGATGAATGTTTACTACGTAGAAGGACTAAAGGCGAATCTGATTAGTATGAGTCAACTGTGTGACGAAGGGCTAAAAGTGTTCTTCACTAAGGATGAATGTCAAGCGATGGATAATCAAGGGAATCTGATACTACATGGGTCTAGGTCGAGTAATAATTGCTACATGTGGAATGCGACTGTTAAATGTCTTTCAGTGGTTGAATCTTAGTTGGAACTTTGGCATAGACGACTCGGACACATGAACATACACGGGTTTCAACGAATTGTGCAAGCAGAAGTGGTTCGTGGGGTCCCCAAGCTTGAAAAGGAAATCGGGAACATATGCAAAGGGTGTTGCAAGGGGAAGCAAATAAAGGTACAACATAAACAGGTACCTGAAATTGGCTCTAAGCGAGTTTTGGAATTGATACACATGGATTTAATGAGCCCAATATAGACAGAGAGCATAGTCGGTAAGAGGTATATCCTGGTCATGGTAGATGATTTCTCACGATTTACTTGGGTGAATTTCTTGAGGGAGAAATCTGAAGCGTTTGAGAAGTTCAAGATTTTCACGCTACAAATGCTCAATGATGAAAGGAACATTGGTCAAATAAGAAGCGATCATGGTGGAGAATTTCAGAACGAGATGTTTGAGAGTTTCTATCACAAGTATAGAATTAGGCATCAATTCTCAGGACCAAGGACTCCACAATAAAACGGAGTAGTGGAGAGAAAAAACAAAACCCTACAAGAGATGGCAAGAGCGATGATGCATGCAAACAATGTGGCTACATGGTTTTGGGCTGAGGCCATAAGCACGGCGTGCTATATCATCAACAGGGTTTATGTTAAGCTGGGTACTAAGACTACACCATATGAAATTTGGAAAGGGAAGACTCCGAATTTGAGCTAGTTTCATGTTTTTGGGTGTGTATGTTATATACATGATGAGAGAAATCACCTTGGGAAATCACCTTGAATGTCCAAACCACTCAGTAGATGATGTAATTGGAGATATCCATTGTGATAGACGAACCAGGAAAGTTCAGATTGACTTCAAGAATATGGTTAAACTGGCCTCGTTTGTATCACTTATAGAATCGAAGGATGTGAGTGCAGTATTGAAGGATGAATCATGGGTGACAGTAATGCATGAAGAACTGGAGCATTTTACCAGATACGACATATGGGATTTGGTACCTAGACCAAACAATGTCAATGTTGTGGGAACAAAGTGGGTCTTTAAAAATAAGATTGATGAAGATGGGAACATTGTTAGAAACAAGGCACGATTGGTCGCTCAAGGCTACAATCAGATAGAAGAAGTGGATTTTGATGAGACTTTCGCACCAGTGGCACGTTTGGAATCGATCCGACTATTGTTTGGCATAGCATGCAAGATGGACATCAAGTTATTTCAGATGGATGTAAAAAGTGCGTTTCTGAATGGATTACTCTAGGAGGAAGTGTATGTGACACAACCTAAAGGGTTTGAAGATCATAAGTTTTTCTCACATGTCTACAAACTCAAGCGAGCTCTATATGGACTTAAGCAAGCACCAAGGGCATGGTATGAGCACCTAACTCAATTCTTGTTAAGGTATAACTTCAGAAGGGGCAACATAGATAAGACTTTGTTCATTCAAGAAGAAAAGGGACATATGTTGATAGTTCAAATCTACGTTGATGATATCATATTTGAAGGAACAAACAAAGCACTTGTAGACCGATTTGTGATGAATATGACGCAGGAATTTGAGATGAGTATGGTGGGAAAGCTTAACTACTTTCTTGGACTACAAGTAAAGCAAACTTCAGAAGGGATTTTGTGTCACAAAACACTTATGCGCGAAATCTTGTGTCTCGATTTGATATGCAGACAAGTAAAGCTGCTATAACACCTATGAGCACTACCAGTAAGCTGTCCAAGGATGAAGAAGGACCACCGGTTGACGAAAAACTATACCGAGCAATGATAGGGAGTTTACTCTACTTGACAGCGAGCAGGCCGGATTTGTGCTACAATGTGGGAGTGTGTGCAAGATACCAAGCCAATCTACGCGCATCACATCTGTTGGCTGTCAAGCGCATACTGAAATATGTGAAAGGGACAGCAAACCTAGGTATGTGTTACACAAAAGAGACGAATACTAACTTAGCTGGTTTCTGTGATGCAGATTGGACAGGTAGCACTGATGATCGAAAAATTACCTCAGGTGGATGCTTCTTTCTTGGAAATAACATGATCTCTTGGCATAGCAAAAAGCAGAACTGTGTGATTTTGTCTACCATGGAAGCAGAGTACATTGTCCTGGGTAACTGTTGTACACAACTACTATGGATGAAACATATGTTGGATGACTACGGTATGGAAACTGCACCTCTACTTATACACTGTGATAATATGAGTGCGATAAAAATATCTAAGAACCCGGTGCAACACTCTAGAACTAAGCATATAGATATAAGGCATCATTTTGTTAGGGAACTGGTGGAGGATCAGATTGTTGAAATTGTGCATGTTACTTCTGAAAAACAATTTGCTGATATCTTTACTAAGGTTTTGGATGCGAATACATTTATCTCACTACGAAAAGCACTCAGAATGTGTAAATTATGACTGTATGTGCGATAGTGGGGAGGAAAGCTACAAACGTGTGTATATATGTCACAATATTAAGTGAGGTTATATTCGGTTGTGTGACAGGTAGTTTGTGGTAATTATGAGTCTCTAGGTACAAAAGAACACTTGAAGAAGGGAGTAGACAGTGTTGTGCCATACATACACATCAAACAGTAATATAAAAATGAAAGAGTTAACAAAAAAAGGTGATGGCACACACAAAGGCCTAAGATGATAGGATACTCAACTTGGCGTAAGATGATACCACATTTTACTCTATGCTTGATCACTGTCTGGATTAGGCAGAAGGTAGTGTTTAACCGAGAAGAGGTGTTTTCGGATCAGATTGCTACAACAATCTGGACTGAAATAGATCCAATTCAATGCTAAGTCCCTTCTGAAGGAGAAAACAAAAAGGGGGAGTAATGATAATAAAAAAAGGGAAAGGTATGTGGAGGAGAGGTATCTTCTTCGTGTGTTCAAAGTGATGAGATGATTCGTTGGTACACTCTTCTGGGATATGATTTGGATTGACCTTCTCAACATGATTACATCACCTATGTAGCTATAATTCCCATTTACGCATAGTTCAGTTTGATTTCATGCATTTATGTGGGTTGAGTGGAGGATGTTTGACCTCTTTAAATAGTAGTTTTTCTTCTTTCATTTCATTAGTGTAATATGTAGTTTCTGGCAGCCTAAATTCCCCATCACTTCATCGGATTAAATTGTCTATAAGTTGAGTGCCTGTCTGGTGTGTTTGATTTTTGTCACACCTCTAATTGTGTAGCAGTTAATTTGCTCTGTTTCGTAGAATATTTATTAACCGATTTATTTTGATTTTTTTCCTCTGCGAAATGACGCTGCTGAGATGTGCCTCTTCTATGCAACCGCGCCACGGACATATAAAAAGGGTGTCCCTTCCCCTCCCTTGTGCAATCGACTATTCTCTCTCTCTTTAGAAGTGTCGTCTCTTTGAGAACTTGGAAACCCTAACACCCGTGTAGCAATGGCGACTTCAAGGCGACCATTTACTCGACAAGCAGCCATCCGCGAGCGAGAGCTTGCTGCCGCGATGTTCGACGACAGAGCCTCTCCCTTGTCTGCACCTCTTGCTCTCCCGGTGCCTCCAACAACTTCTCGTCACCCGCGCTGCTCTGGGAAGCAACCCATCGCCGACACCCCTTCACCTCACGAATCTGACGCCGAGATGGAGGATGCCGAGGATCCACTAACTGGAGGGAATTACCCTTATCTTGAAATCGAGGCCAGATTTGAAGCCAAACGAGCCAAAGTCGCTGAGGTCTTCTGGCGTAATCCAGAGATTGCGAAGCCCATGACTCGAGCCTTCAACCAGCATTTTGCCTCCGCCGATGCGGCTGACCGGATGAAGCAATACCATAATCGGGAGTTCCTCGACATGAAGTACCTCAAGCTTGAGGACAAAAATCTCACCGAAGTCAAGGCCCTTATCGAGAAAGCAAGATTGATCTACACCATACTCGATGTAAGTTCCTATGTACCAGAAATTGTAAGGGAATTTTATGCAAATCTAGGGGATATCGAGTATAGGCTCGACACCAATATGGTCTATGTACGTAGGCTGATGTATGATTTCACTCCGGATATCATCAATGAGATGTATTCACTAAGTAATTCGGAAGATTCGACGCACTCAAACGGCTGGCTCACTAAAAACTTAGATGCCGCGGTGCATGCACTCACGGGTGGTAAGTGGAATCGCTGGGAGGGCTTTTACTCCAAGCATATGACGCCTCCAATGTAGTTGTTGTACAAGTTCTGTTGTCGCAATTGGTTGCCTACCTCGAACAAGACCTCGATGATCAAAGGTCGAGTGCAATTCCTTTTCATGTTGTTTTAAGGGAAACCCTTCGACTTTGGTAAAGTTATCTACGACCAGATACTGAAAAGTTGGGCGCACTCTGGACAAAACCACGCGACTCATCTTTCCCAACTTGATCCATAATCTTCTTATGTATCAACATCATGTTTCTTGTCATCGTGGTGATACCTCCTCTCGGCCTCCACTCCCAATGGTGCTTGATCCGAAATAGGGCAGAAGTGTGAAGAAAGAGGACGGTAGTTCATCTACACCACGCCTTTTAGATGACTTGAGAGAGCTTGGTCGAATGGTTAAGGCCATGCAAATGAGGGTCATTGGTATTTACTCTCTTCCCTATTTTGTTGTTGTGCTCTAATGTGTTTTTCTCACGTGTGTTTTTGTCTAATTATGATCTCAAGAAGGGGGAGAATACACGGTTGGAGGTAAATGCCAAGATGGTGAGGACACGTCTGAAGGAGGACATGAGTCCGGAGATGAGAGTGGCTAATATGATCCCATGTAGGACCCAGTAGATAGGGGGAGCCACTGTGTTTGTTACAATGCGATCTTTTTACTTTTGGCTCTGTTTTCTGTTATGCTCTGTTTCTTTTGGAACCTTTGGAATATGGATGATGTTTGTGTAAGAGCTTTGAACTTTATGTGAGACTGACTTTGATGTCAATCTGATAGGTTTAAGACTTTTTGTGTGTTATATGCCTTGTGTGTGTGTGGAAGATGTTAATGATGATGCAGGTTCAGGAGATCTCACATTTAGACAAAAATGGGGAGATTGTTAGCACAAGGATTGTGGCTAAACAGATGGAGCGGTGTGCAACATGTAAGTCTAGACGCAGGAAGTTTGAAAGTGCTGACGTGGCGCGATCTCATTGGGAATGAGATATCAAACTGTGTAAAGAAGAAAGGATATTCAAAGAAGGCAAGTTTGTGGTACTGAATATTGCTGAATATTCATTTAGGAAAAGGGAAACCCTAGTGTAAGTCACATATAAAAAGAAGGTGTGGACTTGTAGTTAGGGTTGTCGATTTTAAGAAGAAAGTAAAGCTTTGTGAGTAAGTTGTTGCACATGTTTTCTGGTGAATGAATAAAGAGTGATCACAATTGTTATTGTGGGTGAATTTGGGTACATTAAAAATTGATCAGTGGCATGCTAAGTGTTAGTAGTACATAAACCTGATTAAATATTATTATATAATTGTATTTAAATGATTTTTAATATAAGTTATGTGTTTTATAAAAAGTTATAGGTATTCTCTTTATTGTAGCGCTGAGAAGTCTAATCTCTTTATTATAGTGCTTTGACTGAGAAGTCTAAAAAGTTATGTGTGTTATAAAAAATCTAATCCGATCGATCATTCCAACAAACGAGTTAGACTTAGTCAAAGGTTTGTGTCTTTTCAAAATAAAACAAGTCAGGTCCTGACACCGTTTTTGACTAGTGGATTGTTGTAAGACAGCTTCTTTTGACTTGCTTTTGCTTCTTAAACCCGAGAAGCCATAGACAAAAAGCAGAGAGATATCAATCATCGTAGTTGAAGAAGAAGAAGAAGAAAATGGACTCATCCATGTCACAAAAGTTCACTCTTGTTTATGCTTTTCTCCTCGGAGGTATTGATCTTATCGGTTCCTTTTCTTATGTTTTCATATATATATATGCATAACTTTGAGTTTGTAAGTGCTTATACAGTGAATCACAAACATCTTTTACGGAGAGTGTGAGTAGATCTTTACTTGATGCATTCTCCTTTTATCAATATATCATTTTTCATGTTAATATAATGCATTAACTCATGGCGATTGTTATTGTAGCTGGAGGGTTAATGGGTTACTTGAAACGCGGAAGCAAAATATCGGTAGCCGCGGGAGGTGGATCAGCTGCATTGTTCTATTATGTATACAGAGAACTCCATGAAAATCTTGTTTTTGCATCTTCCATTGGCATTGGTAATTCTCTTTATTTTTGGTCAATCATATTTCTTTAATCTTGGTGGACAAAATGGATTTTCATCCTTGGGCACTAGCTTATGATGACTCTAAACTTTTCCTTTGTTTATTTCAATGTTGTAGTAAACATGAATCCCTGGAATGGTTGGATTTTATGATTGTTAATAAATTCGGATTTTGGTTATCTCGGTTTTAGTTTGATGAAATCTCAGTTAAGTTTCCCAAAATTTTGATTTAATTTCAATAAAGTGTTTATTCTGTTAAATCAATGTGACAAAAAGTATAACTACATTTAGTTACTATTATATATTTAGTATATTCAAATCTTAGTTTTGTATATATTTAATAAGATATGAATTTTTGATAAGTTTCTGTTAATTCAATATAGATTTGGATATTAACGAAATTCATTTTGTTTATGGTTGAGTTTGTTTAGCAAAAACTCTGAAGCTTAAAAAGGATTTTGTAAATACAAGATAAACCAACTAAATTAGATATTTCAATTATATATTTTTATTTTTTTATTGGTTCGATAATACAGCTTGATATAGTGAACATAAAATAGACATAAACTAAATGTTAATATCATACAATAACACTTTTTAAAAAATTTGTTTTTAATCTAACACTCTATAATTAAAATTCTAAAATAACACAAATAATTATGTAAAAATACTTATTTACTCTAAATAAACTATAAACTTAAAACACTATATTTGATTTTTGTTTTTCAATTTATAGTTTAACTTTTTCTATTAAAATAAATTTTTAATGTATTTTAAACGTAAATTTGTACTATTATTAAAAATTTAAACTGATGATGGTATTTTTAAAAGAAATTTTTAAAAGATACTATTTTAGAAAATTGTACTAAACAAAAAGATATGAAGTTAATTACCAAAGTAAATAATGCAATTAGTTTACTATATTCTTTGTACATAATTCTATATTTCAGAATAAAACACATTTTTACTGTTTTTGGTTATTTTAGAATTTAGTTCTTGTTGGGATTGATTTAGTTCGGTTTGGAAATTTTGGTGCTTTCCTATGTTATAACAATGAGGTCTTTTATACATTAAATGATTAGAAGTTTGGTTGTGAGTATGCAGTTGGGTCGGTAGCATTGACAGGAATGATGGGATCGCGTTACCTAAAGACGAAGAAAGTAGTCCCGGCCGGCGTTGTGTCAATGGTCTCACTCGTGATGACTGCTGCTTACTTGCACGGCCTCGTTCGGTCAACTTGAAGCCGAATGCTTTGTGATGAAACAAGAAAATAAGTAATTTTTGTTGTTGTTTGCACTTCAAATTTGGAAATTGTTTTACAATGATTTGTGATGATTCAAGAAAATAAATAATTTTTTCTACTTCCAGAATTTTAATATCGGAGTTACTTAAGCGAATTTGTTGTTGCTGAGTAGAATGAATTAAGAAAATTAATGAAATATATTCTTCACATTTTGACTTAGGGGTAGAAAAATTCTTGAATCCCAACCAAAATTTTAATATAATCTAAATGGGATATAAAAAATTAATCTGAATTAAAGATTAAATAGAATCCAAACTTTAAAATAAAACCAAATCAACCAAAAATTCTTTAAAGCAACTAATATTTAATTAAACATATATAAAAACATATTAACACATTAAAATTATGATATTAATTAATTAAATTATTTTTTATTTCTTTTGAAAATCAAATTGAAACAAAACTCGAAAAATCCAAAGCAAAAGGAAACCAAACTATAATTTTAAATCCAAATAACCTATTTTCTAGAACTCGAAAACCCCAAAATCCAAGAAACCAAAAAAAACTTAAACTGATCTGAATAACCGAATACTAGCTTAACCAGCTTGAGACCTTTAATTTCGCAGTTTCGTGAGTTTAGTTTTGGATTTAAAAAAAAAAACCTATGCTGGCTGTTTAAATGCACCAAATGTTGTTTCTTTGACCAAAATACCATATAAAAAAATCTGAACGTTTTAGGTGGAACAAAAGATAAGTTTATATAAAAATCCGAAGCTTGACGGTTCGATGTTCACATAACTACGAAAAATTGCACACAGAAAGCAATAAAATGTTCAATATACAGTCTTCCAAAGCAGATTCATGACTGCCCTTTACAGACTTTTTTCCTATCTAAAAAGGAAAAAAGCTTAGAGGAAAGATTTGTACCTCTGCCTTTTTATTAAGAACAGCGGTGAAGCCTGTTGTTAAGTTGATTTCATCTTCTCCATCTTTTCCCGCATCTTGTATTGCAATGTTGCAGGAGCACAATCTAGCGGTGTTTCTCCTGGTAACATATAACAAGTTGTATAGTTAAAAGAAAAACAAAGAGCAGGAAACTATTCACAATGCTTTTCGTAGATCATTGATTAGACATAGGATTTACTTCCGTCAACTACACGAATTTATACAAATATATTTATTTTCATCCGTACTTTTAGGTCTTTCTTTAGCTATATAAAATGTCTTTTTCTTTCGTAATCTATACTAACTTCATAAATTATTGCAATTACACAAATTCCATTAATATTTACATGTTAAATCGCTATTCAACTTGATTTTAATTCAAAAATCTAGTTTCAACTTGCATTTATTTCGAAGTTAACACTAGATTTTCGAATTAAAACAAAGTTTAATAGCGATGTAAACGTTATTGAAATTTGTGTAATATCAATAATTTATGAAGTTTATGTAATTTACGAAAGAAAAACACAGTTTATATAGCTAAAAGAAGATCTAAAAAATACATGTAGAAATATGCTTATTCGCATTAATTCATGTAGTGGATATAACTAAACCATTAGACATATCATGAAGGCAAGATTTTATGTAACAGACTGAGAAATACCTTGTGCATTTTTGTACTCAAGGCTTGCTCCATATTCCATTAACATCAACGCAATATCAGTTTTGTTGAATAGGACACTCTGTGGAAGTGAAACATTATTACAAAAAATTGGACTTACCCCAACGTATCAATCAAACAAGTGGAAAATTGAGAAAGGGAGACTGAGCATGAATATTACCAGATGAAGCACTGACATTCCCTGCTTGTCACGATAATTTGCATCCACGCCCTGCAACTCTTACAGTTTTAGTTGTACTTTTTTTGTGGCAATCGTACATTTGATCGGGCATTAAGTTAGTTTTAGTTTAAACACAATTCCTCAATTGGGAAATAAGTACCTCTTTCAATAGCTTCTTCACACCAGCAGTGTCACCATTCTTAATTGCTTCCCTCAATCCCTTTTTACAAACACATATATAAATTTATGAATAATCTGTCAGACAAATCAATATAATAAGATGCAAAAGTTACCTCCCCATTGACTTCATAGTCTCTTTGCGGGTTGTCTAGTACATAACTCAGAGCCGATCTGAGATTTTCAACAGATTAATTACTTATAGAAAATTCACTCTGATAGGAAATTCAAATCGAGCTATCTACTATAAACAACTTTATATCATCAGTCAGTTGCCACAGCATACAAGACTAACTTGCACAAAAAGCAGATGAACCAATTACAAATGTAACTACGAGTGGGTAAATTTAATCGGTCCAGTTGAAAAGCAAGAGCAACTCAGTTTCCAGTTGATACTTCCTTGCAATAATCAAGCAAATCCAAAGGCAAACAAACAATTTTCAACCATGCCTAAAGCTCATGGAGCAAACTCATTGATAATTTTAGTAAATGCTTAACATACCTAGCATTGACGTTGGAAGTGGAACCCTTACTTTTTGCTGAAGTCTCTGATCTTGGCTTGGGATCTGACTGAAGGAGAGCCACAGGAGCACGAGTAGCCTGTTCTCAAAAGCATTTTATTTAAAAGACAGGAACGTATTCTGTAAGAAAACACTTGAGGACACGAGATTATACCGGTGGGTTTGGTGTATTGGTTGATTGAGAAGGAGCTACACAGATGCAAAGAGGCATACCACACTTGCATTCCATTGTTTGACTGGCTTCAAGGTCCATATCGTCGTCAATGTCCAATCTCAAAACTTTTTCTGTTAGAGAATTAACTTTATTGTAAGACAGCATGCGAATGAGTGCTTGTTTGTGTGAACGAGCTTCCTGCCACAAGTATGGATAAAAAGAACGAAGACAGATTTATCAAAAGGCAAGATTGATTTGTGAGATGCGTTCACTGATTGTTAAGGAGGACTTGGATTGAGAAAATGTGCCAATAAATTTTCAACTTTCCACACTTATTCAGATTTTACCCTCAGATATCAAAAATCAAACAAATTAGTAAATATTAAAACAAATATGATACCAAAGTAAAAGCCAGAATCGAATTTAGCAGCAAATCGCCACAAAACAATCCGTTCATGGAAGAGACGAAACTGATTCTCTTGAATTCGTTGGAACCCTAACTTACTTTCACAAAGATTGGATGTTTGAAAGCAGTAAGCTTGAGGGAATTTGCGATTAACGAACCTGATGATTGAGGAAAGTCTTTTGGTAATCTCTATATCGGCACTGTGAGGAAACGAGACAAGTCGACGGCGGATTTATTCTCTCTTGGCCTCTCGCTCCGCCGCCAGATCGATACTAATTCTGTAAATTTGTTAATAATATTGCGATCTATTTGGAAAAAAAAGGTATGAAGTATGATATGTATGGATGAGTTGTAATATATAAAATGTTTCCTCATTAATATTAATATATATAGGATAGAATAATATTAATATAAGAAACTAGTTTATACACAAACTTTCAAAATTTTAGCAAAGTATAAATGAAATTCAAACAACTGGATTCATTGTAAAATGGGAGAGGTAAATTATCAATATTCTTTTTGATAATTGTTAATTTATTAGTGATAATGCTTGTTGCACACCGTATCCATTTTGGCATATAGATTACTATTTATCCCAGCCGATATCTAATAATATATTATATCTTACGGAATATTAAATGAAAAGATTTTGATTGGATTTAGTTATGGTAAAATATATAAAGGGTTTATTTTGTTAACTACTTGAATTTATGCGAATAAACTTATTTCCACCCGTATTTTTTGGGTCTTTTATAAGTTACATAAACTGTGTTTTTTTCCGTAAACTTCATAAATTATTCCAATTATAAAAATTTCGTTAATGTTTACACGTTAAATTGTTATTAAACCTTGTTTTACTTCGAAAATCTAGTTTTATTTTTAAAATAAACCCAAGTTAAAACCAGAGTTTCGAATTAGAACCAAATTTAGTAGATATTTAACGCATAAACATTAATAGAATTTCTGCAATTAGAAAAATTTATGAAATTTATGTAATTTATGAAAGAAAAATATATTTTATGTAGTTAAAGGAAAATCTAAAAACTACGGGTGAAAATAAGTTTAGTCGCATAAGTTTGTGTAGTTGACGGAAGTAAACCCACATATAAATAGTAGTGTTTGTATAATTTTTTATAACATATTTAATATTTATAATAGTAGATAAAGATTTAAATGTATTGCTAACTTTATATTTAGCAATGTTATATATTTTTGTAATATGTTAACATATTTATTGTATCAAATAAACATGAAAATGTATATCTAATTTTTTATTTATCGCACTATCTAAATTATTGAATGTTAACTTTCATATTAACGTATTTGTAAGATAACAATCATATAACTCATTATCAAAATACGTATTATGTTAAAACATGGAGATTATAATGTGAAAACAATATTTTCTAATAAACTTATATGTTGTCGTGTTACAAATATATGTACCACGTTAACTTACTAAATTACCGACAAACAAAATAGATAATCGACGAGTTGTTTTGAACAACAATTCTTTTAATCCTACTAATGCCATTGCAAATGCCTATTCTAAGACAGGTTATACACAGAACAATGTTTTGCATCTGCAAGATTTGTCTCCAGAACAGATACATGGATTGATTTCATAGTTCAACAATCAAATCAAAGTTCAAGAGTATGTTGCTTCACCTTCTCCCTACTATTTTTGAAAAAAGTGTCATGGCTCAGAAATCTACTTCGGGTAATGTTTCTAGTTTTCTCTTTTCCACAAAAAAATACATCATGTTTTTACCTTTCAATCTCATATTTCTTCTGTACATTTCTGAAGAAAGGTTATACACAGGAAGAAAACCATGTATCTTGAAACATTTCTGAATCGTATGTCCCATTTTTCCACAATGAGTACATACAAGCTTTTGCACTGGTCTTCCTGCATTATAAGCAGCAACATATGGCTCGACTTTTGTTTCAAAATGTGAGGAAGTAGCTTGAAAGGCAACATTCTCAATGTTGGAAGATGGCTTGATAGACTTTTGTCTCTCATCTTGAGTGACAATGTTAAAAGCCTCTTCAATAGTAGGAATCGGTTTTAACATCAAAATGTGCCTTCTTGTTTGTTCATACGATTGATTCAAGCCCATGAGAAACTTTGTGACTCGACTTCTTTGTTGTAAAATTTCCCATTTTCTTGCTGCATCACATTCACATTTGCCACGGGTACAAACAGGAAGCTCTACATAATTCTTGTACTCTTCCCAAAGAATAACAAGTTCAGTGTAATAAGCTGAAACATCTAAAGATCCCTGCTCAGTTTTACTCAACCTTTATTCTATATCATAGATTATAGGAGCATCATCCTGCTTAAACCTAGACAGTAAATTGTTCCAAATTCTTTTAGCAGTAAAGATGAACAACAAACTCTATCCTATTTTCTTTGAAACAGAATTCATTAACAACGTTGCTACAATGTCATTGTGTCTTGACCACACTCCATAATCACGATGAGTAATAGGAGGTTTAGAGATCGTACATACCATCAATAAAGCCAAGTTTGTTCCGAACATTCAATCATGAAACTAATACAACATGATCATTATTATTATTATGAAGATAAAAAGGATTCTCATATTGATCAGCCAAGTATCTTATCGTACTATCAGAACCATAAGTGTTCGTCGAAATCGAAGGAAAAATTGTTCCCATCTCAAAAATGGAGAAATTGGGAGAAATCGGAAAGTTTTGTCAAAATTGATTAAAGAAATGAGAAATCTAGACACAAATGTAGGTCAAGTGAAGAAAAATGACAGAAACAAGAAAAAATTTCGCCGAACAAATCCGTAATCACGATGAACATAGAAACAACTAATCTTTCAAACAAATGAATTGGAGAACTCATTTTGTTCGGCAAAGATGAAGCGTAAAAATCAAAGTTCGAAATATTTGAAGCTGTGATACCATATTACAGCTTGTCAACCAAGATTCTCCAAGAACAAGAGAGAGGACGAGGAGTGCTAGAGAGAGAAATTTAACAATAAACCAACCTAAACCATGAGCATCTAATATTATACATGGATCAAATTAATGCTTCCATCTCGGTATTATACATGTTACTGAATATTCTCTCTCCATACAATGATGGACTGCTAGTACAACGATGTCACCATTCATCAAGTGATTTGAATATCAAAACTAGTTCTATACTATCTACTTGAAAGGTTGACATTGAATCTTATGTGTGATGATATTATACATGACTCAGATTTTAATGCTTCCATCTCAGTATAAATTCGTTGAGGATAAGATATCAGGCAGCAAGTTTTTCTTGTTTTATCAGTTGAAGCATTATATGAAATAGATCAGATTCTTACGCCAGAAACAAGATTACCCAACTCATTAAAGATACATGTAGAGCATTCATTGATTGGGATTTAACCAACATTTGCTCCTCCTCCACCCCCAAAGTTACTCCATCTGAAAGTAGAGAATATGCAACGCTGAACTCGGGATGTCGGTGACCAAATCATTTTCGCAAAACCAACGATCAACAATGTTCCCAATAGGAGATTCCCTTGAATTCACAGCCCATCTGTCTGCAAGCTTAAACCCAAACTTAGATGCAGCTGATAGAAGAGAAGGTTCATCAACCCTTCTGAAAACATGGCATAGAATCAATGCCGGCTTTTCTTGAACCTCAGAGTCATCTATTCTCTGCAAGATCAACTCTTTTGCGGTTTCAAACAAAGGTATAATGGCTTCAGGTACATAGGTAACATCCGTACCAATGATAACTTCGAATCCTCCCCAAGCCAAACCCTTAATGTTTTCTATATGCTCTTTGTTTCCCCATTCAAGTACACCTGTTTTCAGCTTTCCAAGTAGAGTAGGTTGGAGATTCGTTGTGATGTTCTCTGCCAATAGCGTAAGTGCCTTCGTGTCTGCATCAGTAGCTACCACAAGGTTAGCTGATCTGGCAGCTACCATCGAGCAAATTCCTGTGCAGCCACAACCCAATTCCAACACCCGTTTACTAGAAACAATGTTTGGGTTCCTGTCAAGAACAGAAGCCATAAGCCGAGCAGACTCCCATAGCATCAACCCCGTAGATTTGCAAGTATGTTGATATTCTTTTGACAAAAGTTTGATTTTGAAAGCAGAATCTCTAAGCTTAACAACGCTCATCTATATTGGATAGAATAAGAGAGATGAACTTATAAGCCTAAACTTTTTAAAAAGTCTTTGGACAAATATGTTAAAAAAAACAATGTTTCTTACCTCATGATTTGATGAGGAGGCTCCAAACATTTCCATCGCCAGGCCATCGGATATGTCAATGTCAGTATTATCATCGATCTCTTTGATTTTTTGCTCCTCAGATTTAGGCTGGATATTGTTATTATGTTGTTGAGTTTTTCCTAACTTGGCAGGAGTCATCTTATCACAAGTGGTTTTGTCGTTGTTTGAACGACGAAATGTAGCTTGGACCCAACGCCGATTCATGACCAGTTCCCGTGAACGATTCTCAACTTGTTTGCAGCAAACACCTAGATTCTCAACTTCAAAACCTTGTTCGGAGAACAAAGTTTCTAGGAATTCATTAGAAAAGTAGAATGCACGCTGCAATCATACAGAAAGTAAAATCATCACAGTTCTACCAAAAAAAAGAGAAATGTTCCAGAAAATAAATAGCATTCGAAAAGCATAAGAACGAAACTACTTACAGTGCCATCACCTCTGACATAAAAGTTCTCACTGATTTTCTGATCCTTCACAGAAAACCTTTCCTGTTTATCAAACACTGAAAAACATAAGGGGTAACAACCATGGCTTCATATTTTAAAGCATGTAAATCAGAGAGAATTCATCTAAAAATACTAAATCTCCTAAGAACTTATTGGTCTTCCAAAAGACAAGCCAGAATACAATTTTTATAAAATGAGAAAGCCAGTTCAAAAGACTCAATTCAAGTGCATCGAAATGGACATTCATATGGCCTCTGATGTATTGATCGGCATTTTTAGTGAGAGTACAATTGCACCACCAGGACTTTAGAAGTAATGAAAGTTGATTAAACCTGAGCAAGATCGCCAACAGCATAGTCACGGAAGAGAATACACCCATTTGGCTGAAAACAGAATCATAGAAAAGTAACTAGACAAAAATTCAAACTAGTAGAGGAATATGGATGTTCAAAAAGTACATTTAAAAGGATGTGGTTGATACCTTAAGTACTTTGCTAATGTTCTGCAATACTAAGGGCATCTTCTCTGGGGATACCGCAGATAAAACAAATATCTGAATTTAACATGACAAAGGAAAAGGCTCAAACATGATACAATAAAAGAAAGAAAAACCAATTAGAGAAAATTTGTTTAGCAAAATATAGTCTACCAACTAATAAAACTTAATACACCATTAAAGCTAGTTAACACAATAATATACTTGTGTTAGGAAAGTACCATGGTCACAATATCAACTGAAGATGGAGAAATATGCTTGTCAAGATCATTCCCAGTCAAGTCACAAGCAAATGCACAGACGCGTGTCTCCGTGTATTCATCATGAGCCTGAATTTCATAAAGAGTTATATCACACTCGGATCAAGTTCAACAGAGGCCAGTAAGCAAGCAATGTGAAGCGCACATCAAATGGTACATTTGAAAAATAAAACTAATTATTTTGGTGGATGTAACAAGTAAACTACTCACAGGCATACATTAAGGTAGATCTGTTAAATGAACTTAACAGAAACAAAGACTATGACTATAATATAGCTAGTTATGTACAGTCCTTCAGCACGAACTCATGCATTATGTAGTAATACGTTATCGGTTATCTCTAACAAATAAAAGCTTGCATCATAGACCTGAATAAATTCGCCTCATTAACAAAGACAAATCAACCACGAAGAATGAAAATGTACCTTGACCAAGTCAACAGCACGAGGTGAAAAATCACAAGCATAAACAAAAATGTGTGGGTATGTGGCAATCAACGGAAAGATGGTGTTTCCAGCTCCACAGCCAACCTGAAAATCAAGACGAAATGCTTACCAAATTATTCAAAAACTGATACTCATCAAGCAAAACAACAAGAAAGTTGGTTTAGTCATTTAGATAAGGAACAGCTTGAGCATTTTTATTACCTCAAGAATGACTCTATTTTCACTAACCTGAAAAAGATAATTAAGAGAAACTTAGGTTAAATAAAAGAATAGGTAATGCAGTAGATACCAGAAGATTTGCTTTACTACTCACAGAAAAATAGCTGTTCCATTCCTTGTCCAAATAGTGGCGGTCTTTGAAAAACTGATGAAGAATAAGAGACTCTCATATAAAGCACGGTAATATCATTCGCAGACTGAACTCACTTTTCACAATGCACAAATGGAACTTTTGTGATATGACCAAATACAAGAACTAAAAAGGAAAATCAGATCATATTGCTGATAAAAACTGGAGTCAAGGGCTAAGGCAAACGGAGCCCCTTTCATAACATTGACCCAAGAAACACTCAAAACTCAGACATAATTAATTTTATCCTATAGCACCGCCATACGAATATACACCCAAGTTACTTTTATTTTTGTTGTTCTAACACCCGAGTTACTAAGCTCAAACTAAAATGCTACTCAGTATCACTAACTAAGATATTGTATGTGCAGTTGATAAGAATCAAGATCCAAAATTCTCTTTGTTATATTCAACAATGAAGAACCAGAACAGTTCAGGATTTGTTTCAGAGTTCCCAATATCTTCACAAGATCCAAACAACAAAACTAGACAAAGACCCCTAATTAGTTTACCAAAACCACAAGTGAATCCAGACTATGTAACGCTTATAATGAATCAATAACTGTGAATTGAGAGAGAAAAGACTTACTCTGTCTCCATGATGCTTGTAAAATATATCCCAATACTTTTTAGCATCTTTTTCATACTTTTCTGAGAGATATGAAACAGTTGAATTAAAGAACAGTCTGCAAAAGTTACACTCAAGATTCATATCAAATATATGGTAAAGATGTAATCTTTGAGAACCTCGCCAAAAAGTGGAAACACCCGCGTTAGTCGTCGGATAAATCTGCAGCTTCTCAATCGTTTTTTGTTGCTCTTCAATGATTTTCATACCAGAAGACATTATCAAACGCCGTGTTTGTTTTCGACGATAAAAGCTTTGGCTTTTGCCAGAGCAATCTGGAGAAGAGCAAGGAGTTTCTTAAGTACCGGCAAGCGGAGGTGGAGCTATTAGGGGACGGCCGTCACTACTCCAGGGAAATCGGTTTTCTAGTACAGTTTCGGTTTGGTTTTTTGTTTTGGGTTTTTGAAAAATGGTTAGTGATTTAAACCGAATCCATAATATATTATTTAAAAAATATTTAATAAAAATAACATATCCTACCGTATTATTAAATGACATTCTGATATCATCACAATTAGTTACTTGCAAATAAATATGTATATATATATATTTAAATTATTAAAATAATTATAATATATGTTATTTTTATTAATTTAGTTAAAAATTAATATATTTTATTAAACTAACAAAAAAATATTATTAAATTTATAAAAAACAATTATTTTTATTTTTTTAATTTACATATATAAAAATTAATATCAAAAATAATTTTAAATAATAGTTAAAATTATATAAATATTTAATTTACATTTATTAGTAAACAATATTATATAATTGAATAATATTTTTCTTCACAGATGACGTCGGTATAATTATAGTTTTGAGTTAAATTTGGTTTGATTTAATGAGAAAAATAGGAATAAAAATATTTTCGGTTTGTTTTTTTTTTCAATTTTTTTGAAAAATGATTGTTGATTGGAATCGAATTTTGAATTAAGTTTGGTTTGATTTGATGAGAGAAAAAAAACAGTAAAAATATTTTTTAGCATCAACTTAATTTATTATGTTAACAGTATTGCACCATTATCTAAGTTATGTAGTCATTCATTTATGAGAAATTAGCGTACATAGCAAAAAAATTTCTCTATAATTTGCAAAATAACAAGTTCAGTTTTGCTGTGCACTTTTCATAAACTTAATACTGCCCTTACATAGTAGTTACCGTAAATTATCTCCTATGTTATGATCTAATTGAGTAGGCCTGCCTTTTTAGTATAAGCCGAATAATCCGAACCAACCGAACCGAGAATTTTGGTTTTTGGTTTTGTTTTAAATATATTCACTAAATTGATCGAATAAATAATTAAATTTATTCAGTTTATAGTTTGGTTTAGTTCGAGAATACAAAACCGATCGGTTTTCGGAAACCGAAAATCACAATTCCTTTATAAACAACAAACCCTAATTTTTTCGCTTTTGAGTTTTCTCCCAACGGCAACCCTTCTTCTCTTCTCCCAGCGGCAATCCTTCTTCTCTTCTCCCAGCAGCAACTCTTCTTATGTTTCTTCTTTCCTTCTATTTCTTCTCTTTTATTTCTTCTTCTATTCTTTTTTGAAATACTTCTTTAAGATATGATATCTTATCTTTTTTCTTAAATCTTAGGCATGATTTCTTTTTGTGTTCGGATATTTTTCCTCCATTATTACTTCATCTCTATTAGATCTTACACATGATTCTTTATTCTGTTTTTTTCTGGTATTTTTGGTTGTTACACATGTCTTATTTTTTTTCTTATTACCATTTCTTGAGCAAATTAGGGTTTAGTGGTTCCCTTTGTTTGACGATGTGATATATTTTTAGATCCTAACAATAAAATCTTAACTATAAGATTTGATCTATGTAGATCAATGTAGAACAAACAGTCATTATATAGATACATATCATACGTATATGTATCTCCATGATCTACTTTGTATTGCATTTGATCTTTCTAAATTTCTAATAATCAAATTGTTAAAATTTAATATTTGATCCTCTCTGCAGTAATTACAACAATTGGACCAAAATTAGATTGAATTAGACCAAATTAAATCAAATTATACCAAAAAACCGAATAAATCAAGTTAGACCAAATGAACTGAGTTAGACCAAATCGAACTAAATATACCAAAATTTTACTGAAAAATCAAAAATTTCTATCATTAAATTGATTACTCTAAAATTTTATGCAATTAAACCAAAATAAATTTGAATTCGGTTTACTTCAGAATAGTTTTATACACTAACAACCGAACCGAATAAACCGATAGAAAAACCAAACCAAACTGAAATTATTATTATTTTTTGGGCTAACTTTTTACAAAACCGAATTAACCGTAATCCAAGTAAAACCGACCCAAATAACCCGAAAAACCGAAAATCCAAACCTATAATGGAGTGTAAAACAAATATTCTTGGAAAATCGCATCTTTTCATGAACTATCCCATCTGAAAATTGTAACATGTTCCATATGTTCTTGATTTTACTTATATCTCTTCTTTGTTCTTCTTTTACACATATAATTCCTCTTTTGTATTTTCTATTTTTATCTTCATCCCAGAAAGTATGTGATAATTCCAAACACTCAAATCCAAAAAACTATATTTTTTATTCACTAGAATTTTGTTAAGTTAATTTCACATTTACACTTAACTTTGAACTTTTAAACAACTCTAATATATTTCTATTAAACTATGATTGCAATCAAACAATTCATAGTCTATCCAAAGATATATTTCGACTATATGTCTTAATCGTTTTAACACAAAGTTTTTTTGTTTGAAGGATTTATACCAGATTACACAAACCCATTTTTTTAAAAGCTCATAAAACTCTATCTCTTTCAACTCACGAAGAAACACTCCCAAAAATCTTGAGACAGACTAAAAAACGAAAGCCCCTTTAGATAAACAAATTGAATATTCAATATTTAGAAATCTTTTATTTTTCTTAACCCAAAACATTTCAAGAAATATTTCCCAATCATTCTTGATGTTTTTTTCCTTTTTGCCATCCGAATTGATTGTTTCATTCAATGCAGATCCGACTTTCCTTTTCTCATGGATGTTGCTTCATTTTTGTCAGCTAGTTGTTATGTTGCTATTTATGTTGATGCAAGTTTCTTTTTCTCCTAGATGTGCGTCATACATCTTCAATCTCCCCTTTTTTACCTTAGTGTGATACTCAAGCATTTTTTTGAGTTTGTTGATTCCTATAATGATAAGAACAATCCAGTGCAATGCAGACAATAGATATTCCTGTAATGATAGGGACAATCCAGTGCAACACAACAAGAGATCTGACATAATACTTAATCAAACACTTAATGAATTAATTACATATCTATCATTCACTTATAGGTTCAAACCACAAACCAAAATAAGCAGACAAGAGATCAAATTCATCTAACTATTACATCAGCCAAGTTTAATGGGCCTCCATAACTTATGCTCCCCCAGTCATTAAGCATTGTATGGTTTTTGATCATCTCCATAGTCATCTCCCCTTGTTTGAATGCACATATAAGTTAATAACAACAAGACCGAGAAATACAAGAGAAGAAGAATACATACCAGAGTATAGCAGACGCAGAAGAATGACAACAACAGACTGTAGAACTTTGCGATCTGCAGCAGACAGTACAACCAAAGAGCTAGATGGCCTAAAGATGGACTGCGTGAAGGCATAACTGGAGGCCCTTGACGAAACTAGCGAACTCTGGGTACGAGTCCCTCAAAAGGAATGGGATACTGATCATCGAGCAACCAAAAAGAGAAGACTCGAAAATGGAAGAAAGAACTTAGAAGTAAGATTCATTGCCAGGTTAAGCACATGATTATACACGAGTTGACCAAAATCAAATGGAATACGGTAAACAATTTTGTGAACAATCCTACACGATTAGGATTCAGATAGCCACTGTTTTGAGTAGGAGCCTAGTTGTGGCAGCATATCTTATATAAGATAGCATTTTCAGGATTGAATTGAGTGACTGCCAAGGAATTCCATTTTAACATGAGACAATCACTCATAAAGACAGCTAATTCATCATCAGTCAACTCTTTGACTTCTTTGAGGGCAATAACATCAGCAACAACACTTGTCTTACAAAGATGGTTGATAATTGCTGGAGAGAACTTATACTCGAAATCTTTGACCATGAAAGTTAGACAATCTACATCGGTTATAATACTAGACAAATTTGCCCAAAATTCCCATAGAGCTGATTTGTCATATGGCAAGATGTCGGCCACTATGCTAACTAACCCAACATTGTGAATATAGGTTTCCAATTCCCTGAGAATTTTTCCAAACCTAACCGCTCTCTCATCAATAAACTAGTGCTGAGAAAACAAGGTGTACCTGGAAGGCGTTGAAGGCCGGCGAGGGGAGATCGCAGGCAGAGGAGGCAGAGGCACCGTAGCTTTCTTTTGAAATCACGTCCTTTTGCGAGTAGTGAAAACCGGAGGATGTCAAGAGCGCTTACGAGAAGCCAGAGGAGGCTGATTGGAGGACCGATGAGACTGGTCCGAGAGAATCTCCACAGATTCAGACTGAACATATGAGGGTTCCAGTGGAGTAACATATTTCGGTGGCACAAACATAGGCACGGGGACCCCTGAGAGGGAGGGTGTCCTTTTGGAAGACCGGGGGCTGGAACAGAAGTCGTAGACGATGATTGTTCAGGGGCAGCCACCAGAGAAGGTGCAAAAAGGGTTGGTATAAGCGCGAGAGATGATGTCAGCGCTTGCCTGTTAGAATCGGAGTTAGCTTGGGAGGAATTTTGTGGCGATAGAGGCGTTAGATGGGTGCATTCACAAAGCGAGACAAACCGGAGAAGAATGATTTCATTGTGAAAGGCTGTTTTGCATGGTGTGGAAGATAGATGGTTCATCAATCCGCGTGAGAAAATTATGTCTTTACAAAAGATAATTGACCCAAATATGTGGACTAGACCAATTAATGGTTGATTCTAATCCAAATAGGAAGGCTATCAACCCATAAAGACATATACATGACATACACATTTATTGAGACTGAGAGACCCAAGTATTAGGAGAATATAAACTAAACTAGATAAGAATGATAACACTGAACCTTTATGTAATAATTTAGACAAACCTTATTTGATTGGAACTAGTTGTTGAAGACATAATCCAAAGACACACTTCCCTCATATCAGATCCTTATATGATGGCTAGTCTTTCACACCCTCATACCTTATCATCCTCATACCTTATCATGATTTATTTCTACTTAACAAGGTTATTGAAAGTTTATTGATCAAGGGAAAAACTCTTATTTTGAGTTTATTAGTACAACCATATAGGGATGATGACTTCAGCACAAAATCTGAGATTTTCTCCCTTTTTTTTCCTTTTTTATAATATTATTTCCTTTTCTGTCTTTGAATATCTTTTTCAGTTCTTTGACTTTCTTAATTGAGATTTTAAACACAAAACGGTATGAGAGGCAACTCTTTTCATCAGATTCTAGGATCTTGACATTCAATGGTGCGCATCAGATCAACTTCAACTATTGTTTCCTATCTTAGATCAAATTAGCTTACATAAAGAGTCAAAGTTCATATACACCAATGGATTTTCTTAAATTGATAAACCTGTTGAAATCTAATGGTTTGGTAACATATCATGTACTTGTAGTTTAGTACTCACATGATCAATCTCAAGTAGGTTCACCTCAACCAATTCACGAATAAAGTGATGTCGAATATCAATATGTTTAGTTCGTGAATGTTGAACTGGGTTTTTGGCAATATTGATAGCATCACAATGAACTAGTAGAAAATTAGAGTCATACCATAATCAACTGTCATTTGTTTCATCCATAGTAATTGAGCTCAACAGCTTCCCAAGACAATGTATTTAGCTTGAGCAATAGTTAATGACATACTTTTTTGCTTCTTGCTATGCTAGGATACGAGATTGTTTCCAAGAAAGAAACATCCTCCACTGGTATTTTATTTGTCATCCAAACATCCGGCCCAATCAGCACCACAAACTCATGTAAGATGTTGGTTTGTCTCTTTGGTGTAAAGCAGTCCTAGTTCTGATGTGTTTTTGACATACTTGAATATTCGTTTAACTAACTGTAGATGTGATAGTTTGGGTTTTGCTTGATACTAAGCATAAATCCCCAGACTTACACAGAGATCAAGTCAACTTGATGTAAGGTACAGAAAGGTACCTATCATTCTCATGTACACATTTGGATAAACATCTTCTCCTTGCTCATCACGTGAGATCTTGGTATTGACTCCATAGGAGTTTTTGCTGATTTGCTATGTTGTAATCTGAATCTTGTCACCATATTCTTTGCATAATTACTCTGAATGATGAAGATATACTCATCACCTTGTCTGATGTGAAGATCCAAGAAGTAATTCAGCTCACCTACCATACTCATTTTAAGCTCACTTGTCATCCTTTCTACAAAAAAATCATCAACTAAGACTTGTTTAGTTGCCCTATGTCATCAACATAGATTTGTACCACAATAAACCCTTTCTTGTTGTCATGCAAAAATAGAGTTTTCTCTATTGTCCCTCTCTTGTAACCTTGATTTGTGAGGAACGAAGTCAAACGTTGATATCATGCTCTTGGTGCCTGTTTTAATTCATACAACACCTTTTTAATTTGTAGACATGATGAAGTTTCTCTGGATCGTCGAAGTCTTTTGGTTGTTCAACATATAATTCCTCCTTCAATATATCATTCAGAAAGGCACTCTTTACATTCATTTGATGAGGCTTGAATCTCATTAGAGACGTCATGCCAATCAAAAACCTAATTGATTCCAATTTTACAACTTGTGCGAATGTCTCATCAAAGTTGATTCCCTCTACGTGAGAATATCCCTAAGCAACCAACCGAGCTTTGTTACACACTACGTTTCCATGTTTATTTGTTTTGTTCTTGAATACCCATTTAGTGCCAACCACATTAACTCATGTAGGTCTAGGCATCAGATCTCAGACATCATTACGATCGAACTGGTCAAGTTCTTCTTGCATAATTGTATCGAATATTCATCCATCAATGCTTCCTTGTGAGTTTTGGATTCTACTGATGATACAAAGCAAGTAAATCGCACCATTTCCTTGAAATTAATTTTTTTCTTCCGTGTGATTCTTCCACCGTTTATTTCACCAATTATATCTTTCTCCGAATGATTTCGATGAACTTGTGGTTTTAATTTATCTTCTAATTCTGATTTTGAGTCTCAGTCTGGCTCTCTGTTTTCAGGCATCCCTTGGCCTTCCTTTGGTACTACTTGATCTGTTGATCCTTCAACAAATTTGAAAACCAATCATTTGAGATGAAATGTCGTTGAAAACCACGTTTTCAGTCTCTTGAATAGCTTTGACCATTTTGTTATATACTCTATAAGCAGTGCTTGTCCTTGAGTATCCTAGAAATATCCGTTCATCACTTCTAGAGTCAAACTTTCTAAGTTGATCTTTCTAGTGTGTAACACTCACATCCAAATACATGAAAATAACTGACAGTGGGAGCCTTACATTTCCAAAGTTGATACGGAGTCATGTTTGTTCCTTTTCTTATGTAGACTTTGTTCCACATGTGAGTTCAATATCTAACTTTAGCTTGGGAATTCCTCATATCACATCCTATTGAGATAACTTCACCATTGTTCTAATATTCATATGTCCAAGGTTCTGATGCCACAAATTCAACTCGTCTTTCTTTGTGGCTATAAAAAAAATCTCACACGGTGTCCACACATAGCAATTGTTCCCTGTCCTGATGCCCTGTAGAATTACATAATTCGTACCATTTGTTACTTTGCATCCAGTACTCTTGAAGGTAATTGAGAGTCCTTCATCACATAGCTGGTTGATGCTGATTAAGTTAACCTTCAGACCTTCTACCAAGTACACATTCTCTAAATCTGAAGCAGATTTACCAGTTGTATCTCCTTTGCCTTTGATTTTTCTTTTAGCTCTATCTCCGAAGGTAATCTTTCCCGTTGTGGTTTCTCAAGTCTTTTAAAATTTCTTAATTCCTAGTCATGTGTATTTAGCACCTGCTGTCAAAGTACCAAGCAACCTCAGCTGATCTATGTTGTCCTTCAGCAGTATAGACGATATATGAGTAAAGATCTTGCTTTCTTACCCATACACGATTATACATTCTTTCATCCCACCAAAATTTGTTACATCTCACAAGATTCTTGATTTTTTTTTGATACATGTAGCGATGAGGTATGATATGTCCTATCTTATCAAAATTTAATATTGTGAGAGTGTAATGTATCTCTCATAATGGGATTCATGTTAATTCGGCCTTATCCTCGATTTTGTTCACGTAATCGCTCGACATAGCAGAAATGGATGAATGCAAATGTATCACACATGCGGTCATATCTTTCGATTCTTAGAAATTGGTTGTTTTATTTTATGAATTTTTTGTCACCACTGTTTAGATGTATCATCACACACACATAAGGTTTCGTTTCGACTTAAACTCACATTATTTTTGATTATGTTGTTCATCTGATACTACTGAACTATATACCAAATTTGGGATGTTGTAATATCTAATATCTATGTATTTTATTTTTAGCGTCTCCGATACCAATACAAACCACAATTATCTTCATGTCATGAGGTGAATTCGATACAAATATTGGTTTACAATTATATATTATAAGTTACACACAATAATATATGTTAACATCTAACATTAATAATACCACATAATATTTTACAAGCAATATGTAACATACAGTACAACCGAAAGAAAGATGTTACATCTAATATAAGCATTAAACAATAAACTTAAGCTTTCTAAATTTGAAGACAAACTATTCGGTTACCGAATTTATTTCATTTTTTTGGCAGGTTGAAGTTGCTACTAGTTTTAAAGATGGTGGAATCCTCTCTCGCTTAGACACATCCATTTATGCATAGTGTAAAAAATATGTATTATATATATATTATCACTGCGAAAAATGTTGCATCGAAATCTTCAAAAGATGTTACATCAAAATCTTCAAAAGATATAAGCATTAATTGCAATCGAAATCGGACTTAAATGGACGATCTATATCTATCTTCAATTGACAGCCTATATCATCATTACACTTACAACATCGATATTAACATATTTTCAAGTCAAAACACCATGTCATATGTCTTTTAAATACATGTGTATGCTCAGATAGGGACACTTTTGTTTTTCTACCATGATTTTGAACAATGAAAATGGTATATTCATTTTTTTCTTGTCATTTTGTAAATTATGCAATTTTTCATTGCTATATTGCAAAATTTCTCTTCATTTATTGTCTTGTCTCCTTAGAGATTGCTTGTACTTCATTCGAAAAAAGTACTGATTTTAATATGATAGTTACATACACAAACTAATCTATCGTGCATATTCCAAACAAAATTACAGTTTTCGGTTAATTCCTACATGAACTATGAAAAATTGGCCATTTCATACATTGACTTTAACAACGTCAACTTGTCTATTAGTGCGTCCAACAACAACGTCGTTTTACTTGTTATACAGTTAAAATATACGACCGTAGATAAAATTGTAAAACAACATCATTTGCTTTTTTTTTATATCCAAAAGACAATGACTATGATAGCTATTACAATTTCAGGAGTTAGATTTATTTATATTGGTGTTAGAAAGAACTTATCAACTTCATTCCGGTGATTATCCTATAATTTCTGAGATAGATATGATTTATTTTAAAAATAAAATTACGGATATATGATCTTTTAATGGAATCTTCGGTTCAATCGTCTATGGTCCACTTCTTTTACATCAACAAATATAATTTATATTCATGTTATTTATAGAAAAAATATTTATAAATTATATAATAATATTTATTAATAAATATAAATTAAATATTTATATAATTTTTATTTTTGTTTAAAATTATTTATATATGTAAATTAAAAAAAGAAAAATAATTATTTTGTAAAAAATTTAATAATATTTTTAATTAATTTACTAAAATATATTAATTTTTTAATTAAATTAATAGTAATAAAATATATTTAGCTCATTTAAATATTTTTTAAATAATATATTAAAGAAGATAGATATCGACCAAATATAATCTTTTTGTCGGCCGAAGTGTTCCCAAAAGCGAAGATACTCGGTTAACTGAAGTTGTTGTCTTTTCACACCCAGCTTTGGCCCAATGCTTTCTCATACTTTTTAAAGATCAAGAGAATGTGTTTTGCAACTTAAGGTATCAACATCCTATCGTTATGCTTCATACAAAGACTTCACAAAGTATTTTTTATGTAATATAAGATGCACAAATAGCAGATCTCCTTACCTCACACACACTACATAAAGTTTCCTTAAAAGGAAACCGTTTTCACACTCTCTCTATAACCTAAATTATCTGTACAGCCTCGAAACCAAGTCTTTCAAGTATCATACACACACCCCTTAAGTTGTAATCTTATAACTCTCACCATTTTTGCTAAATTTTGAATGCAGAGAGTACTAACACAGTACACAAGGAACTTGATACTCAAAAATGTAGCTCCGGTCTGTAAGAATTACTTCTAAGATCTGGAGAAAGAAGAACATCAACCATTAAAACTGTCAAAATGAAAGCAAGAGTTTATGTTTTATTCATAATGACAAGAAAACACAAATGTACAAGAAACTACACAAAGCAAAGCAAAGGAACAATTCAAACATGAATAGAGATGGTAGCAATTACCACAACTTAAGCTGCGTAAGTTGATTAGTTGAGTCGTATATATTAAGGTTCTGATCCAAGAAAGTCAACAACATCGTGTAGATCGTCACTGCCCCAATCCAACGGTGAAGTAACCAAATCTTCCACTTTCACATCCATCTCTGTATCTATATTACTATCTTCCATCATCACATTGATAGCTTCTAAACATTGTTCCTCCTTAGTATGCATCAAGTTACTTGACTCCTGGTCTATAGCTGCAGCCAGTAATGTCTCCATATCTTCCTTCATTCTATCAAACTCATTATCATCTTCCATGGTTCCCAAGCTTGGACTAGAAGTAAGCCTTCGTTTTCTCCCGACATCTAAACCGAACAAACTCTTCTTCTCCTTGCTCATTAAGGCAAATTGTTGAACGAAGTTTGGATTGTTCAAGGCTTTAGCGAGGAACGTCATCATTTGCTGTTGTCTCTTCTCTGTAATGAGTAACCTTTGCTCCATGGCTGCAACTTGACTCTTGGAGTTGTGTTGTTGCTGCCTTAGCTTAACTACTTCAGCTACAAGGACACTATGGTCCCTCTTTAGCCTTTCCACTTCTCCTTCGAACCCGTATTGCCCAACCTCCACACATGACACTCCTGTTCCTGATGATCCTTGCTGATTCACACTCTGTGAACTCATGTTTCTCCTTCGTTTTATGCTCTTAAGGAGATGCTTTTGGCCTGCTAAAAACCCTTCATTTGCAAATTCCCATCTATCAGGATCGATCTTTCTGAATCCCTACAATTCAAGAAAACGTTTTTGATCAGAATGTTTGTTTGATTTTAGATTTCAACTTTCAAAACAGAGGATTTGGTTGGTTATTAAGCGATTGGGCCAACAAAATTAAGTAAAAAATAAATGTCATTCCACCAACTCAATTAAGAACCAAAACTTTCTTGCTCACACAGATTTCTCTTTCATATTCAGTAATTTTGAAGTGTTACAAACCAAATTATGATTATAATAGACCCATTTGAGTTTTTGTCGATTAAAAGCACAAAGAACTAACCTTTATAGCTGATGATTCAAGAAACCCATCTAAAGAAATCCAAAGTTGAGATTAGAAAAAAAAAAAAAAGAAGAAGAAGAGATAGAAGATAATGAATAACGAGAAGAGACACTTACATAAGTATTGAGCTGTCGGATAAAGCTTGAGAAATTGCTGTGTTTGAAGTAACGAGGGAGGAGAGTAGTGGAGAAGTTGTGAGAATCCCAAACGATAAAACTGTTACGTCCATTGCTCCACGAAACCACCGTGTCAGTCGCCGGATCTTCCACCATGTCGTAAGTTTTTGTCAGAAACGGCGGTGGTCCTGTCTCGTTAAGTCCTTCCATTGGTCTCGGAGACGATGAAGATCCAACCGACGACGAAGCCGCCGCAGAACCACCATAAGTCACTGTCTCTTCTTCATATTCCATTTTCAGTCGCTCCATTTCTTCACTATCTCATTCTCTGTAAGTTGGAACTTTGATAGGTTTCGTTGCAAAATTAGAAACTTTGGTTTGAGAAAGTCTAGTGAATTTCTGAAAATGTAGAGAGAGAGTGATCTGCGAGCTAAGGGTGGAGGAGAGAGAAACGGATATAAGTGGAGAGAGAAAAGAAGGTTCTAGAGACTCGACATTTATCAAAGCTTCTTGCCATTTGTCAGAACACGTGGAAGACAAGGTTCCAGAAACTTCTTTACAAATCTAGAACGACATATTATATGGGCCTTTTGCCGTCTTATATGGGCCTTCTCGCTTTTTTGTATATAATAGCCCATTTTTGACAGACGGGCGAAAGCCTTATTGATTACAAATTTGGGGGAACAACTCATTTTTCCAAAATTGGTTTACTTATTATATTACTATTATAATTTCAAAAAGGAAACTGAATTTTTATGATCGGACGATTTAAATATCTCTTTTTAATCAGATATTTAAATAATAATTTGTATTTAACTGTGATGATTTAAATATATGATTAGTTAAAATTAACATCATAAGTAACACCGTTAATTCTGTACCAATTTTTTATTTATTAGTATTTAGTTTTAATTAGTTAAAATAAATAAAAAATTAACGATATTAGTTATGGTATTAATGTTGACTAATTACATGTTTAAAAAAATGCAATCAACTACACATCGTTATTTAAATAATTTATTAAAATTCGATATTTAAATGGTTTAAACACAAAAATTCAATATTTTAATGACCGTTTTTTCGTTTCAAAAATGATTAAAAAAGATTTTAAATGTCTTAAAACTTTTTATGAGAAACTATAGAAAATATCAAAAATATATGTTCTAAAATTCTATTGTTAGTTCTTTTTCTAAAAAATATCATGGAAGTATTCTTTTAAAAAAATATCACAAAAATAAAATTAAACCTTAAACCATCAAAAATAAATCTTAAATATATACTCTAAATAATAAATTTATATCTAAATATTTAAATTATATATATATATATAAAAATTAGTTTTATTGTTTGTGGTATTTTTAGAGAATATTTTAATGATCGTTTCAGAAAAAAAACTATTTTTAAAACAAAAATTATTTTAGTAAATTTTATAATATTTCTCTTCTTTTTATAATAATTTAACTTAGTTTGTGTTCATAATTATAGTAATATATATATAGAATTATGCAGATTAATAATTATGATTATATAAATAATCTGTGATATATATTTATGTAAACTAATTTTCTTAAACTCTATTTTACAAAACTAACACTTTGTTACTTTTATATCTTTCAAAATCTCTATATTTATAATTTTACCATTATTATATATGTTTTCTATTTATTTTAAAAATATAAAAAACAATTAGATACACACATTTTCAAAATATTTATAGAAATCTCATCTTCTCATTACTCCAACCATCATTGTTATTGGAGTAATGCGATCTAAGGGCACCATGCACCATCCTTTATCTCCAATACTTCATCAAAATAATATTTCAACTCAACATCTTTTATTTTCTCTCTATATTTCTTCTAATTTCTCTTTTTATACTAGGCGTGAGTTTTCGATTATTTTGGGTTAGTTGGGTCATATTTTTTGATTTACAATTAATTCGGTTTTGAAGAAAGTCGACCAAATTTTTTTTAGTTCGGTTCAGTTATTTCGTCGGTTTAATCGGTTCGGTTTTGAAGAAGCATATTGTCTATACAAACAGAAGCATGATACAACAAAAATTGCGTAAGAAAGTCCAAGGGTGCACCAAATTGAGCAGGTACTCCAGTAAGAAATTCACCTTCAACACCATCAATTTAAGAGCTAAACCGGTCTGAAGAACATTCGACAATTAGACGAAATACTTTTTAGATATGGAATCGCATTAACAAGAGAGAAAGATAAGATTATTAATCAGAAAACTCTAAAAACAAAAAATAAAATTAGTAAATGCAACTAAAATTAACAAAGTCACAGACATATCATACTTACTAAAACTTACCAAATGAATAATAAAAGTCTAACTTTTTTCAACATTTGAACTATAGCAATTTGGGTTTGTGAATGAGAAGAGCACGACAACCATTGTTGTGTATACATTAATACTTCAATCATATAAGGAGTTAAAGAACTCTTATAAGGATTAAGGATTCTCCCACTTGAAAAAGTTTTGTACATATGTAATACATTACTACAAAATCATTTTTACCCCATTAGACTCAACAAATGAGAATGGTAGTTTATTAATAATTACCAACTCATTTCCGGATCTCCTAAACACTAGAAGATCATATTTCACAACTGATATCCCCCTTTAATATCTTCTATTTACCATTTTCTATGAAAGTCCTATATAATTTACATCTAATTATATATATGATTTCTTATTAGACTAGTTCATACAGTTTTAGAATTGCAACTAATCAATAGCGACAATTGCATTTTTTAGGGTTCTTTTTTTGTTTGAATAAAATTTTGTCATACCTCTGCTTTTTTTTGAAATTTTTATTCGTATTCGGTGGGAGATCAAAAGCACTTGTCCTCTGCGTTTTAGTCCGTTTGTTTCTAGTGACAATGAGCTTACGAATTTCATCTCCATCAAACTCTATATCTCCACAATATGCTATCTATTAAGATACCATTAAAGCCAAAAAAACGAATTTGACGGAACAGGCAGAAAAGCAGCGTAGATAGAAAAAATTCTGAGATTTTTTATGAGAGAAAGCTTGCGAAAGAGAGTAGGGATAGAGACTCGAGGGAGTAAATTACATTCAACTATCTTATATTTAACTATCTTATTTCAATTTCTTTTAACAAATTTACACAACACGTCAAAGTTTTAACCATTGAAAGCCTTTCTTAATGACCCATCAAGATCCTAGAATCTTACGAAAAGGAACTAGATATCATTAATGTCACCTTAATCATCTCTTTTATTCAACAATGCAAAACAACAATAACACTTTTCGCAGGATATAGGTCCGCACAAATCATCATTCAACCGTGATCAACAAATACAGATAACCATGTCATATCATTCAAACCGACAATGATGTTTTTACCACAACTCAATTTACCAACGCATAAACCAGAATATGGCCTTGGCACATTATAAAAAGTCGAGCAGAAACATATTCCACTATTTTTATATATTCAGTATGATATAACATGAATACGTATATTTGTCATTCTAACTATATGGACTTATAGAATCTATTCTTTGGGAAAAGTTTATTTTATGGCAAATGTTAGAATTTGCATTTTATTCACTTTTTACACCAATTCTCTAAAATATTCTCTGAATAGTTCTTTTTATCTCTGAATATTCTTCCATTACATAAGGGTTGTACCCCTTTTATACTATAATCCGTAATTAATTCTAGATATAGAATTAATTGCGAATTTGGTGGTTACAACATAATTAATTTTTGACCGTTACAATATTGATTATTGTCTATTACAAATTAATTAATTTTTTTGACCGTTATATAATTAAAATAATTGGTTTAACTTCTCTTTGGTCTATCTTGGTTGAGTTAGTGGATTCGGATTTTGGGATTAAATTCGGTGTCCACAATAAGCCCCCCAAGTTTCCTGAAGCGTCGATTCGTGAAACTTTATTTTTCTTTCTCATGCTCGTTTTATGGTAGCTATCTTACTTTCGCGAAGTGTTACTCGTTTATATAATGGTTACGTATCGATGTGTTGATGAAAAATTGTTTGCTTCGTTTATTCCCCTTATTTTTCTTGAAGAATTTGATATTGTCATGACGAACTGCGCTTGTTGTATTATTTTAGCAAAGTGCTCTTTGTTTTTGTAACGGTTACGTGTCCGTGTTTTTACAAGGAGCTGCTTATGCCCTTATCCCATTTTAGGGTTTTATATTGTTGTGCCGAGCTGTGCTGCCTATATTATTTTAGCGAAGGGCTCCTCGTTTTTGTAATGGCTATGTGTCCGTGTTTTTACGAGGAGCTGGTTGCGTCTTATCCCCTTTTAAGGTTTTATATTGTCGTACCGAGTTGTGCTGGTTATATTATTTTAGCAAAATGCTCCTCGTTTTGATAACGGCTAAGTGTTCATATTTTTATGAAGAGTTGCTTGCCATTTTTTTACTCTTTTTAGAGTTTGATATTATTTTGCCAAGCTATGCTGGCTATTTTAGCAAAATGCTCTTCATTTCTATAATGGCTACGTGTCCGTGTTTTTACAAGGAGCTGCTTGCCTTTTTTTCTTTTTATCCCATTTAGGGTTTGATATTTTTTTACCGAGCTGTGCTGGCTATTTTAGCAAAGTGCTCCTCGTTTATTTAATGGCTATATATCCATGTTTTTACGAGGAACTGCTTGTCTTTTCTTTACCCTTTTTAATTTTTAATATTATTTTGCTGAGCTGTGCTGGCTATTTTAATGAAGTGCTTCTCGTTTATTTAACGGTCATATATCCGTGTTTTTACGAGGAACTACTTGCCTTTTTTTACCCCTTTTAGGGTTTTATATTATTTTTGGGATTGTAAACAATTTAAAAAACTTTACCGGGTATGATTTCATTCTATATCGTCCTGACTGCATGCCTCAAAATACGAAATAATAATAACGAAATTATACCTTTTATTTCATTTCGATGCGAGCTATAAAGTCTACCGAGGATGACTTGAAAAACTGGATTATCGTCGTTGGAGTTTAATATTTTTTCTTAAAAGTTATGATGGATTGTCCTTATAGACGGCGCCAAATGTTAGAACCAAATTTGCACTTTATATATTCAGCTCTTACACTAATTTTCTAAAATATTTTCTGAATAGTTCTTTTTATTTCTGAATAGTTCTTTTTATCTCTGAATGATCCTCCATTACATAAGGGTTGTATCCCTTTTATACTATAATCCGGAATTAATTCAATATATAGAATTAATTGCGAATTTGGTGGTTACAACATAATTAATTTTTGACCGTTATAATATTGATTATTGTACGCTACAAATTAATTAATTTTTTTGACCGTTATATAATTAAAATAACCGGTTTAACTTCTTTTTGGTCCATCTTGGTTTGGTTAGTGGATTCGGATTTTGGGGTTAAATTCGGTACCCACAACAAATACGAAAAATCTATGAATTAACTAAATCTACGAAAAATCTCTGACAATTGATAGATTGTAATCAAATCGAAAATCACATTTTAGAAGAAAATTAAATAAAGAAAGACAAAAACATAAGATGTTAATCAATTTATTAAATAAATTCCATCACAAATGTCTCACATAGTTTATTTAAGTTTATTACACATAATAGCATCAGGGCCAGGCCTGAGCACAAGCAAAACAAGTACCCCTCAATATTAGTACAAAAAATCGGCACTTTTTCCAAAAGTACTCTTAGCACAACGGTAAATGTAACTAGAATATTTCTTTAAATTCTGCAGTTTGATTACAAAAATTCTCTTAGTAAAAACGGTCCATTTTTTTCGCTTGTGCTCTTTTTAGATTCAGGGTCAGCTTTGAATAGCATACATGCTATATCTACATACCGCTATAAGAAAAAGTAGAATTTGAGCATTGTTGTTGTAACGATTATCGCTCTATACTCTATGTCAAGAATGCGACTAAATGCTTTAACTCGAAAAGAACACTCGGGATTTGTTTACCCTGAGTTCACCTTCGGAATGAAGGCTACGTCTCAGGGGCCAGATCTCAGTCCAGCAAATTCACTAATCACACACACACACCAATCGAGCACTCACAACCGAGATGCTCGTCAAGAAAACCCGAAAACTACAAAAGCGATACTCTGTTCTATGAACAAGAAACAGAGTATTCGATCAACAGAAGAAAATAACCGAAGTGTAAAAAACTAAAGGAAAACCCGTTTAGTTTATATAGACACTAAACCGGATTTTACAATTGAACCGACTTAAAATAAACCGGCAACTATTTAGTTCAAACGAACTTAACAGCTTCTCAGCTTCTTCTTCAATATTTCGAAGCTTTTCCATCGACATTTAGGACATTGACCAACAATCTCCACCTTGGACTAATGTCGACAGCTTCAATTCGTAGTCTCCATCAATATAACATGTGCGAACCTTCATGAATTCAGCTTCTGGACTTACACCATCTGACATCTCATCCACAAGATTACTCTTGTATTACCCCAAGTAAGTTTAAAGCAGCTTTAAACTTACTTATTGGAATCACCTTGGTTAACATATCAGTTGGATTGACATTTGTATGAATTTTGAGAACTACCACTTCACCAGCTGAAATCACCTCTCGAATGAAATGATATTTTACCGAAATGTGCTTTGTACGATCATGGAAAACACTGTTCTTTGATAAACATATCGCACTTTGGGAGTCACACCAAAGCTTTACTGCATTCTGCTCAAAACCAAAATCTCTGATCAAACCTTTAAGCCACATCGCTTCTTTAACTGCATCCGTTAATGCGATGTACTCAGCTTCTGTGGTTGATAGAGCAACAACCGACTGAAGGGTTGATTTCCAGCTGATAACATTCCCACTTACTGTAAAAACAAAACCCGAGATTGACCTCCTTTTGTCCATGTCTGCTGCGTAGTCGGAATCACAATACCCCTGTATTTCAACTGTTTTTCCTTTTCTATATTCCAGCCGAGTGTTTAAAGTACCTTTTATGTATCTGAGCAGCCACTTCACTGCTTCCCAATGAATTTTACCGGGATTGCTCATAAACCGACTTACCAGGCCAATGCTATATGCAAGATCCGGCCTAGATCCAATCATGGCATACATAATGCTTCATACAGCTGAAGTATATGGAGTATTTGACCCTGCAATTTTATCTTCCTCATTCTTTACTGTAGACAGTTTAAAATGGCTCCCAATTGGCGTTTGAGATACTTTTGCATCCTGCATTCTGAAGTTATGAATAACCTTCTTAAGATAGCCAGACTGAGACAAACTGAGGATACCATTTTTTCTATCTCTGAAAATCTCCATCCCCAATATCTTCTGGGCTGGACCAAGTTCCTTCATTTCAAAAGAATCAGCCAATTTTAGCTTCAGTTTTGTTATTTCTGAGATGTGTTCTGCTGCAAGCAGCATGTCATCTACATAGAGGAGTAGATAGACAAATCCTTTTGATTCTGCTTTCTTTATGTAAACACATGGATCATGGTTGCTCCTTGTAAAACCATTTGATATCATAAACTCGTCAAATCGCTTATTCCATTGTCTAGGTGACTGTTTTAGTCCATACAACGATTTCTTGAGTAAGCACACATGGTCCTTCTTTGACTCAACTTCACATCCTTCTGGTTGAGTCATGTAAAGATCTTCCTCCAAACTCCCGTGAAGGAAAGCTGTCTTCACATCCATTTGCTCCAGTTCTAAGTCTTGTGTTGCCACCAGAGATAGAAGGACTCTGATAGACACGTGTTTGACCACTGGTGCAAACACTTCTTGATAGTCTATGCCTTCTTTCTGTGTGAAGCCTCTGGCTACTAACCGGGCTTTGAACCTGCTTGGTTCCATACCATTTCCTGGTTTTACCTTAAACAACCACCTGCAACTGATCACCTTCCTATCTTTTGGCCTTTCTACCAGGATCCAAGTCTCATTCTTATTCAGAGACTCAATTTCTTCCCTGATTGCTTCCCTCCATTTGCCATTCTGTTTACAAGTCATAGCTTCAGCATAAGTACTTGGTTCTTCCAAGCTCATCTTTTCTGCAGATGGAAGAGCAAAGTAGACTTCATCCTCTGTTAGATCATATTCTCTAAATCTTACTGGTGGAACAATGATCCTTCTTGGTCGATCCCTAGCCATATGGTAACTTGGCAAAACAGTTTCTATCTGATCTGATGCTCTTGGGACAACCTCCGAAGTATGTTCTTCATTGTTATCTCCTGTCTGAGCTCCACCTTGATCAGAACTTCTTACGGTTTGATTTGGAGTTGTATCTCTTTGTATGTGATCATTTAGAATATCAACTGTGGTTTTCTGCAATCCACCAGATTCTTCTATTCTCCCTGTCTTCTGCAGTTCTCCCTTTAAGTGCTTGTAAAGTCTATCTTCCTGAAACTTTACATTCCGAGATACAATACAAGTCTGTTTATCCAATAACCAGACTTTATACCCTTTAATACCAGGTGGATAACCTATAAATATGCCTTTAAGGGCCCTTGGTTTCAACTTTCCTTGTTCTATATAAACATATACCAGTGATCCAAACCGTTTCATATGTTTATATCCAGGTTGTTTTCCCAACCAAACCTCTTCTGGTGTTTTAAAACCAATGGCAGAAGAGGGTGATCTATTGATCATATATGTGGCAATTTCCACTGCTTCAGCCCAGAAATTTTCTTCTAGACCAGATTCACTGAGTAAACACCTTACCTTTTCCATGATAGTGCGATTCATTCTCTCAGCAACTCCATTTTGCTGAGGAGTGTAAGCACATGTTCGATGCCTCATAATGCCTGTTTTCCTGCAAAACTCATTGAAAAGGTGATTGCAGAATTCAAGACCATTGTCGGTCCTTAAGGTCTTAACCTTCTGGTTTGCCTGTTTTTCTACCAGGCTTTTCCATTCACAAAATTTCGCAAAGGTTTCATCTTTGCTTTTCAGAAAGCATACCCACACTTTTCTCGAGTGATCATCGATTATCGATAGAAAGTATTGAAAACCAGATAAAGAAGGAGTGACATTTTGTGATCCCCAGAGATCAGCATGTACATATTCTAAGACATGAGATGTATCATGTTTACCTGGACCAAAGCTTACCTTCTTGGCTTTTCCGAGAATGCAATATTCACAGAAGCTACTCTTGCCGAGGTCCTTATTTGTCAGGATGCCATCTTTGACCAAGATATTCATGTACTTTTGGCTCATATGTCCGAGCCGACTGTGCCACATAGAGCAGGGAGTCTCTGGGCAGTTGACAGTACAAACTTCTTCTGTTATTGTCTCACCATCCATGATGTAGAGGCCATTCTTCAGAATTCCTTTTAAAGCGAGTTTATCATTCTTATAGAAATTGATAACTCCATTTCCTCCGGTGTGTGTGAATCCAAGTTTATCAAGTGTTCCTGTAGAAATCAAGTTTCTACGCAGATTCGGAACATACCTTACATTATCCATCAGTTTCACTGATCCTCCATGCGTATTTATCCTGATTTTACCGTAGCCTTGTGCTTCTACCGTATGAGAATCACCCAAGAGAATTCTGCTGGATTCTTGCTGTTGAAATTCAATAAACCAGTCTTTCCTTGACGTCATGTGATGAGTACACCCTGAGTCAATCACCCAATCTTCATTGAATTCTGTACCTGAGACACTTAGAGCACTCTCTTTACCAAGTTGCTCTATTGCTACTGCAGTTTCTCCATCAGTCTCTCCTTCTAGCATTCTCTTCCTTGCATAACATTCCTTTTTAACATGTCCTTCCTTCTTGCATAACCAACAAGTTACTTTTCTTGTTTTGGACCTGCTACGGCTTTTCCCACTACGATTCTCAGGTGTCTCTCTTCTGAACGATCGACCTCGTTCTTTTGTAAACAGCACAGTTGTAGAATTCTTTTCTGTCTTGGCAAGTTCGGTGATTTCCCTCTCTTTGGATCTTGCTGCAGACATCACTTCTTCTGATGTCAAAGACTCCTTACCGTATTTAAGGGTGTGTTTCAGCTGATCATAACTCAAAGGAAGGGAATTCAAGAACACAATGGCTTGAATCTCATCAGAAACATTCACATTGAGACTGCTCATCTCAGCTACGATTTTAAGAAAATCATCAATATTTGTATCAATAGATTTCGATCCATCACATTTGAATGTGTAGAATTGAGACTGTACAAAGATCCTGTTTGGAAGGGACTTTGACATGTACAGTCTCTCAAGAAGAGACCACATAGATGCAGCAGTGGTACAATGCTTAATTTTCCGAAGCACATGATCACCCACATTCAGTATTATCATGTTCTGGGCCTTTTCATCCTTTTCAAGTTTGATCGGATCAAGAGTTACCTTTGTTTGACCGGGATCCTCTTCGGATTCGTCATCCGAAGATTTCTTGATTTGTGCCTGAGTGTCTGACTCAAAATTGTCGCTTACGATGACTCCTTTCAAGCCTGCAACTCCGAAATGAGCCATCATGCGAATTTTCCACAAGGAGAAATCACCCGTACCGTCAAAACGTTCTACCTCGGTCCTCATCGTCGTCATTACGAGAGATATGATTCAATAATCCCTCAAGAACAGTTCTTTCGCTGGGCTCTGATACCAATTGTAACGATTATCGCTCTATACTCTATGTCAAGAATGCGACTAAATGCTTTAACTCGAAAAGAAACTCGGGATTTGTTTACCTTGAGTTCACCTTCGGAATGAAGGCTACGTCTCAAGGGCCAGATCTCAGTCCAGCAAATTCACTAATCACACACACACACCAATCGAGCACTCACAACCGAGATGCTCATCAAGAAAACCCGAAAACTACAAAAGCGATACTCTGTTCTATGAACAAGAAACAGAGTATTCGATCAACAGAAGAAAATAACCGAAGTGTAAAAAACCAAAGGAAAACCCGTTTAGTTTATATAGACACTAAACCGGATTTTACAATTGAACCGACTTAAAATAAACCGGCAACTATTTAGTTCAAACGAACTTAACAGCTTCTCAGCTTCTTCTTCAATATTTCGAAGCTTTTCCATCGACATTTAGGACATTGACCAACAGTTGTAAACTTTTTATCGTAAGAAAAAAAAATATATTAACTCATATCAATGTTCAAGTAGAAGACAAAAAGGGAAAACATGGTAATGAACACTAGAGAATAGAGTTCTCACGATACCTTAGCTTTCTCCAAAGTTAACAATGGCCAAACCTAAAAATTAGGTTTTGTAAAAACGAGGACTAGATTTACGGAAATCAGGGTTACATGAAGGATCTATCATGGTACAAAGAAGAAAAGAAAACCGAAGAAGTATTCCAGAAATTAAAGTTTGCAAACCCGCCTAAAAGAAGGGTATCCGTAGGGAAGATGACCAAAACAAACCCGAAGAAATAGAAAAGAAGAACCAAAAGATAAAAAGAAGAAGAGAAAAAAACCGAAAGGAGAAAGTAGTTTTGCCGCAAGGAGAAACTCTTTTTACTACAGAAAGAAAGTCACAAGGAGAAGAGAGAGAATGAAGCGAAATCAGGGTTTTTCACTTATAAAGGGGTGCGATTTTTGGTTTCTAAAAACCAGTTGGTTTTCTATTTCCAAACCAAGCTGTAAACCGAATGAAATTATTTATTTAGCCGATCAGTTTACTAAATATATTAAAAATAAAACCAAAAACCAAAATTCTCGGTTCGACTGGTTCAAGTTATTTGGTTTACGTCAAAACCCATGCCTACTTCGTGGAAGTAGATATTAGTCATCCTTGAAATTAGAGGAAGTCGTTCGACTGAAAAATCAAGATCCAAAGTAATTTTCGTTTTTGGCATCACAGACTTAGATAAAAAGGTTAGTTTTGCAATTGATCAAAGTTCGCATTTATAAAGTATACTTTTCGAGAACTGCTTTGTATTTAAATTTTTACATAAGCGAAATTGCATTTATAAAGCACACTTCTCAAAAAACACCGCAGACTTCTTGAAAAGTATTATTTTAGATAAAAAATAACTTTGTAATTGACCGAGTTCGAATTTACAAAGTAGACCTTTTGAGAAGTTTAATTTGTTTAAAAAAACATTGCAAACTTTTGGATAAAAAAGGTTAGTTTTGCAATTGACCGAAGTTGAAATTACAAAACAGAATTATTGAAAAGTTTGCTTTGTATAAAAAATAGCAAAATTCTCGAGAAATCTATTGTGTAAAAGTATTTAAATGCATTAAACATTAAATTTTTTTTGTCTAAAAAACATAATATTGGTACTAAAATTAGATATTTGATATAAAATTAGAGAATCTATTTTCTCTTTTTTTTTAATAAAAAGTAAGATCTTGTACATTGTGTAATGCTTACTCTCAAACTTTTTATAAAGAAGTTTGCTTCGTAAAATTAAGATTTTGGAGATTGTGTAATGGTTACTCTCAAAATTTTTACAAAGCAAATTTCTGAAAAAGTGTACTTTATAAAATATATGAAACAAAATTCTCGAGAATGCTATTTTGTATACAAAACAGAATTTTTGAGAAGTGTATCTCGTATAAAATACGAATCAGACTTCTCGAGAAAGTTGATAATTTGTCTGTAGATCATGTTCCAAATAGTTTTCGTCTTTGGAAAATGAAAGATGAAAAACATGATATTTTGCGGTAGATAATAAAAAAAGAGGAAAAATATTTTTAGTGGATGATGATTACAAATATCAAGATCTCGTTGCAATGATACAAGATGATTATAACTTGGATAACCAGTCTGATCTCGTTGATTTTTTTTGTAAAAAAATATATTTGTTTCAAAATAAAAACTATATCATAATTATTTGATTGAATATTATGGTAATCGGTAGTCTAATTTGATTTGTATCTTATGAGTGTTATGTTCATTAAGAAGTATGCGTTGAGTTCTTTTCTCAAGAGTATATAAAGGTACTTATGAATTTTTATACTAATATTTGTATGTTTAATGGTTTTCACTTTATATTTTTATAAAATATGCAAAATATTGATTAGAAAGAATCTGAAAATATATAATAAAATATGAAAAATGAAATAAGATTTGTATGTTGTAAATAATAATTATCCAACCGACTTAAGATGTCGGTTAATAGTACTATAAATATGTACTATTGTGATTGTAAAAAGAGAAGTTAACAATCTTCACTTCATAAAAGTTTCTTCTTCTCTCATTTTTCTAACATTATTTAACATGTTATCATCATGAGTGTTTCTCATAAATTATTTTAGTTTATGTGTTATTATATTTAATAATATTTTACAATTTTATCATAAATTAATTTATGTCATGGCCAAAAGTTTTAAAACTGATTATACATATTTATAAAAGAATTAAAATTAAAATCTATACCAAATTTTTTTTACCATAATTATTTATTAAAAAATAATTGTAAAATAATTTTTTACAAAACTGATGTTTAACACATTTTTTATTATGTGTATAGTTATAATGTCAAATTTGGCAAACTCGATATTGTTGTCTTTGATATATATTTTGAAAAAATTATATGACGTGGGCAGTAGATGTGAAAATGCATTTAAAAGCAAAAGAGATTTTTGGCACCATCGATAGGTCGGAAACAACATCCAATGAGAAAAAGGCAAAAGCCATGATATTTTTGTACCACCATATACATGATGGTTTAAAAGATGAATACATCATTAAAGAAGATCCTGCAAATCTTTGGCAATCACTCAAAGATAAGTTTGATCACCAGAAATATGTGATCTTACCAAAAGTCAAACTCTCTGGTTTTAAGATTATAAAAGTTTAAGTGAATATAATTCTGCGTTGTTCGGAATCACTTCCAAGATGATATTGTGTGGAGAAAAAGTAAGTGACTGATATGATCGAAAAAATTCTCCAAACATTTCATCCTAGAAATATAATCTTGCAACAACAATATCGAGCAAAGGGATATACTCGTTATTCGAAGTTAATGCAAATTCTCCTTTTTGCTGAACAAAATAATGTACTTGTGATGATGAACCATCAACCTCTTCCCACTGGATCAGCTCCATTCCCATAAGTGAATGTTGTATCATCCAATTACAATAATTAGCAAGGACATGGACGTGGTCGAAGCCATGGTCGTGACCGTGGTCGAAGCCATGGTCGTGACCGTGGTCGAGGACGAGGAGGTGGACGTGCACGAGGAAAAGGAAGAGGTTTTTGTCCCAATGAGTTCAAATTTGGGAGAAACAATAAAGTCCACGAAAATGAATTTGGTCGCGTACCTGCTGTACGGCAAAACATACAATATAAAAATATTTGTTACAGATGTGGCATGAAAAGAAATTGGTCTCATACCTGTCGTACACCAAAATATTTGGCCGATTTGTATCAAGAATTCCAAAAACAAAAAGGAAAAGAAAGTTAAACCAATTTCATCTCGGATGAACCATGACTTTCTTTCGATGGAGATGCATATCTTGATGTTGTTGATTTTCTGATTGATTCCGAAAATACCAAAGAACAAGATAATTAAGTTTAATATTATATATAAAGTTGTATTTAGTTTTCTTACAAAATTTAATGTCGTTTTGAAAAATATATGTAAGTTTGAACTTTAATAACTAGAAGTAAAATAGTTTTGTTATAATATAAGTTTATCTTGAAATATGTGTATTAACGCTTATTAGTGCATCTTTTATCAATATTTTTAATCCAAAAAATGTATCCTTTTGAGAATAAAAATGGAGATATATGTCTTGCAGATAGTGCTACAACACATACAATTAGAGCTGGATTTTTGGTGAAAACCGAAAAACCCGAACCGACCGAACCAAAATTTTCAGTTTCGGTTTTCAATTAATTTTAACCGCTAAACCGATCGGATAAATAATTAATTTTATTCGGTTTATATTTCAGTTCGGTTTGGCAATACCAAACCGATCGGTTTTATTAAACCGAAAATTGACTGTCATATATAAGTGATAACCCTAATTTTTATGAGAAAATCGTCTTCTTCCTCCTTTTCCTTCAGCGGCCGATCTGAAATTTTTTTTCAGAAAAACTTCATCCTCCTTTTCCTCCTCTTCTTCTTCTTCTTCTTCTTCTCATCCTCCTCCTTCTCCTCCTTCTCCTCCTTCTCCTCCTTCTCCTCCTTATCGACTGCGATTTTTATCGGCTGCGACTTTCTCTCTAGTGAGTTCTCCTCCTCCTCCTCCTCCTTCTTTAGATTCGCCTAGGTGTATTCTAGATTGTTGTTGTTTGGATTGATGCTGAATAGGTTAAATAGATTCTATTGTGAATAAATCGGTTGTCGCAGAATCGCTTGCAAGTTGTGATGCAACTGCGTCTCATTCGGTATAGATTTCGCATTTTTTGTTTGTTTACAGCTTTCTCGGATGCTTCTGGTTCTCTTCGAGCCTAAAATATTTCTGATTGTTTGAAATAGAAGTAGAAATGTGGGTTCAGTTCAATATTCCCGTTGCTGAAGTTATTTTAGAATCATTATAGTGTCATAATAATGTTGCTTGCTTCACATTCGCTAAGTGGCTGGTTTATTGTGATCATTCTTGCTTGCTTGCTTGATGTCCTTGATACGTAATTATTTCATTGTATGTTACAAATGGATTTTTGATTTTTGATTTTTTGAGAAGTCATGTCTTTCTGAAAGCTAGTGTATACGAATGTCCGAGTAAGGCATATCTCACGTGGGTACTCTCTATTTCCGTAGAGTAGATTGTTGAAGATTCAGTCTTGACGAGCAGTCTTGTAGTTTCAAACTACAAAAAAATTATGATAAAAACTTTTGCAAGTACAATGAAAAAAATACATTTGCAAGTATCATTAATATTGTTATATCATAATACCTAATTCACTATATTTTTTTAGGACATCATCTTTAATTAAAAATATACTGATGGTTAACCTTGAGAATATGGTTTGACCATGGTTTAACATGCGAATACTATTAACGTAAGTTTACAAATCAGTAAAAATATAAGAAATATAGTCTGATTAATTAGATTCTATATTACTATCTACACTACATATGATTTTACAGCTTCCTATGTGACCTCTCATTGGACTAGTTCCTACAGTTTTAGAATCGGAACTAATCTCTACCCCACAATAACGACAATTGCATTTGTAATGGTTGTCTTTCGTTTGAATAAAATGTTGCCATATCTCTGCCCTTTTTTGAAATTTTTTCTTTGGATTCGGTGGGAGATCGAAAGCACTTGATCGCTGCATTTCAGTCCGTTTGTTTCCAGTGGCAATGGGTTCAGGAATTTCATCTCCATCAAATTCCATATTAAGTTAATATAACCTGATAACAAACACATCAGCAATAAAAAAAGGGCAAAGCAAATATATTGTTTATCATCTTGTAACATACAATGAAATATAAGAAATATAGGTTAACCTTGAGAACATATGATTTTGTGATAATTAATGTAACATACAATGTAATAATATTAGTTTTGTGATAATTAATGTAATAGTATGTATGAATGTTATTGTGTTGATATTAATCATTTATTTATTGTAAATGATCGTATAATAAAATCATATGTAGTGTAGATAGTAATATAGAATCTAATTAATCAGACTATATTTCTTATATTTCTACTGATTTTTAAACTTACGTTAATAGTATTCGCATGTTAAACCGTAGTCAAACCGTGTTCTCAAGGTTAACCATCAATATATTTTTAATTAAAGATGATGTCCTAAAAAAATAGAGTAAATTAGGTATTACGATATAACAATATCTGAAAATATATTAATGATACTTGCAAATGTATTTGTTTCATTGTACTTGCAAAAGTTTTTATCAGAATTTTTTTGTAGTTTGAAACTACAAGACTGCTCGTCAAGACTGAATCTTCAACAATGTACTCTACGAAAATAGAGAGTACCCACGTGAGATATGTCTTACTCGGATATTCGTATACACTAGCTTTCAGAAAGACATGACTTCTCAAAAATCAAAAATCAAAAATCCCTTTGTAACATACAATAAAATAATTACGTATCAGGGACATCAAGCAAGAAAGCAAGAATGATCACAATAAACCAGCCACTTAGCGAATGTGAAGCAAGCAACATTATTATGACACTATAATGATTCTAAAATAACTTCAGCAACGGGAATATTGAACTGAACCCACATTTCTACTTCTATTTCTAAACAATCAGAAATATTTTAGGCTCGAAGTGAACCAGAAGCATCCGAGAAAGCTGTAAACAAACACATGTTTACAGCTGGTAATATGAAAGTTGATAAACAAAAGATGATGATGTAAGTTATATAAGACTTTCATAGAAAGTGATAAACAAAAGATGATGAGTGGAGATAGCAGTGGTAATATGAAAGTTGTGAAATGTGATCCTTTAATTTTTAGGAGATCAGTAAATGACATGGTCATTATTAATGAACTACCATTCTCATTTGTTGAGTCTGAGGGGTGGAAACGATTTTGTAGCAATGTATTACCAATGTACAAGACATTTTCAAGAAGAACTTGTACTAAGGACATTGCTACAATTTATATGGAAGAAAAAGCTACTCTTAAGACTTTGTTTAGTGTTAATAGGCAAAGAGTGGGTCTCACTACTGATATTTAGGTATCTCCGACAACCTCTTACAATTATATGATGGTGACTGCTCATTGGATTGATGAAAATTGGCAGTTACAAAAAAAGATCATTAGCTTTAAGGTTATAACTGATCATAAAGGTGACACCATTGCTGAACATTTACTTAGCTGTTTAGACGAATGGGGAATTGAGAAAGTTTTCACTATTACGGTGGATAATGCTAAGGGAAATGATAGAGCTATAAGATTGTTCAGGGAAGCTATGAAAATGAAGGGAATGGACGCTTTAGTTATAGAAGGAACTTTTGTACATATGCGTTGTTGCATGCACATTTTGAACTTGGTTGTGAGAGATGGTTTAGCAAGGGCTAATACTAGTATTGTTAGTATTAGGAACGCAATCAAGTATGTAAGATCATCTTTCACGAGGTTAAAATCTTTTGAATTGAGGTGTGAGACAGGAAAGATTCTAGAGGTAGCTTGGCTTTAGATTGCATTACAAGATGGAATTCAACATATCTAATGTTGACTTCTTCCCTTAAGCTAAGGACGGCTTTTGAAAAAATGTCGGCTGAGGATAAATTGTACCGCGATTACTTTATGGAAGAGAATGAGAAAGATAAAAAAAAACGAGTTGGACCACCAACTTCGAAAGATTGGGATGAGGCGCAAAGGTTGGTAAAGTTCCTAAAAATATTTTTCAATTGCACTCTCGCATTTTCAGCTTCAAAATCAGTCACTTCCACGATTTGTTACAATGAGATTGTTACCATAGAAAGGAATCCAATAACGAAATGTAACAATAGTGATGAGGAAACCAGAAAACAAGCACATGTTATGCGAGATAAATTTGAAAAGTATTGGGATGGATTGATGAATATGAATGAGCTTGTGATTGTAGCAAGTGTTTTTGATCCACGGAACAAGATGCAATTTGCTTCTCTCTGTTTTGAAAAGCTTTATGGGAAAGATACCATAGAAAGTAGACAACTTTATGCATCATTTACAAGTGTTATGAAACGTTTGTATGAAGAATATAGTTTCAGACTTACTAAAATTGATCAGAATGACACAGCTGGAAACAAGAGTGATCATGGTGATTCTGAACAATCTAGATTTGTCTTTGATTTATCTGATGATGAGGATGGTTATGAGCGGATGGATTCACTTTACAGTCAGATGGTTAATGACAGAAGAAGTGAAGATGGTTGTAGTGAGTTAGAAGTCTATTTGTCAGAGAAAACAGAAGTAAGAGTTGAGAATCATTTGGGTTTACAGTACGATGTTCTTTCTTGGTGGAAGCGAAACAGTGCTAAGTTTCCAATATTATCTAAAATTGCTAAAGACGTTCTCGCAATCCAAGTATCTTCGGTTGCTTCGGAATCCGCTTTTAGCACAAGTGGGAGAATCCTTGATCCGTATAGGAGTTCTTTAACTCCTTATATGATTGAGGTATTAGTGTGTACTCAGCAATGGTTGCGGTGTTCTTCTCATTCACCAATCCAAGTTGCTAACTTAGCTCAAATGTTGGAAGAAGTTGACTTTTATGAATCACTTGGTAAGTTTTAGTATCATATTTATTTGATTTTGTTAATTTTAGTTGCATATACTAATCTTGTTTTTTTTGTTTGCTGTAGATTTTCGGACACCACAATAATGATGTAGTTACTAATGTTGTTTTCATTTCTTGTTAATGCAGATTATATGTTTGTGTTATTGTAGAAAATATGTTTTCGGTTTATTTTTGTTGTTTCGGTTATGTTTTTGTTGTTTCGTTTATGCTGTTTTGATTATGTTGTTGTTTTGGTTATGTTGTTGTTTTGGTTATTTTGTTGTTTTGGTTTTATGCAGGAATTGGAGCATTGAATACTGAACCACAACAATTTGGACCGAGTCGAATCGAATCGGACCAAATCGCATCAAATTTTTCCGAATCGCATCGAATTTGTCCGAATCGCATCGAATTGGTCCGAATTGAGTTTAAACCAACATAAACCAAAGTGAACCGAAGTTAACCGAAATAAACCAAAGTTAACCGAAATCAACCGAAATAAAACGAGAAAAACCAAAATAAACCATAATAAACCGAAATAACCCGACAAAAATCTAAATTTAAATTTGTTAAACCAAAAAAAAAATAGATTTCGGTTTAATTCGGAATGGTTTTATTTACTTAAAACCAAACCGATTAAACCGATAAAAAAACCGAACCAAACCGATTGTTTAAATTTTTTTTTCGGACGTTTTTATCTCAAATCGAAAAACCCGAAAACCGGATAAACCCACCCGGATAAACCGAATAAACCGAAAATCCAGGCCTACATACAATACTTAAAGATAAAAAAAATTTCTCCTATCTCAAAATGAAAGATTCTGCCGGAAGCATAAATAACATATTGGCTAATGCAAATATTATCATAAGCTGTGGAATAGTCAGTTTTTCAATGCCAAGGGAACAAAATTTGAAATAAATAATGCTTTATATTTCCCCAAGTCTCATAGAAACTTATTAAATTTTAAAGATATCCATACAAATGGATATCATATAGAGACAATAAGCAAAAATAACATTGAATATCTTTGCATTACATGGGAGCAAAAACGAATATTAGAAGAATTACCAATGATGTTCTCTGGATTCTATTACACAAAAATAAATATAACTGAATTATATATTACGGTAAACCAGAAATTTATTAATACATTCAAAGTCTGGCATGAAATACTAGGACATCCTGGATCAGTAATGATGAGAAAAATTATGCAAAATTCTAATACCCACTCATTGGAAAACCAAAAGATTTTTCAATCACACGAGTTTTCATGTAAAACATGTTCTCAAGGAAAAATTATTAGTCAACCATCATCAGCCAAAGTTAGTAATGAATCTTCAGTATTATTAGAAAGAATACATGGTGATATATATGGGCCTATTCACCCACCATATGGGATATTTCGATACTTTATGGTTTTAATTGACACATCTAGTATATGGTCATATGTGTGTTTGTTAACCACACGAAATATGGCTTTCGCAGGATTTATTGCCCAAATAATCAGGTTAAGAGCACAATTTCCTGATTATACAATAAAGAAAGTAAAACTTGACAACGCTGGTGAGTTCACGTCACAAGCCTTTAACGATTATTGTATAGTTCTCGTAATCGATGTTGAACATCCGGTTCCACATGTTCATACACAAAATGGCATGGCTGAGTCTTTGATTAAACGGTTACAACTTATTGCTAGACCATTAATTTTGAGAACAAATCTCCCAATTTTAGTATGGGGTAATGTTATATTGCATGCGACAGCATTGGTCTAGATACGACCAAGTGCATATCATGAATATTCTCCATTACAATTAACATTTCACCAGAAGCTCGATGTATCTCATCTCCAAGTTTTTGGATGTGCGGTTTATGTTTCTATAGCCCCACCGCAAAGAACAAAGATGGAGCCACGGAGAAGATTAGGGATATATATTGGATTTACATCATCAAGTATTATTCGATATCTTGAACCGCGAACTGGTGACATGTTTACGACACGGCTTACCGATTGTCATTTTGATGAAGATGAATTTCCTACGTTAGGGGGAGGAATTAAACAAGTGTAAGAAGATATTAAATGATGTACACCATCTTTGTTATATCTTGATCCTCCCACAAAACAACATGAAATGAAAGTTCAGAAAATCGTACATTTGCAAAATATTGAAAATCAGTTGCTAGATTCATTCATAGATACAAAACGAATGACGGAATCATATATACCCGCTGTGAATGCCCCATCAAGAATTAATACTCCTATAGAACATGTTGATGGCGATAAAGTAAATGAACCCAAAGTTCAGTTAAAGAAGGGGAGACCTGGATCAAAAGATAAAAATCCCCGTAAGAAAAAATATTTCGGAGAGGAAAATAAAAAGGTTCTGCGAGAACCTCAAAAAGAACGTCTCGAAAATATTTGTGAAAAGATTATAGAGGAACCAATTCAAACGAAAATTCCAGAAGACATATGCAAACGGGTTTTTGAAAACCATGAAAAGGAAATTCGTCTGGAAGACGAACACGATACGAAGAAATATGAGATTTCAATTAACTATACCTAAAATAAAAAATTATGGATTAGAAATGAAATAGAGGATATTGATGGAATATTCTCTTTTTATGTATATAAAGAAATTGGAAATGGAAATGATGATACAAATCTAATGTCTGTAATAGAATGTAAAAAAGACCTGATTGGGAAAAATGGCAAATAAGTATGAGAAATGAATTATTCTCCTTACAAAAAAGAAATGTTTTCGGACCCATTGTCATTACACCTGAGGATGTAGTGCTAGTTGGGTGCAAGTGGGTTTTTGTAAGAAAAAGAAATAAGAAAAACGAGGTCACTAGATATAAAGCCCATCTTGTTGCACAAGGGTTTTCTCAAAGGCCGAGAATAGATTATGAAGAAACATATTCTCTGGTAATGGATGCAATTACATTTAGATATTTAATGAGTTTATCATCATCCCCAAAAGGTTAGAAATGCAACTCATGGATGTCGTGACTGCATACCTATATGGAACCCTTGATAGTGATATATACATGAGAATCTCAAAAGGATTCAAGATCCCAAAAGGATTCAAGATCCCAAAAGGATCAAAGATCTCTAAAGGATCCAAAGAACTATATTCGATCAAATTACAGCGATCATTATATGGGTTAAAATAATCAGTACGCATGTGGTATAATCGTTTAAGTGAATACCTGTTGAAAAAGGGATATATTAACAATGTGATATGCCCTTACGTATTTATAAATAAATCCCTATCAGGCTTTGTGATCATTGTTGTTTATGTAAATGAACTGAATATAATTGGAACTAAAAAAGAAATTGATAATACAAGAATCCATATGAAAGAAGAATTTGAAATGAAAGATCTTTGAAAGACAAAATTTTGTCTAGGACTCCAAATTGAGTATTTCCAAAATGGGATATTTGTACATCAATCAAATTATACGAAAAGGATATTAAAACGATTTAATATGGATAAAACGAATCTTTTGAGTACTCCAATGGTTAATCGATCGCTTAATATAAATAAGGATCCATTTCGACATTGTGAAAATCACGAAGACATATTAGGTGCTGAAGTAACTTATATGAGTGCTATTGGTGGACTTATGTATCTTGCAAATTGTACTCCACCAGATATAGCATTTGCTACAAATTTACTTGCGAGATATAGTTCATCACCCACACACAGGCACTAGAATGGAATAAAACATATTTTTCGTTATCTTCACAGTACGATTGATTTGAAATTATTTTATTCTAGAAACTCTGAGTTTGGTTTAGTTGGTTTTGCAGATGCTGAATATTTATCGGATCTACACAAAGCTCGATCCTAAACTGGTTATGTTTTCACAATTGGCGGAACTTTGATCTCGTGGCGGTCTCAAAAAAAAACTTTGGTTGTAATTTTTTCAAACTATGCAGAAATCATTGAATTCATGAAGCACGTAGAGAATGTGTACGGCTCAGAAACATGATCCAACATATCGAAAGAACAAGTAGACTAACCAACAATAAGAAGCCAACAAAATTATTCGAAGATAATGCTGCATGCGTCACTCAAATCAAATAAGGTTATATCAAGAGTGATCGGACAAAACATATACCTCTGAGATTCTTCTCCTATATCCAAGAACTAGAGAAAAATCAAGAACTTGACATCGAATATATTCGTTCAAGCGATAATGCATCAAATTTATTCACTAAGGCGCTTCCTACAGCAACCTTCAGAAAACATGTTCAGAATATTAGAATGCGTCATTTACGGAATCTATGAATAAAGTTATATCCATCTTTTCGAGCGAGAGATTCCGTATATGTGCTCTTTTTCCCTTATCATGATTTTTATCCTATCGGATTTTCACATGATAAGGTTTTTAACGAGTCAATATGTAATATTTTATAATAATAGATAATTAAGGGGAAATGTTGTAAATAATAATTATCCAACCGACTTATGAGGTCGGTTAATAGTAGTATAAATATGTACTATTGTGATTGTAAAAAGAGAAGTTAACAATCTTCACTTCATAAAAAATTCTTCATCTCTCTTCTTTCTAACATTATTTAATATTGTATTGTTTTAAATTATAAAAAATTATTAAAAATACAAATCAATTTATTAAAATATACACAATGCTTACTGAAAATATTCATAAAGTTGATTAAAATCTACACAAAACTGATTGAACTTCTTGATTGAAAGATAAATGACATACAACTAAAAACGAATTGAAATTCAGCAAATTTTATTAAAATTGATTGACAAGATGAAGTAATGGGAGGGAGTGATAGCGACAGCGAAGTCTAAAAAAGTTGATGTAACTATGACAAAAACGTTATGAAGTCCGCAAAAAATCAAATAAAGTCTGCAAATAAAGTTTGCAATTTTTAATAAAATCTATCTTTCAGTGCTCGCAAAACCACAAATTGAAAAATAACGAAAAGCGTCAAGAACTCTCAAAACTTCACAAAAATCACAAAAAGCTCTAAACGAATTAATTTACCTTTTTTGCATCTCATGAATTCATTAAGATCTTCACAAGAAAAGAAAATGAGATATAAATTAATGAGAAGAAGAGAAGAAGAAAAAATGAGGAAAAGATAAGACTTATCTTGGAATCATATTTTTAAGCCAAATTTTATGAAATCTCAAAAAAATCCTTTGAAATATATATAACGCAATAAATTCTCCAAGAAATTGGAAATGGAAATGATGATACAAATCTAATGTCTGTAATAGAATGTAAAAAAAGATCTGATTGGGAAAAATGGCAAATAACTATGAGAAATGAATTATTCTCTTTACCAAAAAGAAATGTTTTCGGACCCATTGTCATTACACCTGAGGATGTAGTGCTAGTTGGGTGCAAGTGGGTGTACAACTTGCAATATATATAACGCAATAAATTCTCCAAGAAATCAATGCATTTTACAAACGAGGTGTACAACTTACAATGAAATTTGCAAACGAAATCTGCAAGTTGTAATGAAGTTTACAAACGAAGTTTGCAACTTGTAATGAAATATTCAAATGAAATATGCATTTTGTAATGAAGCCTGCAACTTATAATAAAATCTGTACATTAGAGCTCGCAAATCTATCGTTTCAAAAACCAATGGAAAACTTAAAACTAAGAAAACACTCAAAACAACCACAAAAAATCTGTAAAACTAGCATAAATCTCAAAACAATAATTAAAATTTTTTAAAAAATCATCTAAAATTTTAGAACTATTAAAAATATCAAAAAACTAGTGAAAAAAACACACATACTTTTTTAAATATTTTGATTTCCTTTTCTAGGTGAAAAATAAGATAAGAATATGAGAAAAAAGATTATGAAAAAATAAAACATCCAAACAACAAAATTTTCCAAAACCACAAACAACTAAAATACTACTAAAAACAAATTTTTTTATATTTTTAGATATGTTGGCTTCAATTTCTAGATCTACAATAATACAAAATGAGGAAAAGATTAGAAAAATAACAAAATATTTAAACACATAAAAATATTCAAAACCTTAAAAACAAAACCATCTAAACAAAAAACTTACCATTCGAGATCTACAAAATAAGAAGATAAAAAAAATGAGCAAAAAAAAAAAGAAAAAAGAGAGAAAAAAAGAGAAAAAGATTTACCATTTGTTTGGAGGATGGAAACTTCCACTTTTGTTTCGACATGAAATTATGGTAGAATTTTTTTAGGAATAACTTCTTTATATATGTGTAGTAAAATTTGGTTAGGTTAAAAAATATAAATTTGGTTATATTAAATTTAAGTTACCATTTGTTCAAATTTTCTGTTTGTGAAGATTTTCTACTTTGTCTTTTTTTTTACAAATCAAACTAGCCAAGAAGTCTCTTTTGTATTTCTTTTTACAAAGCAGATTTCGTCAGAAGTATGTTTTATATTTTGAATTAAAAATTTATCTCATGATATTTTAAATTCTAATATGAATTCTCTATATAAACATAAACTACTTAAACCCTATAACAAATAACAACAAAAGCTATCAAACATGTGATATCATTAGCTCTAAACCAATCCACTTATCTTTGAATTTAGTATAACTTTTATTTATTTTGATATGTATATAAATTTTGTTAATAACAAAAAAATTTAAATTGATATATTTCATGATTATATGAGATTATATTTTTATTTAGTCACGTAAATTTTTTTATGTTATGACTATGAATCCAAGTTTTGGTTTAAATTAACTATATTAATATAAATTATTTATTTTATTTTATATTAAAATTTTCAAATTAAGTATACTTCCCGATAAATCTGTTTAATTTGTATTTTTTTAACAAAATAAATTTCTCAAAAAAATTTATATTGTTTTTAATCTTTTAACAAAAAAACATATGTAGAAGTGTTGTTTGTATTTCTTTAACAAAATAAATTTTCTGAAAAATTTGTTTTGTAGTTCGTTTTTATAAATTATACATCATCGTTATAATTGTAGATTTGACATAGAATATAACGTAATTGATATTTGTAAGTCATTTTAAAATAATTTTCACAGAAATTAATTTTACATTTAGAAGTATTTTTAAATCATTTTAGCAATTTTTTGTCTATACATGTAACCTTGTGGTTTTTCTTCTTTCTATAATTTGTATAGATAATTTGCTCTATTTACTTACAATATTTGTCATTTTAGTAACATTTGTCTTTTTAGTAACATTTCATGATCACTAGTTGTTATAACATTTATCACCAATATTTTTCATGACTTTGATTTTTTTTTTATAACTCATGATTTTTAATTTATTTTGTGACTTTTCTAATTGGCTTATAAATTCTTACGTATAATACTTATAAATTTATACTTATAAATTTTACGTATAAATTCTTACGTATAACTCATGATTTTTAATTTATTTTTCATGACTTTTTGAACAGTTTTATCTTATCTTTTAATTATGCTTTCTTGCATCTGGACTATGTTTATCAATTATTGTAAATAGTTGTTATAATCTCTTGTTTGTTCTATCACAGCGACATTAGAACTATACACCAATATTCTTCACATATATTAGTCATGTTCATTTGACAGTCACAAAAAGCTACAGGTATAACAAATCATTGTTCGTTTATCTGTCACAACTACCTGCTACTAGTTGCAACGGTCAGATGCAACGGTCAGATGCAACATCCTATATCATAATTTTTTCGATCGCTGATTAAAACAACGGTGCGACTAAATCTACGATCAACCATAACCACAATAATCGGTGATAAACAAACGAACAACATATGCCACAATCACAACCGTAATGTTGACCGCAACCGCAACCACATACATCAACCAAACGAACAATACTATTATTTATATATGATTTCATCTCATTGTTAAAGTCCTTAATTCATTTCATTCGTTTTTTTACTATTTCTTTTAAAATTCAAAAAATTACTTCTACCTTTTGCAATCTACTATATATATTTCTTTTTATGTTTTACTACATCCCCTACACATTAAACAAAAAATAAATTTAAAAAAAAATACTTACATGTCATTAGAAAAAATAATATAGTTAAAAAATTATAATTAATCAAATGTCACATATTAATTTCAAACATAAATTTATTTTTAACCTATAAATTAAATCTCATATATTAAATCAGAAGCGAGTTTATAAAAAAAATTGCTAGCATATGAATAGAAAAATATCATAACATGACGATTAATCAAATATGACATGACATTTTCTAACATAAATTTATTTCAAAAAATAAATTAAATCCTATATACTATAAAAAAAAATTTAGAAAAATGTTTACATACCACGAACAAAAAAGTATATGCCAAAGAAAATTATAACATTATGCTAAGTAAAATATGACATATTAGTTTTAAATATATATTCGATTTAAAATAAATAAAAACCGGATCGACAAAAACAAATAAGTGAATTGATCAGAAATATTAAAATAAGGATTACTTATTGATTCAATTTGGCAGATCAATTATTGATGTTTTAAATTTTCCTTAACCGAGTTATACCAAATTAAAATTTGTAACATTTTGTTTTTAATAAATCAATTAAATTGGTGCTAAGATTTAAAATAGAATATACCAAAAAGAATGAGTGAACCAAATTAAATGTGATATTATTGATACAGTTGTTTCCAACATCATGGATATTATTATGTTGTTAAGGAATACTGATCATAGATGTGGTTTATGTAATGACACAAGACTGAAAATTACACCGTTCACTAATTATGTCATTTAAGCTAGGATTACAACAAGAAATGATAATTTAGTTGGTGAAAGTTTCTTAATCTCTACGATGTTTGTGTCGCTGTCCAAAGTTAAGTTTTTTCCGGAATGCATCGTAAATAATTTTCTATAATTATTACTTTTGCAATGAAGAATCAAAAACAAACGTTAAAAATTGGTTAGGTTTTACTAATACCAATATTTACTTATTGACAATTATATGTTGATATTACCACAATTATATGTCCAAAGTAAAGTGTTGAAAATTCTTATCACTCACAAATCAAAAACATGAAAGATTCAGAGAAAAATTAAATGTTGTGTACAAAAGATCTATTCTTAAATATCGAGTAGTTTGTTTTTTTGGTACATTTTTTAAGTTATTTTATATAATTTATGTTTTCAATTTTATAGTTATATTTTTATGTACTTACAATATTTTTCAAATAAGTACTTTTTGTTTGAAATTTTTTGATGAATATTTTATATTTTACAATAAAGATCTAATATATACTTTTTAATTTAAAAAATTAATATTCAAAGATGAAAATTAATTATAAAAAATATAGTAAAAATACAAAAACTAATAGTTAAAAATATATAATTTTATAATTTTTAATTTTTAATTATACTAAAAATAGTTTAAATATAATTTTTATTCTAAATTAAAAACATATTCATAGTAAAAATTAAAAATTTAACTTTGATTGTTTTAAATATATAAAATATAAATAAAATTCTTTTATATAATATATATATATATATAATATTTTAATTAAATATAATAATTATCTTAGTTTAGTTTATTTTTTTGCCAACATAAATTTTATTATGATGAAATATTAGTGTTTACAAGAGTTCGTAAAAAATTAGGACATACATTGAATAATTTCCAATCAACATGGGATAAAAGCGAAGATGAAACCATGGCGTTCACGACTTGATTACCTCATCTTGGTTTGTGTTGGAATTGAATTCCGTTGAACTGAGAAATCCATTGTTGAATCGTTCGTAGATACTGTTGAAGTTGATGCATTTGTGGTTGATAATATTATTAAGACATAAATTATCACCTTCAAAGATGACATAGCGGAATCCCAACGTTCAAGTAGCTTGTAAAACTCATATTAATGCTGAAAATTCTGATTCTATGACTGAATGACGACCTTGGTATTTAACCATTCCAGCAAATACAAAAGAACCTTGATCATTTCGAATTACCCATCCTAACCCCAAAAGTAGAGAACCTTCCCTATGGGTAGCATTGTAATTATATTTGAACCACGTTTGACGAGGTGGTGTCCACTGAATATTCGTAGGATTATAACTGTAGAATTCGGATTTAAATCCGTTGATTCCAAACTTGCAATCCACTCGTGAACATTCTCAAAACCTTTGTCCAGTAAAGAATCCATTGATGTATATTTATTGTTGAAAACAATATCATTCCGAGCTTTGCATAAACGCCACAAAGTATAAAAAGGAATATATTTTTGTGGGGAATTCTGATCAGAGTGTTCATAGCTCTTAATTAAGTATATGATATTATCATGTATATTTGAAAATGGATCACAAAAATACGTAGTAGAAATTCTAAGTTCCCTCTAGAACATCTGAGCATAAGGACAACTAAAAAAGCTATGCACTTCAGTCTCTTCCTTATTGAGACACCGGTAACATTTATTATCGGAGATTATTTTCCGATGGAATAGATGGGATTTTAGAGGGAGCGCATTTGATAATAATTTTCATAAGAAATGAATTATCTTTGGGGCAATCCGTAGATTCCAGATTGATTTCGCCAAATCCTGATGATTAGCTAGTATCGGTTAAATTGGAGATGATACAAGATTACCTGTCTCAAGCGCTTGACAATATCTATATTTAACATTATATACTGCATTTACTGTAAACTTCCAATACTATCCATCGTGAAAGGAATTATTGGGGATCAATAGTTTATATATAAGATGATGACCATCCTTTTCTATGAAATCATTTACCAGATTTTCATCCCATTGCCCTGTCTCTTTATTAATAAGGGAACTAACTTTCAGAGTAGGATTAGTATAAGGAAGTAATTTAGGCGCCCGGGACGGAGAAACAGGAAGCCAGTTTGTATACGCAATAGAAGTAGATGTGTTTGTACCTATTGTTCAGAAAAGCCCCGATTGTAGTAACTATCGACCATATAAAATTGATTGTCATCCATATGAAGAACGAGATCGTGAAGTAGACGATATGAAATCACCATTGTTGTAATATCTGCTTTTTTAAAATCCTTGATAAGAAGCAGTGTGGTCTGTGCATTAATTTCCAACATAAATTAGCGAGAAGAGCTTGATTGAACTTTTGTATATCCCGAAAATCCAATCCACCTAATAACTTTGGAGTAGCCATTTTTTCCATGAAACCCATGTTGTTTTCTTTTTATCTGCCGTAGATCCCCACCAAAATTGATTTAAGGACTTGTTTATCAGACTGCAAATTATAACTTGCAATTTAAAAATATTCATAGAGTAAACTGGCAAAGCAAAAGCCACAACCTTGATAAGAATTTCCTTTCCTGCTGGTGAGAGGAACTTAGTTTGCCATCCCGAAATGCGATATTGAACTTTATCAGCCACATATTTCATTAGTTGTCTTTTATTACGATTGAATTATTCCGGTAGACCCAAATAATATCCACCTCCGCCAATAGTAGAAATACCCAAAATGTTCTGAATGTATAGTCAAGAATGGAGAAACACTTTCTGACCAAATATTAGCGAAGATTTTTTCATATTGATGATCTGCCCTGAAATTTGCCCATACTCCTCGAATACTTGTTTCAACTACATGGCATTATTCTTATATGATTTAATGAAAAAGAGGGAATCATCCGAAAAAGAAGATGGGAAATAGTAGGACCATTTTGAGTTATACGTAGTGGCTGAATCAATCCATTCCGTTCTGCAATAGAGAGGAGAGTACTTAATACATCATCACATATTCTAAATAAATATGGAGAAAGGGGATCACCTTGTCGTAGACCCCGTTGGGGTGTAAATTTACCGTATGGACTTCTATTAATAAGAACTGAAAAGGATATTGTGGTTACACATTCCATTATCCAATGAATCCATTGTCTTGAGAAACCCTTCATAATCAGCACAACCTCAAGGAAATTTCATTCCAAACGGTCATAAGCCTTACTAAAGTATTAACAGCCATGTATGATTTTGCACATCTTTGTTGAGCCAGAAGAGAATGTAAGGCTTCATGAGCGATAAGGACATTATCTGTAACATCCCCGATCCTCGGTAAGGATCGGTTGGGCGAGTTGGCCGGTAGTTGGGCGATCTGACCGGCAGTTGGGCGAGCTGACCGACAGTTGGGCGAGCTGGCCGGTAGTTGGGAGAGCTGACCGGTAGCTGGGCGAGCTGGCGAGCAGTTGGGTGAGCTGGCCGGTAGTTGGACGAGCTGGTTGATAGCTGGGCCAACTGGCCAGCTAGCATTGGCTTGGGGAGTTGGTGCCGAACCGGTGCCACGACCAGGCACAATGGTTCAACTAGAAACGTTGATTGGTCGAGCAAAAGCCATGACTGTTCGTGAAAACCGACCACATGCCCTATAAATATAAGGTTTAGGGTCGGTACAAGACACGTTGGGAGAAGAGAAATCCTAGAAATTTTCTAAGGAAATATTCGATAAGGGTTAGATCGAGTGAGGTAGAGATCGTGAACCTTGGATCGGGAAACCAACACTGACTGTACGCGATTAAGGGCTAGGCGTGGTGAGGTGAGTAATCCCTTCCCCTTTTATGCTTGGATTCCTATTCGCCGGTGGTTCGGGGAGAAAGGGAATCCAAGGCAGGATAGTTGGGTAAACTTGGCCGAGTGATCGGGATTGGGTGAAATCTTCCCAGTCAGAACTCGGCCTGGCCTGCCCATAGACCGGATCGAGTCTTTCAGGGCAAGTATCGGCTGGCCAAAGGATTCGGGTGATTCCTACCATGGCCGGTTGGTCAATCAGATCTGCCCAAGTCCGAACCGAGTCTGTCTTGGTGGAATTCTAAGTTAAACTTAGAGAATTGACGGATTTTGCATGAGGTGCATTCATTCATGCATTTTCTAAAACCTTATCGAGTAATGTTGGTTAAGTCCAGAATAATTATGCTGCTTTGGTCTTTTTCAGGAAAAGATGGTGATCGTGCTAAGGATTTGGCTTGATCGCAAGGCTGGTGACCCGAGTATATGGGTGGTGTATTTGTCCGGGTAGTTAGGATCGTTGAATGTGTAAGCCTTCGGGCAAACTATCATGTTGTAACGAATCCTACTCTTATACTTCAATAAAATTCCGGATCTTTTATATTATGATTCTATAAATGACTCTAAAAACCCATGAATCTCAGAATAACTCGAAATTGGACTTAGACTAAATAAAAGACCCTAAAATATGGACCTTAGACTCGGAATTCCTTGGTGAATCCGAAAGGGAACAACCTCTTCGGACTGATAATCCGGGAAGGATGTTTCATTATCCGTGATTAATCTACCTGGTATAAAAGTCGCTTGATTTTTAGAAATGATATTATCCAATATCTTCTTGAGACGAAATACCAAAATTTTAGATATCACTTCGTAAAAAACATTACAAAGGGATATTGGTCTAAAATCTTTCATATTTGTCAGGCAATCCAGCTTTGGTATAAGACATAAATTTGTATGGTTGAATTCTAGATTCATAGCTCTAGTATGAAATAATCTTTCTACTTCTTTATAAACTACATCACCAACTATATTCCAATGCTGTTGGAAAAAAGCAGTGGAATAACCATCTGGTCTTGGGGCTTTATGGGCCCCTATTGAAAAGATAGCTTGATGAACTTCATCTTTCGAAATTCCTTAAATCTAAATTCATGTCGTCAGAGACAACAGTGTGTACTATACTTAAAGCCCGATCTATATTTCTCGGATGAGTTGTTCGAAAAAGGTTTGTAAAATATTGATGTGCTTCATCAGCAATAGCTTTATTCCTATATAAATCATTCTTGATAGAAGTAATAATATTCCTTTTTGATCTATTTTTTGTTGTAGCATGGAAGAATTTAGTATTATTATCTCCCTCCTTAAGCCAATGAATTCAACATGGATGTAGCATGGAACATTTCCTCATCAGCATATGCATTAGCCAACTGATTCTTCAAATTAGCAATTTTATGGTAACTAACTAGGCTTATGTCTGAGCTGAATTTAAATCTGAAGAAAGGTTTCGAATTCTCTTTTTTTTTTTAACGTATAAAAATCTTTCCACCACTGAGACATTTTAGATCGACATCTTTTTAATCGTAATGATAAGGAAGATTCTGCAATGTGGGTGGTATCATTCCAAGAATCATTAACAATAGATGGGCAAGAGTGGCAAGACTGGGAAGAGCACAAAGGATAAGGCAAGAGGTGGTGAACCAAGCCAAAACATTGGAGCCTTGTTGAATCCAAATTTATTTGAACCTTCTACGGCGCATGTTGCGGCAACTGAGCAGGACCATCCGGAAGGTGAGGATGAGGAGTCTACTGCTCATCGCACACATGTGGGTGAAGAAGGACAACGCGACCAGGAAGCCGCGGATGTAAATCCTAATGCGGTTCTGAGCCCACAAGAAATGTGAAACACAATGAAAACCGTGATAAGTCAGTTGGTTATACTGACTGAGGCGGTTAAGCCCAAGGCACCGGTTCTTGAGGTGCCACACATGGGCGAAGAACCGGTTCCTATGGAGAACCAGGATGTGGTCATCCTAGATGACGCACCTAAGTCCGCTAGAAAGAAGGTGGGGTATTTGACCATCTTTGAACACATGATACACCTGAAAACAGGTAGTTTCGCTGGGGGCTCTGACCCAATTAAGGCTGACGAGTGGAAGAATCGATTGGTGAGGAACTTTCAGTCAATTAGGTGTCTCGGTGACTACCGCAAAGTTATCGCAGTCCACTTCCTGGAAGGGAATACGCATAACTGGTGGGTTGCCGTGGATAAACGGTTGGGTGAAAGGATTCGAACCTTCGAGGAGTTTGAAGGAGAATTCAATAAGAAATTCTTTCCACTAGAGGCGTGGGACCGATTGGAGTTTTCATACCTGGAATTGGTTCAAGGGAACCGAATTGTCCAGGAATATGAAGAAGAATTTAACCGCTTAATGCGCTATACGGGAAGAGATCTTGAAGATGAACTCGGGCAAGTGCGCCGGTTCATGCGTGGACTAAGGGTTGAAATCCATAACCACTGCTTGGCGCAGAAGTTCGGATCAGTAACTGAATTGGTGGAAAGGGCTGCCTTGATCGAGGAGGGGATCGAGGAGGAGAACCGGTTGAAAGAATCCAAATTTCTGAATCGTTGCAGCCAGTCAAGTGGTGGTGATCGGAAAAGAAAGTGGGATAAGGAAAAGCTAGGGAATGCAAGACGTGTGGTAGGAGGCAAGGTGGGGAATGCTGGAAGGCGATGGGAGCATGTGCACGTTGCAGTAACAAGGAACATGCTACCCGAAACTGCCCAAAGATGGATTACGGACAGTAAGGACTGCCGAGTGATGACTCGAGGACTTGCTTCAACTTTGGTAAGTCATGCCACATTAGGAAGGATTGCCCCAAAGGGACAGCCGAAAGGCAACTCGAACGAAAGGACTACCGTGGGGGTAATCGAGCCAGCGGCTAACAGGCAGGCCGTAACACTGCGGGTTTATGAGCTATCGCCGGACATGGACGATACGGGCAGGTACAGCTCGATCACTGGTACGTACATAACCGTAATTGTTGAATAAAATCGACCATTGCATGACATGCATAAACACTAGGGTACTTAGCATTCAAGATGAATGTGTAGGGACCTTGGTTGTGGGCGGTGTTGAAACACACGTCATGTTTGATTATGGGGCTTCACATTGCTTTGTAAGCCCGAAATGGTTTAAAAAGAGTGGGATTCAAGGAGAACCCATCTCCGGAATGAGTAAAGTACAAGCAGCTGGAGGGCAAATAATGAATTCCCTTAGAATTGTATGGAACATCCCGGTTATAATTGGGAATGTCAGTTTGCCGACCGACTTGGTAGTCGTCCAACTCAAGAATTACAAGATAATCTTGGATATGGACTGGCTGGGAATGAAAAAGGCGACCATAGAGTGTCATAGGGGCCGAGTTTGGTTTGAAAAAGAGGGAAGGAGATTGGAGTTCCAAGGGATCCAACCCACCTCGGGAAGTTTGATAATCTCAGCAATCCAGGCATAATGGTTGCTATAAAAGAGGTGCGAGGCCTATGTAGCAACGATAAGCACCGAGGAAAATAAGAAGAGTTGGGAGTTAAAGGATATCCCAATGGTCAATGAATTCACGGATGTGTTCCAGGCCTTGTTCGGGTTACCGCCTGATAGATCGGATCCATTCATGATTAAATTGGAACCAGGGATTGCCCCAATCTCGAAAGCGCCATATCACATGGCCCAGCCGAGATGGTTCAGTTAAAGAAACAGTTAAAAGAACTGTTGGATAAAGGATTCATCAGGCCGAGTGAGTCACCTTGGGGTACACCGGTGCTGTTTGTGAAAAAGAAGGATGGAAGCTTTAGGTTTTGCATCGATTATCGGGGATTGAATCGGGTTACGGTAAAGAACAAGTACCCATTGCCCCAAATTGATGAGTTGTTGGATCAACTCAGAGGTGCGACATGGTTCTCAAAGATTGATTTGGCCCAGAGATATCATCAAATTCCGATTAAGGCATCGGATATTCGGAATACAACCTTCTGGACAATATATGGACACTACGAGTTTGTAGTGATGCCATTCGGTTTAACCAATGCACCGGTAGCCTTTATAAAGATGATGAATAGTATATTTTGGGATTGTTTAAATGAGTTTGTTATTATTTTCATTGATGACATCCTCGTCTATTCAAGGGGCCATGAAATGCACCAAAAACATCTAAAGGTGGTGATGCAACGGTTAAGTGAGCATAAGCTTTACGCTAAGCTGAGTAAGTGTAGCTTTTGGCAGAGAAGTATTGGGTTCTTGGGACACATTGTGTTGGACCAAGGGGTGTTAGTAGACCCAGAGAAAGTTAAGGCTATCAAAGATTGGTCGAGGCCTTGGAATGCAACTGAGATTAGGAGCTTCCTGGGTTTGGCCGGATACTATAGACGGTTTGTCAATGGGTTTGCGAAAATGGCTTACCCCATGACCTGTCTAACCGGGAAGGATGTTAAGTACGAGTGGACAGATGAGTGCGAGGAATGTTTCCAACGGTTGAAGGAGATGCTGACGACTGCACCAGTCTTGCCACTACCTGAACCGAATGAGCCTTATGCGATATACACAGACGCATCCAGAACTGGGTTGGGTGCTGTTCTGATGCAAAACGGTAGGATGATTGCCTATGCATCAAGGAAATTGCGGAAACATGAAAGAAACTATCCCACTCATGACTTAGAAATGGCAGAAATAATCTTTGCATTAAAGATTTGGCGGTCATACTTGTATGGAGCCAAAGTGCAAGTTTTTACTGACCATAAGAGTCTGAAGTACATTTCCACTCAACCCGAATTGAACCTTAGGCAAAGAAGGTGGATGGAATTTGTGGCTGATTATGACCTAGATATTGCCTACCACCCGGGAAAGGCAAATCTTGTGGCGGATGCCTTGAGTATGAGACGTTCGGATGTTCATGCAGAAAATGATGCGGAAACCCTTGTCGGACTGGTTAAGATGATGCATTTGAATGAAATATCAAGTGAACCAGAACCGTTAGGTATAGACACAGCAAATCGGGCAGATCTATTGAGTAAGATCCGAATAGCCCAAAAAAAAAGATGAACTGTTGAACCAAGCGGTCTAGAACAATCAGTCCGAGTATGGGAAATCGAACAACGGGACAATTGTGATAAGAGGACGGGTGTGTGTTCCTAATGTATGGGAATTAAGAGAAGATCCTAAGGGAAGCACATCAGTCCAAATTCGCAATTCACCCGGGTGCGAGTAAGATGTACCGAGACTTGAAGCGGTACTACCATTGGGCAGGACTAAAGTGAAATGTGGCTGAATGGGTGGCTAAGTGTCCGACTTGCCAACTGGTCAAGGCAGAACACCAAGTCCCGAGTGGTTTGTTGCAAAACTTATCCATTCTGGAATGGAAGTGGGACCATATCACAATGGATTTTGTGAGTGGGTTACCAAGGACCAAGGCACGGCATGATGCTATCTGGGTGGTCGTGGATAGGCTGACCAAGTCGGCACACTTCCTGGCTATCCAGAAAACGAATGGGGCTGAAAGAATTGTGGCACGTTATGTGGAAGAGATAGTTCGATTGCATGGAGTTCTGGTAAGAATTGTCTCCAATCGGGATCCACGATTCACGGCCCATTTTTGAAAGGCATTCCAAAAGGTCTTAGGAACGAGGGTGAACATGAGTACAACTTACCGCCCTCAAACAGATGGGCAATCCGGACGAATCATCCAGACACTCGGGGACATGTTGCGGGCATGTTTTTTGGATTGGGGCGGATCATGGGAAAAATATTTGCCCTTAGCCGAATTCTCATACAACAAGAGCTTCCAGACGAGCATCGGAATGTCTCCTTAATTATGAAGCATTGTATGGGCGGCCTTGGCGGACCCCATTGTGTTGGACCGAAGTGGGGGAGCGTAGAACCCTTGGACCAGATATTGTGGATGAAACTACTGAGAAGATCATGTTCTTAAGGATCAAAATGAAGGAGGCCCAAGACAGACAGAAAAGTTATGCGGACAAACGAAGAAGAAATTTGGAGTTCGAGGTAGGTGATTGGGTATATTTGAAAACAATCACATTTAAGTGAAGGAATCGAACTTCGAAGAGTGGAAAGTTGAATCCAAGGTACTTAGACCCGTTTAAAGTCACATAAAGAGTTGGGTTAGTTGCATACAAACTGGACTTACCACCCGAAATGGACATGTTCCATAACGTCTTCCATGTGTCGCAACTAAGGAAGTGCCTATCGGACCAAGACATAGTCATTTCTGCACCACCTACTGAACTAAGGAAAAATCTAACCTTAGAAGCTATTCCAGTTCGGATCATCGACCGAATGAAAAGAGTTACCAGAAGAAATGTGGTTCGGATGGTCAAGGTAATATGGAAGTGCAACGGGACCGAAGAAATTACTTGGGAAACTGAAGACAAAATGAAGGCCAAATTTCCTAAGTGGTTCGAGGAGTGGGAAACCAATCAGATACTTGGCCTGGATTCGGGGACGAATCCACTTCAAGTGAGAGAAACTTGTAACACCCCCGATCTTTGGTAAGGATCGGTTGGGCGAGATGGCCGACACTTGGGCGAGCTGGCCTGCAATTGGGCGAGCTGGCCGGCAGTTGGGCGAGCTAACCGGTAGTTGGGTGAGCTAGCTGGCAGCTGGGAGAGCTGACCGGCAGCTGGGCAAGCTGGCCAGCAGTTGGGTGAGCTGGCCGGCAGTTGGACGAGCTGGTTGGTAGCTAGGTCAACTGCCTAGTTAGCATTGGCTCGGGCAGTTGGTGCCGAACCGGTACCACGACCAGGCACAATGGTTCGACTAGAAACGTTGATTGGTTGAGCAAAAGCCATGACTATTCGTGAAAACCGATCACGGGCCCTATAAATATAAGCCTTAGGGTCGGTGCAAGGCACGATGGGAGAAGAGAAATGGTAGAATTTTTCTAAGGCAATATTCGATAAGGGTTAGATCGAGTGAGGTAGAGATCGTGAACCTTGGATCGGGAAACCAACACTAACGGTACGCGATTAAGGGCTAGGCGTGGTGAGGTGAGTAATCCCTTCCCCTTTCATGCTTGGATTCCTCTTCGCCGGTGGTTCGGCGAGCAAGGGAATCCAAGGTAGGATAGTTGGGTAAACTTGGCCGAATGATCGGGATTGGGTGAAATTTTCCCGGTCAGAAATCAACCTGGCCTGCCCATAGACTGGATTGAGTCTTTCAGGGCAAGTATCAGCTAGCCAAAGAATTCGGGTGATTCCTACCATGGCCGGTTGGTCGATCAGATCTGCCCAAGTCTGAACCGAGTCTGTCTTGGTCGAATTCTAAGTTAAACTTAGATAATTGACGGGTTTTGCATGAGGTGCATTCATTCCTGCATTTTCTAAAGCCTTATCGAGTAATGTTGGTTAAGTCTAGAATAATTATGCGGCTTTGGCATTTTTCAGGAAAAGATGGTGATCGTGGTAAGGATTTGGCTTGAGCGCAAGGCTGGTGGCCCGAGTATATGGGTGGTGTATTGGTCCAGGTAGTTAGGATCGTTGAATGTGTAAGCCTTCGGGCAAACTATCATATTGTAACAAATCCTACTCTTATACTTCAATAAAATTCCGGATCTTTTATATTATGACTCTATAAATGACTCTAAAAACTCATGAATCTCAGAATAACTCGAAATTAGACTTAGACTAAATAAAACACACTAAAACATGGACCTTAGACTCGGAATTCCTTGGTGAATCCGAAAGGGAACAACCTCTTCGAACTGATAATCCGGGAAGGGTGTTTCATTATCCGTGATTAATCTACCTAGTATAAAAGTCGCTTGATTTTTAGAAATGATATTATCCAATATCTTCTTGAGACGAAATACCAAAATTTTATATATCACTTCGTAAAAAACATTACAAAGGGATATTGGTCTAAAATTTTCATATTTGTCAGGCAATCCAGCTTTGGTATAAGACATAAATTTGTATGGTTGAATTCTAGATTCATAGCTCTAGTATGAAATAATCTTTCTATTTCTTTATAAACTACATCACCAACTATATTCCAATGTTGTTGGAAAAAAGCAGTGGAATAACCATCTGGTCTTGCGGCTTTATGGGCCTCTATTGAAAAGATAGCTTGATGAACTTCATCTTTCGAAATTCCTTAAATCTGAATTCATGTCGTGAGAGACAACAGTATGTACCATACTTAAAGCCTGATCCATATTACCCGGATGAGTTGTTCGAAAAAAGTTTGTAAAATATTGATGTGCTTCATCAGTAATAGCTTTATTCCTATATACATCCATACTTGAGGAATTCTTGATAGAAATAATAATATTCCTTCTTGATCTATTTTTTGTTGTAGCATGGAAGAATTTAGTATTATTATCCCCCTCCTTAAGCCAATGAATTCAACATGGATGCAGCATGGAACATTTCCTCATCAGCATATGCATTAGCCAATTGATTCTTCAAATTAGCAATTTTATGGTAACTAACTAGGCTTCTGTCTGAGCTGAATCAAAATCTGAAGAAAGGTTTCGAATTCTCTTTTTTTACATATAAAAATCTTTCCACCACTGAGACATTTTAGATCGACATCTTTTTAATCGCAATGATAAGGAAGATTCTGCAATGTGGATGGTATCATTCCAAGAATCATTAACAATAGTTACGAAATCATCATGAGTGTCCATCTGGGATCATATCGGAAGGTCCTTTTTCCGTATTCTGAAGCATGTATAACACGAATTATACCCGGCCGGTGATCTGAATCTATCAATTCCAAATATTGCACATAAGAAGCTGGATAGGTTACTTTCCATTTTTTATTACCCATAGCCCTATCAAGCCAATATTATACCAAATGGTTATATCGTATACCAACCCAAGTCATATTATTCACAATATACTTAAGATATGACATCTTACACGATGAACCATTTGTTGGAAATCTAATAGACTCCATGGTTCTTTGATAGAACCCCATTTCTTATCTATAGGATTTAAAATTTCATTAAAATCACCGCACATCAACTAGGGACCGTTCTGTGATAGATTGATTCTTTGTAATCTTTCTGAAAGATTATGTATAAATTTACGGATGGGATTCCCATAAATACAAAAAAAAATCAAATCCATTAGTCATATTTTTACAATTCAAAAGACGTTCATCATAACTTACAACAGAAACATTAACTGAATTTTTCCACAATAATGCTAATCCACCTCCGATTACTTTAGGAGGGATACACAGAACACATTCATAATCTAAGATAGTTGCCAAATCATGAATTACATCATTATTATTCTTGGTTTACACTACAAGATTATGTCCGACAAATAATCTTTTTTATTCCCTTTAGGCGTCGATTGTTACAGATCTTCCCAAATCTAAACAATTCCAAAATGCAATATTCATTCGAATCCCGATGGTATATGGTCCACCATACCATCATCTAATTTTAACATACAACCAATTTGTCGATCAATGTTGTAGAATTCCAAACAGAATTTTTTTGCAAAATCCCTTCTTCCACCGTACATATACCAAAATCCATAATTTGCCAGATTACTAAACCACTATAACCGGTATATAATCAATTGATTTAGTGACCCAAATAGATCGGTTAGGTTAAAGGTTCCTATGTAGAAACCACTTTGGGCCCAAATGTGCACTTGAACTTCAGCCCAATCGAACATTTGCTTAGCCCAATCAAAAAACACTAAACCAGCGATTGCAACATTATTGAACCGGTTTAACCAATAACCACTTAGAAATTGAAACCCATAAGAATCAATTCCGGTTTTACATTCTAATACAGCCAATATATTTAAACCAAAAATAATCCTAAACCAGACGCAATAGAGGCCAAACCAACTGGTACAATAATAAAATTTTAGAAAATCTGATTTTGTTTTACGGCATTTGGCAACAGGTGTATTGGTTTCTCCGATGCCGATCTGCAGAATAGTCTCCTTGCGAGGGGAGAAACCCGGAAGCGGAGAAGGGTCAATCCCATCATCAGAATCATCAGAAGTATCAGCCAGAGGAGGAGGATCGCCGTTTGCACATTCGGATGCCTCGTGGGTAATCAGTCCACAATTTGTACAGAAATTTCAAAGTTTTATATCGAAATTGCAAAACCACTTCCTTTTCACCGAATTTGAAAACTCTTTGAAAAAATAGTGGCATATCGATGTTGACTAGGATACGAACCCGAACAAACTCAACCCGATGTGCACCCTCGGTGTTGAAATCTGATTCGAGCAAAGTTCCGAGATTCCTAACAATACACATGACCATTTGTTATGTAAGAAATTGGAGAGTAATACATTGAATTTGAACTCAAAAGGGTATGTTTTTCATGTCGGAATCAGAAACCGTAGGCGACCACTTCTGCAAAATCACCGTACATTCGTTAAAACTCCATGGTTTCTTCGGAGAACATTGATGAGACTTCCTCGGTTTGAAACAGGAATTAGACTTGATTGTCATGAATAATTTGAGAAATCACAACCTCCACAACACTGCACAAATGCGGTAATGTTGTCATGAGTGTACGGAGGTTTTATCTTCGTGGATTAATCGATTTCCCGATGAGGGAAAACTGGGTCTCGTGGATGGCTTGAGAATAAAGGTTTGTCGGCAGAGAGATTACAGGTTCCGATATGCCAAGAGAAATATCTTGCATACGTTTGGAGAGAGAATCAGACATAGTTGGAATTAACAGTTGGAAATCAAAGAGAAGAAGGATATCGATGACAAAAGTGACGAAAGAAGTAAGAAAAGAGGTTTTAAGACAGATAAATAAGAAAAGTTTAAAAGAAATCTTCATCAATCGACGGATAACACTATTCAGAAGGAAAAGAAAAACGCATCAACAACAAAAATCAAGTGATAACCGTCGTTGAAAAAATTGCCGGAGAAATCACGATTTAATCGCATGAGAGAAGAGAGAAAATATGTACGATTTGTTTATAATCATTATTACGATAATTTTAGTTTTTATAAGAAATTAATAGTAAATAAAATATTGTTTTAGATGTTATTTCATCAGGGGTATTTGTGTAATTTCATATCTCGTGTGTGTGTATTCTTCTTCAATCTTCTTCTTCCCTTCTTTGGAATTACCATTTTCTTCTCTCTTTCTCCTCTAGTGCTACTGAATTCGATCCTCTAGCTCTTCATCGACGCCGCCACGATCTTCAACAAAAATTCAACTTCCAAATTAATGTTTACATTAACAAGGATTTCTAAAAATTAGAATTTATTTGTAAATTTAGAATAAAAACCACTTTTTTTTATCTATATTCAAGTTATAACTATGTTGTATGGGTCGATCTCGAACGCAGTACTATGGGATATATTATGGATGTTGAATTATAGCGAATCGTTTAAAATTAAGAAAGATTTGAGACCAAAATCATTGTACAGTTCTAATAGAACTAAGTTGAACTGGGTATTACTATATCTTACGGGATGAAGATAGTAAAACTACTAGAACAAGTAAAACTAGTAACATTGATATTACTGATAAAGAAAGTAAAACTAGTAGAACTAGTATTACTAAAAAGGAAAATAAAACTAGTAACACTGGTATTACTGATTAGGAAAGTAAAACTAGTAAAACTAGTATTATTGATGACAGTATTTAACAAGTATTACAAAAAAAAGTAAAACTATTAGAACTGGTATTACTAAAAAGAATCTATAACTGAAGATATTAACTAAATTTGAGAAATCATCAATTTTATATGCACATTGAATGTATATCCATAATTTGTAGATGTAGTAGAATTTTTCATTGGTAGTGAATGGATAAAATCGTAATAAATATTCGGTAGATAAAAATATATTATTGGTAGAACTATTATTACTATAAATGGCGTTTACGAACTGCGAAGATTGGAAAGTCATATTATTTCTCTATTAGAATTTACAACAACATGCATACATGCTCTCGGGCTAGTTCGAGTACAAGCAACAATAAAAGAAAAAGCACACCAAGATTAGTTGCAGATGTTTTGCATGCAGATTTTCTGTTCACTAGGTAACATTGATATTACTGAACTTATGAAGTAAAACTACGTAACACTCGTATTACTATTATTGAAAACTTGTATATAATGAATTTAATTTGATTTGACAAATTTATCACAAAACAAATATAAAAGTTAACATAAACCAATTTTTGTTATATAAGGAACTATAAAATCTCAAAAACATGTATTCAATATAACAATTAAAAATTAAGCCATAATAATGTATTTGAAGAATATATTCCACTAAACACCTTATACTTTTATAACCATTTTCTCATAATCACTCATTTTAAAACGAAAACACACATAACAGAACTTTCAATAAATATTAATATACAAAGTGATAACAATCATAATTTAACTGATTATAAACTAATGTAAAACTAAAAAACTTCAATTTTTAGTTGGTAAAACTAATTTAAATCGAAAACACCCAAAAATAACACTACGTACAAAATCCGTATTAGTAAAAACTTCTGTAAAACTAGTTGAAATCGGCGGCTCCCAAAAAAAGAAATGGCGGCTACAAAAAAAAAGACGGTTGCCAAAAATAGAAAGTGCCAAAAAAATTTATTTTTTAAAATTTTAAAAAATTTGGAATATTTGTATGAATTTAATAATTTATAAGAGTTATATAATTTTTTTAAAGAAAAAATTAATTCTTAAAATTTTCAAAATTTTTAAAGTTTGTAAATTTATAAATTTTTAAATTTATAAAAAGTGCCCAGAAAATTTTTTTTTCAAAATTTACAAATTTTATATATTTAGTATAAATTCTATAATTTGTAATATTTGTATAATTTTTTTAAGATAAAAATTTATTTTTTAAATTTTACAAATTTTTATAATTTGTTGAAATTATATTAATGTACAATATTTTAATATTATTAAAAGCAATCAAGCATAATTGTTAAATTTTTCACTTCAAATTAATTTTAAAAACAACAACATTAGTTTTACGTAGTTTTACCAAATTTTACGAGTTTTACCAAATTTTACGAGTTTTACCAAATATTCCAATAAATAACAATTAGATAACAACAAACGATAAAATAATTTTTTTCGTTACAACAATTAGACTTTTTCCATGCTTTCATATCAGCTATTCAGTATTATAAAGTATTAGTATTTAAAACAAACACATTTACCATTTCTGCATCAATAGTACTATCTTCGGTGAAACTACCTCTCCATCCTTTTTCCTCTGCTCGTAGGAAATATTTCAAATTGTCCAACATCTCCAGCGATTCAGTGATATAACACCTCGTGGTGATTTTGATTTTTTTGGTGTATTCGGATGGCTGAAATACATTTGTATCGGCTGTAAAACTTATGTTTCCTCACCAGAATCCTGCAAAACATAAGTAGTTTTCCAAAGTGTTATCAAGTGTTACAATTTAAATTCATAAATTTTGCTATATAGTTTTAACTAGTTTTACTTAATGTTACTAACCCAAAAAACATATTTTTACTATACAATTTTACCGAGTTGTACAAATATTACTACTTTTATTTAGTTTTACAAAACTAGAAAACATGAATTTTACTACATAGTTTTACGAAGTCGTACTAGTACTACTATTTTTGTTCACTACTACTACTTTTGTTCAGTATTACGAACCATCAATTATCAATTTTACTATATAGTTTTACCGAATGATTCTAGTGCTACTAGTTCTGTTTAGTTTTACTAATTTTGATTAATGTTACTAGTTTCACTTAGTGTTACTAATTATTTATTAAAAATAATGAATAATAGTTTTAAAATTTTTTAACTTCAAAAGTAAACCCCAGAATCAGAACATACGTTACGTTTTAGTATAAAAAATAATAACATTAGTTTTACGTAGTTTTACCAAATATTACGAGTTTTTCAAAATTAGATAAATAACAAATTTAGATAAAACGAGTAAAAGATCTCAATCACTATTCTTTCTTTACGTTGGCCACCTTATGTATGGAGTTTTCACAAATCCAGAAAGATTTTTTTTCCTCTTTCTATTGAAGGTTCGCTGTAAAAGACGAGTTTCACGCTCGGTTGGAAGCTCGGTTGGAATCTCGGTTGGATGCTCGGTTGGGACTTCGGTCGATTCTGGACTTTTATCGTATTCCTCCTCCAAATCACCTATTCCCTCCCCAACGCCTTATATTTCATCTCTGTCATTCAAACTCTATAATCGAAATAAGCTTACAATTAGTGTTACTCAGTATTATAAAGTATTATTTTCTCTTCGCATCTAATTAAGAGAAACACATTTACCATTTCCACATCAACGGTTGTATTTTCATCCATTAGTGGATTTTTCTCCATGGTTTTAGCACTTTTCTCCAAATCACCTAATCCATGATTGTCCTTCGAAACCTATAATCGAAAGAAATTTACAATTAGTGTTACTTAATATTACCGAGTATTACATTTGTCTCGCATCTAAATAAGAGAAATTGTGTTACTATTTATGTATCATGAGCTATATCTTATTTTTGTCTTGGACTTTTCTGTAATTCCTATAATCTAAATGCAGTTATAGTAAGTGACTTTTCATCACGGAGTAGAACCAAGATATTCTAAATTTCCTAAAAAAATAAATGTGTAATTCAGTTTAACATATTACAACTATAAAATAGTAACATTACGGATAATTAACTTTAGTATTACCGAGTGTTTCCTTTATTTCATCAAAAGTGAAGTCTTTAATAGTATCTCGTGGGGATCTTAATTTTTTTGGTGTACTTTGACGGTTGAAAGTATATCTGCATCGTATGTAAAGTCTTAATTTCCTCATCAAAATCTTTCAAAACATAAATACTTTTATTAAGTGTTATAATTTAAATTCATAAATTTTGTGAAATAGTTTTACCTAGTTTAACTTAGTGTTACTAATCTTAAATTTTTTTTAAAGCAAATTTCGATTTTTAAAAAAATAATTTTTTTTTTTAGAAAAAAACCAGGTTGATATAGTGGTTGGATATGTAATTATTGGTAAATTTTAGGTTTTTTTTGTCATTTACCTATTTTTTCATTTAAAAATAAATGCTTAAAAATTATAGGGACATTTGAGCATTTGTTTCAACTTTTAGGGGCACTCGAGCCATTGATTCAGTTTGAGTCGCTTACAAGATTAGAGGCTTTCGAAACTCAAACGAGTTTTTGTTTCCCATATAGATTGAAGGAATTCGATTTTGCGAACAATTCAAACCAATTTGTTTAATTTGCCTTTTGTTTTCAGACGTTCGCGAAGGAGATTGATTGATGGCTTGGAGGCGCATCATCACTAAGTTTTTTGTTTCATCTTTGATTTTTTTGTCATAAGCAATTTTTATTTGAAAAGATTTCGGATTTGATTCGTTTAGATATCATATTCTAATGGGTTTTTTTTTAAAAGATCGTTGTTTTACAGAAGAGAAGATGATATCTTTTGGCAACTAAAAGATCGAAAGTTTATGTCTTTTTTGTATTCTAGATGCTGATTTTCCCTGTGAATGTATTTGCGACATTCGTTAATGATAACTATTTTTGTAATTTAGCCTCTTTTGGGTATTTGAAATTGTGGTTATAAGATTGGTAAAAGATTATTCAACTTTCTTGGTTTTGGTTTTGTTTGTTATTTTGTGTTTGGGCTGAGCAATTTACTTACTTCAATGCCATTGACTCTCCTCATCCATGAAAGGTTTCCAGTCATGAGCGTGAATTGAGCAGTTTAAGAAGCTTACTTGTCAAAGCTTACTCTTCTCTTCCTAGAGTGAGAGTTGTTGGAGGTAATTTTTTAATTCTTACTGATTTTGGATTGTTTCAGAAACATTTTGATGTAAATGGGTTATATCTGTTTATGAAAATTTGTTTCTGTTTTATGTATTTAGATGCAAGTGGTGGTGGAGGTTCTTTACCGCAATCGAGGTTTCAATCGAGTTATGTTGGTAGCTTTGCTCGCAAAGTGCGTAACAGAGAAGACATTAATGAGGTTGCACATCTGAGAGAGCTTTCTCGTTGAAACGACCCTGAGACTGTTATCAGAACATTTGAAAGCCAACCATCTCTGCATTCGAATTCCTCCGCATTGTCTGAATACATTAAGGCATTGGTCAAAGTTGATAGGCTCAATGGAAATGCGCTGTTACAGTTATTGCAAAGAGGTGGGTAAGGCGAGAGAGAGATTTTTTCTTTGTAAGTATGAGCTTTTGGTTATGTTTTGGATTTGAAAAGGGTGGATTGATTTTTTCATATTTGACTGCATATTTGTATTTGCAGCTTGTTAACCATTTCTTGAAACCATATTGTTAAAAGTTTCATATGCAGCTTTCGTAATACAAGTTTATTCTCTTCTTTTAGATATTGCTGTTGCTTCAGGGGAGGAAGAGACTTTTGGAGGTCTCACAGCATTTAAAAACTTAGGAAAACCAACAAAAGAAGGTGTCCTTGGAACTGCTACTGCACCCATCCATACGATATCCAATGAAAAGCCAAACTTTAAAGAATAGCTATGGAGTACAATCCGGACTATTGCAGTTGGGTTCTTACTTATTTCTGGTATTGGAGCACTTATGGAGGATAGGAGAATTAGCAAAGGTAGTTTGGTTGTATTATTTTCAGTAATGCAATTGCTGTGTTTGGATGATTTGCCTACTAATTTATTTATGGTTTTCATAAGTTAGGACTTGGTTTGCATGAAGAAGTGCAACCTAGTATGGATTCAAGCACCAAATTTAGCGATGTTAAGGGTGTTGATGAAGCTAAATCTGAGCTAGAGGAAATTGTACATTATCTTCGTGACCCAAAGGTAAATTCACAGTGCTAGTGTGTTTGTCTAGTCAGATATGAACCTTGGTGGTGATGTCAAATTTAAATCATAAATAGGCTGCTTATCTAACTAGATATAAACTTTGTGTTGGTGATGTAAAATTTAAATCATGAAACCATATGGATCTTCAAACCCATTTATTTGACATTTATCTTCTACATTATCTGTTTGTTCTTTGGCATCACTTTTTCATCTTTGGTTTTCTTTCATTTGATCTTTATACCAGAGGTTCACCCGTCTAGGCGGAAAGCTTCCTAAGGGCGTGTTGCTTGTTGGTCCTCCTGGCACGGGGAAGACAATGCTTGCAAGGGCTATTGCTAGAGAAGCTGGAGTGCCTTTCTTCTCCTGTAGTGGTAGTGAATTTGAAGAGATGTTTGTTGGGGTTGGAGCCAGAAGAGTGAGAGATCTTTTTAGTGCTGCAAAAAAATGCTCTCCTTGTATTATTTTTATTGATGAAATCGATGCTATTGGAGGAAGTTGTAATCCAAAGGACCAGCAATACATGAAGATGACATTGACCCAGTTGCTCGTTGAGTTGGATGGGTTTAAACAGAATGAAAGAATTATTGTGGTCGCGGCAACAAATTTCCCAAAGTCATTGGATAAGGCCCTGGTTAGACCTGGGAGGTTTGATCGCCATATTGTTGTGCCTAACCCAGATGTTGAAGGTCGACGCCAGATTTTGGAATCTCACATGTCAAAGGTAACTTTATATTCTGCAGGAGACCATCTAAGGAAGTTAAAAGTCCCATTTAGTTTTTATATTGAGCACAAGAAAATTTCAATTATGTAAAAACCATCTCTGTTGAGCTGTTGGGTTGGCTGTCATTCATTTTTTGTTTTCAGGTACTTAAGGCTGATGATGTCGATTTAATGATCATCGCTAGGGGAACGCATGGATTTTCTGGCGCTGATTTGGCTAATCTAGTCAACGTTGCGGCTCTAAAAGCTGCAATGGACGGTTCAAAAGATGTGTCAATGTTTGATCTTGAGTTTGCCAAAGACAGAATCATGATGGGAAGCGAACGAAAATCTGCAGTTATATCTGACGAGTCAAGAAAACTGACTGCTTTCCATGAAGGTGGTCATGCCCTTGTTGCCATCCACACATATGGTGCGCTTCCAGTACACAAAGCAACCATTGTTCCTCGTGGTATGGCTCTTGGCATGGTCTCTCAGCTTCCGGATAAAGATGAGACAAGCATTTCTAGGAAACAGATGCTTGCACGACTTGATGTTTGTATGGGTGGCCGGGTAGCAGAAGAGTTGATCTTTGGGGAAAGCGAGGTGACTTCGGGTGCTTCTTCTGATCTTGAGCAGGCAACTAAGCTCGCAAAAGCAATGGTTACGAAATTCGGAATGAGCAAAGAGGTGGGTCTTGTGGCACATAACTATGACGACAATGGTAAAAGCATGAGCACCGAGACAAGGCTTCTCATTGAGAGAGAAGTTAAACTGTTATTGGAAAAAGCCTATAACAATGCGAAAACCATTCTCACGGTTTACAACAAAGAGCTTCATGCCCTTGCAAATGCTTTGCTTCAGCATGAAACTCTGTCCGGGAAACAGATTAAAGAATTGCTTACCGATCTCAACTCACGACATCTGCAAAAACGTCAAGAAGTAGTTGCACAGCAAAGCCACCCGGTTCCTCCATCAACCCCTAACCCAACAGCATCAGCGGCTGCAGCAGCTGCTACAGTTGCAGCAGCAGCAACAGCCGCAACCAAAGGTCCTGTAGGCTCTTGAAAATAAAGGAAGGCATTTTCTTGTATTTGTGCTCTTAATTTTGAGAGTTTTTGGAATCATTGGGAAGATGGTGAAGAGTAAATGAGTATGGAGTTTAGGGTAAAACAATAACAATTAGTTTAACATATCAATGTCTCACGGAGTCTTACTGCAAAATCTGTGTTCTCTTGTGTCTTAATGTTCTTGAAATCTGCAATGCTTTCTTTACACAACTCTAAAGCCAGCTTATATGACGTATGCAATAAATTGAATATAGCTCCCATTAAAAATGGAAGCTTGATTTGCAATGTAATGGACCACATGGATGATGTGGTGCATAAAATTGGTTCACTATCGTTTTTTTCTTAACGGACAAGCCTAGGAGATAATAATACCAAAATAGAGAATTCGACAAGTGATCCACTATGGCCTTTATCTCTATCCTATACACAAACCCTTTGAGCACGACTTTTACACTTTTACAATGATATAAAACATAAATGGAGCAGTACAACGACCATTTAAATGCAACTCTTTAAAGACACATCGTCGTACATCTTGACAAATTGAACAAAACAGTATACCATGAATCATCCATCTTGTAAAAATGAGGCATGACATGAATGCAGAAGCATCACTACACAATCTATATATCCAATAACATCGAGGAGTGTGCTATCTACAAAAATTTTCAAAAGCGCAAATTTGCCTATTCATAGTGCAATTAGTTCTAAGAGTAATATCACTACACAACCATACTTCTGCTTCTATTTGCAAAATCTACATATGGCATTTTTATCAATATGGTTGTTTATTTATGGCAAATTGTTTTATTATAGCAAAAACCTCATTTCAAAGAAACATTATATATATATATATATAATAATATTTACATAATATCATGTTTTCTCTAATATATGCAGATTAATAGGTTAAAATACTATTTTTTCTTAAAATACTATCACTAGATTTTTATTTAAAAAGACAATTTTCGAAAACACCAAAAATATTTTTGTTTTAAAAATATCATCAGTATTTTTATTTTTTCGAAAATATCATTAAAAATTTTGTTTTCAAAAATACCACAATATATAAACTAATTCCTAAAGACTATACCATAAACTCTAAAAGCTAAACCATAAACCCAAAATACTAAATACAAACCCAAATATTTAATTATAAACTTTTAAAAATTAGAAACTAAATACAAACCTTTTAATGGTGTTTTTATAAAAATAAAACTATTGATGGTATTTTTGAAAAGAAATTTTTTTTTGTGGAATTTAAAAAAAAAATATCTTTCAGTAATAGTACAAATCATTATATAAAAAGACTTTAACCCTAAATGAATTACATGAATAATAAAAACATTGTGTTTTGAATTTCTCATTTCCAATTATGATTTATATCTTTCCTATTAAAAGTTATTTTTATATTAAATTCATGGTATTTAAAAAATAGTGATAATATTTTTTAAAAAAACAAGAGTAGAAATATGGTATTTTGAGAATTTATCTTGAATATATTACTTATTATGAACATACCATCGAGTTTTTGCCAAAGTTTGGTTGTTAGTGTTAATTTAGTAATAAATCAAACTATAGGCTAGTCTAGATGTTGAATATAAATTAATAAATAAGACTAGATTCATACCCACGCCATACATGGAAAAAATATTCAAAAATTATAATTTATTAGTAAATATAAATTAAATATTTAACTTTTATTTAAAATTACTTTTAACATTAATTTTTGTATATACAAATTAAGAAAAGAAAAATAATTATTTTTTACGAATTTAATAGTATTTTTTTTGTTAGTTTAATAAAATATATTAATTCTCTAACTAAATTAATAACAATAATATAATTATAATTATTCTAATAAATTAAACTCATTTATATATTTATTTGAAATTTACTGTAGTGATGACACGTCATCATGATATTTCTGTTAATAACACATCAGAATAAAATTATTTTTTAAAAATATTTCTCAAATAATATATTAGGGATTACGGTAATAACTTAAATCTATTTATATTTATTTAAAATTATTTATAAATTAACGTATAAAAAATTTAAAAATAAAAATTATTTTTTTTGCAAATATAATAGTAATTTTTGGTTAGTTGAACAAATTATATTTATTGTCTAACCAAATTAATATCAGTGACATGTATTGTAATTATTTTATTCACTTAAACCTTTTTATATATTTAAAGTGAAACTCACTATGATGTTGACACGTCAGCATGATATTTTTGTTTAAAAAGTTTTTTAAATAATATATTAGAGATTATAGAAATGGTTAAATATTTCCTTATAATTTGCTTATTAGATATAATCAATCCTCACAATTCGCACCTTTGACCAGCCCAATAAGCCCAATTCTCTTTGTTCCACCAAAACCCATTTCTTTTAACTTCAGAACATTTGTTCATCTTCTCTTCTTCTACCCGAATCTTCTTCGATTTTTCAATCTCCTTTAATGGTACAAAATATTTTTTGCTGTATTTCAAAAAATTATATATATATATATATAACACTTCGACATTAAATATGAAAATAATTTCTCTGATTTTTTTTATTACAAAATCATTTGATAAATTGGAATAATGAAAATTTTCAACCAATTTATATTCTATTGATATCATCCACAATCCATTCAATCACTATTAAAACATACTCGAACATAAATAATTTTTTATAAGCTTAAAATTTAAAAAGGTTCTTTCTGTACACGCAACTGAAAATTGAAACTATTAGTAGTATGCGATAAATAATTCATGTGTTTGGATAACAACTATCCATTATTTTTAGATATTGTAGTTCCATAAATAGATGTTATCCCTTTACATCGGAATCTTATATGCTCTAGAAAAGTTTCAAACTTGATACAAGATCTTATGGTGACTTTAATTTTTTTAAACCAAAATTTTTTTTAAAGATTTCCTAAAACGCTGCAATTGCTCGAATCTAACCCCAAGAGATATTATATATTGGTCCACTATGTTGATGAAATAATCAATCCTAAAATGTTCATCAACTTTTTTAGCATTTTCACCATATTACTTTTTTTTCTTCGTCAAATGTTTGAATTTTGTAGAAAATCTTGGTTCAACCTCCATATCAGTGGCAATTTGATAGCTTTAGCTTTTGTCAAAACCTGTTTCTCTACGGCTTTTCAAATAACCAACGACTCCTCCTAATTGAAAAATAGCAACCTCAAGATCCATATCCTCTTATTATAAGGTTTTGCTCACTATATTGACAACATAAAGCAAATCATACTAAATTACCATCCCAAAAAGTATTTCAAACTTTCCAATTCCATGTTTTTCACACTTAGCATCATTACTATATTCTCGATTATCACTGTTTTTTGCTAAATAAAATAAAACATCTCGTATTTTTGAAATTTGAAATCTTATTAGTTTAACACTATCAATGCGACTTTCCCAACAAGTTTTTGATAGTGGTTAAGTGTAATACTATTCACCATCTCTATGTAGAATTTCAAGTTTGTTGGTTGAAGATGAAAATATGCATTATATATGCTGCACAATACCAAAAAATTGAAACAAATTTTTCGGATGAAGAAGCTATATCACAAAAACCAAAATTGAAACTATGAAATATCACAAAAAGCAAGATTGAGAGTATAAATGCCCTTGGGTTTATATCAAACAATATTTTCTGAACTCCCTTATGCCTTCCTTTCATATTTTGCCCATTTTCATAACCTTGTCCTCTTACATCTTCAATATTTAACTTAATATCAACTAATGTATCTTGAAGAGTGTTAAAATTCCTTATGCTCTCTTGTCTTTGATTTCCAAAAAAGTAAAAAAACTCTTCAACTTTAGGTGAATCAATAGAAATATCCACACATTGAATTAGAAACCATTTGCTCTTACGACCAACATCAGAAGTGGAATCCAAATGATTGAAAAATACTTCTCCTCTTGAATCTTTTTCAAGATCATCATCTTAATCTCATTAAAAAGAATTTTATCAACTCATTCTAAATTTTATAACTGAGATAGTGGTAATGAGTTTCACCTTTTTCAATCCGTCAAATGTGTTTGTTCATACTTGATCAAAACCTCCTATCATCCTAATAAAAGCCAAAAAAATTTCCCTTCATTCAGATCGATAATTTTTTTTTCTCAAATGAAATACCAAATTCCTTTCTGTTGGAGTCGTTATCACTGCTATTATCCTCAACATCATATCTTTCCAATGCTTTTTCTCTTTTTTAATTAGTTCATGCAGGTGCCTATCAATAACTTTCCTCTTTTTCGGCCTAATTTTTAGTTCCATCCAGCGAGACATTCAAATAGTATGATGATGAGTAGTTTCATGTGATTTCAGCCCGTGTGAAGTATTTCTCCAATTATCATACCTAGGTTACCAAAATAAGACTTGTTGCTTGAGTAAATAATTTACAACAAAACCAAAAGATCTTGTCTTTAGATTTTGTGTAAACTAACCATCTTCTGTCATGTTTCTCTCAATCGCTCATTTTTCTTGTATAACAAGAGTAAGTGAAATATTAATCAATATCATCTCTCATAAAAGAATAATTAGTATATGGTCTTGTGGGTGGACATTTTTCAACTAAAAAATCTCTCATTCTTTATTCAATTTCTCCCAATTTCCAAGATCATTCATATCCACATTCTCATGAAAACCCTTAATATCATCAACTTTTTCATGGTATTCTCTGTTTTCATTCTCAAATTATTTTTGGTCTCATTTATTACATTAATATCATCTCCAACAAATTCTTCTACACTCTTTGTGTCTACACTTTCTTCAGTAACAAGCTCTTGCTCCTGAATAGGAAGCTCTTCATCTTCCTTGTTCATATGAGTTTTTACAGTTTCATCACCGGAAATTTTAGTTATCATCACATACTTAAACATATCATTGGTTTGAGATTTCACTAATAGTCTTGTCTTTTCTTTCCGTTCCTATTTGTACATCCTCTTGGTTGATTCCTGATTCTATTTCCCGGCAATATTTTCTACAAATCCATAAAAGAATTGAATAAAGTTGTTTTATTTAATGAAAAAAATTGAGCAATATGTAAAAATAGAGCAATACATAAAATATAAACATTGGACAATAATTTAGTATGATCACTTTGAAATTAACTTTAGCTTATAAAGTTTATTGAATCTAGGAGAAAGCATGAGAAAACTATCAAAAAGTTCTGAAAAACACATAAAATTTTGATAAGAGAAAAAGATGAAAAATAAGAGAAAAAGAAGAAAATTTACATGAATAAGAATACAAAATAGCAAATATCAACAATTAAATATCTCAGAGCCAAAATTGTTGATGAAGAATCTGAATAATGGAAGAAGATGAAGATGAAAAAAACATCTCAATAAAAACAACAAATAAAGAAAACTAAATTTTTTCAAGTAAATTATTTTTCAGGTAATTTATTTCATATAATATATTAAAAAAAGTTAAGATTGTGAATAAAATAAAATCATATAAAATATTTAATGTTAATAAAAATGGAAACAAAGAAAAGAAAAAGGAAATTATGGGGTTCAAACCACTACACCTAAGAAATTTAATTGAATATGATGCTTCCAAAAAATTATATTGTTGGGTGCCTAAAATCTTTACTTTATGGGCTTTAGCGCATGGCGACCCAACTCGAGCCTCGAGATTCTTCAACTAATCTTCTCCTCAGCTTCTGATTTCGAGAGTAGAAGTTTTTGACTTGATCTTGAAATTTAAGGGTTTCAATTTTTTTCTTTATGCTTCATATAACCGCACTATATATAGTTAGATTTCTTAGGGAGTTCATGTCTTTCTCGATGAATTTTAGCTTTCTTGGGACTATCTAAAGCAAACCCCCAAAAATTTCTTGGCTCATAGCTTACGGTAAAACCTTAGGTTTTCAATTCTAACAAAAAAAAAAGATTTCTTTCTTCTGAGTTATGCAATCCGATGACTAGTGTATACTTTCCACAACTTACACAAGAGAGTGCATATGCTACAACATCATAGTCATTGAACATCACAGGAGGTTTCTTTTCTATGCATTCTTTGTCCATGTCTTTGTACAATATTTCTTTGTGAAAAAATTACACTTCTACTTATCGTACACTTTCCTTCTTCTACCATCCAAATTTGATATCCCTTTGTCCATTGTGGATATCATACGAAGACTTTTTTTTATGGCATGTGTATATATTTTGAGCATCCAAACCTTCTCAAATGATTGATTTCTAGTTTTGATCCTGAGGAGAACTGTTATGGTATATTAAAATTAATACATAAATTTGGTGATCTATTAATTAAATACATATTTTTTTGATGCAGTTTTTACCTAGAATTCTATCTACACTACTTTCAGCAAGCATACATCTTAATTTTTCCATCATTGTCCTTAAGATATTCCTATGTGAGCAAATGATACGAATCGAATAAATCGAATTAAAATCAAATCGAAAAACAGATTTGAGTTGGTATTCGATTATTAAAAAATAACCGAACATATATTATTTTAGAAAACCATAGTTATTGGTTATTAACCAAAACCGAACCAAAAACCAAAATAATATCCGAAAAACCATGGTTATTGGTTACTAACCGAAACCGAACCAAAAACCAAAATAATATCCGAATCAAAACCAAAAACTGAAAAAACCGAAACCAAAAATATCTGAGCAAAACCGAATCAAATATCTGAATACCGAAACCTAAATATTTCATTCTATCGTGGAGTATAAGTAGGCATTTTGTGTCTCTTAATTTTAGCTCCTTTGCAAAGACCATTTTAATTGCTATGTTTGCAGAATCATCTTGATTTTTCCCAATATATCAATATTTCAAATTTTTGTAAAATATCAATATTTCAAATTTTTGTTCCAAATATATCACTAATCATTTCAATTTCCAAAAATAATTAAAAATCTCATCCTAATAGAAAAATTTAAACTCTAAATTGAAAATAATGAAGTCAAACATTATGTTTTAATTTTATATATAGTTTATTTGAGATAAATAATTATTTTTTAATAAAATTTTATGATATTTTTGGAATTTTATTTTTAATATGCTAAATTTGGAAAATAAATTTAAATGCTGTTATTTTATGGTATTACTCTATTAAAAATCATAAAGCATAAATCATTTAAATTTAATTTAGAAGATAATAAATATATAAAAATGATATTCTCTTCCATAGTTTACCTCGTCATCACTCAAATTAATAAACAACATAATCAATAATATCTCATAATTTGAAATATATAAAAAGTAACATAGCAAAACACGAAATTTAAATTTTAATATTTTAAAATTATGGAATACATATAACATTCAAATTAATTTAAAACATCATAAATATTTTTTAAAAATATTACATTAATTTTTTTAAAATATTTTATTTACTTTTATATTATTTAATTGTCATTTTGAACTATCTAATTCAATATAAATGTCAGTGAAAAAAAAATTATGAAACAAAAATGAAAATAATAATTTAAAATTTTGAAACAACTGAACTAAAGTAGTTAAAATTTTAAAGTAATTAAAATACATTTTATAAACATTGAAAAAAATGACAGAAATAAAGAAATATACAAAATGTAAAAACAATAATAGAAATGCAATCAATTAAATTTTGTAAAATCTACAATTCATAATGTAATTTGAAAAGGTTATAAATGATAGAAACATTAGAACTTCCATGAAAAAATTATAAATAACAAATTTATATTGTTAAAATATTGGATAAAAAATTTTAAAAATACATAAACTTTTAAATATTTTTTTAGAAAAATAAATGAACTATTTTGACTCTTATTTTAAAATACGAAAGATATATTGTTTTTTAATATACAAATTTTTCAATTTCGTGATGGATTAACAGACGTTTACGAGCTTAACAACATGTATTAGATGGTAAATTTATTAACACCGTGTTAAACGAAACTAAAAACTCAGAAACTTTCACAATGTCATATTGATCACCTGTAAATGTGGTTTGAATAACCCATAAGGAATTTCACCAAAATCAAGACGATTAGTTTGTCCATTATATTAAAAATTATACATTTATATAATACATTTTTTAACCATTAGTTTTATATATTTTTGGATATTTTTTTGTAAAATTAAATTTTATTTTTAAATATTAAATTTTAAAATTAGTAATTATATAATTGGATATCGATTACAATATGAACAACACAATAGACATGTAAAAGTAATAACCATGATTAAAAAAATACAAAATATTCATCGTAATTTATCAAACCAAATTAATTAAATGAAATAACTATAAATACATAAAATCTAAATAAAACCATAAAATTGAAAACATATATGATATTAAATATTTTTTCTAAACTCACTTCTATTTTAATATATACAGTTTATTTTATTTTTTAGAAATAAATTTACGTTTAAAATTACAATTTCACATTTGATTAAATTTCATGCCATAATTTTTTTTAGCAATGTTATATTTTTGGGTCATTTGCAATATTGACCTAAAATTTATCTTCAATTGCAAGTTTGACAATTTAAACTTTTTTTTTGCAAAACTAACTTTCTATCTCTATTTTATCTTTCAACAATAACTTTATTTACAACTTTGCCATTAACTTAAAAAAATAAAAACAACACAAAGACCATTATGAACAAATTTTTCAAAAATATTACAAAAATGTCATTTTCTTCATTCCACACAACAACCATTGTCGTGGTTGTTGGGAGCTCTTAATTCTATCGACACACCCACCTTTATAACTCTATTCCTTCATCAAATCTCATTCATCTCAACCTTTTTCATTTTCTCTCTCATTTTCTTCCAATTTCTCTCTTCACACTACATTTAAAAGCTTCCAACTTTGCAAAAATTCATCATTATCCATTAAAACAAGCTTTTGGGAGTTTATATCGGTCATCATTTAAGTCGCGTAGCTAAAAATCCAAGATCAAAGGTTAGTTTTCGTGTTTTGCTTTCGGTTATTTTTTCAGTTCATACAGTTTCAAGAAGTCTGATTTGTAATATATTTACAAAGCAGACTTCTCTAGCAGACTTCTCGAAGTCTTCTTTGTAAATATATTACAAAGCAGACTTCAAGAAATCTGGTTTAATCGGAATAAATATCTCTTTAACCAGAATAAACAGTTTTTCTCACTGAAGCAGACTTCTCCGAGAAGTCTACGACATTTATTCCTATCAAAGCAGATTTCTCCGAGAAGTCTGCTTTGATAGGAATAAAAATAGCAGATTTCACGAAGTCTGCTTTGGCGAGAAAAACAGTTTATTCCTATCAAAGCATACTTCTCAGAGAAGTCTGTGACGTTTATTCCGATCAAAGCAGACTTTTCTGAGAAGTCTGCTTTGATAGAATAAATGTCGCAGACTGCGAGAAGTCTGCTTTGGTGAGAAAAAAAGTTTATTCCTATCAAAGCAGACTTCTCTTGAGAAGTCTGCGAAGTTTATTCCGATCAAAGCAGACTTCTCCGAGAAGTCTACGACATTTATTCCAATCAAAGCAGACTTCTCGAAGAAGTCTGCTTTGATAGGAATAAACGCCGCAGACTTCGAGAAGTCTGGTTTGATCGGAATAAACGTCGTAGAATTCTCGGAGAAATCTGCTTCAGCTGGAATAAACTATTTTTCTCACTAAAATAGACTTCTCGGAGAAGTCTGCTTCGGTAACATAAACAGTTTATTCCGATTAAAGCAGACTTCTCCGAAAAATCTACTTCAGTGAGAAAATTTAGTATGTGTACAATGATCTAATCAAATTCATTAATTTTTACCGCAGATAATGGTCCAAATCGTTGTTGTTTGTGGGGAGTAGACTATTACAGTGACTTGGAATTTTTCTGTGGATAATATAAGAGGAAAAATGTTTGTAATTGAGGATGATTGCAAACATCAAGAACTTGTCGAAATGATACAAGATGATTTCGGATTCGATAGACAATTTGATGTGTTGAAGATAAGTTATGTTCTACCACCGGCATTGTTAGATCAAATGCCATGCGATACTCCTCCTATGAAAGTAACAAATGATAGACAAGTTTGTAACTTGGTTGAGTTATGCAAAAATCATGTTATACGTCTTTGTGTCTCTGTGAAGCGTGAAAATAATTCGTATGAGGGTGATGATGTCTCTGATGATGATGAAGATTTAGTTGAAGATGATAAAGTATACTGCGATGGTGAGGATTACAGTCTTTACGGTAAATTGAAAAATGAAGATAGTGATGAAGATGATAATAAATGGAGTTTTAGTGTTGAGGATCTCAAAAAAGGAAGTTGCGATCAACGACAAAGGTTAACTCTGGGATATGTTGAAAATATATATGTTAACCAAAATTTTCCTTGCAAGGCTGATTTGGTATCACATTTGCGTAGGATGTCGATTATACAGAAATTCGGTTTCAAGGTTTATAAGTCATCGAAGCAATTGTATGTGATAATATATCACGTCAAAGATTGCGCATGGAAGGTTCGAGCCACAGTCAAATCTAGTGAATCTAACACGTTTTGGGTGACGAAGTATGTGCAAGATCATACATGTTCAATAACGGACAGGTTGAATGGCCATAAACAAAGTACTCCAAGATACATTGCTCAGATGTTTATGGAGCGAGTTGGAATAATTGATGGAATTACTCCAAAACACATCAAAGACTCAATGAAGGTAATGTTTGGTATTTCTATTGATTATACGACTGTATACAGATCATTAATATATGCTCAAGAATTGGTAAGGGGAACAACCGAAGATGGATATGACAAATTGCTTGCATATTTGCAATCCATTCAGAAAACCAATCCGGATACGATTACTGCTACTGAACTCGATGAGCATAGAAGATTTAAATATTTGTTCATCGCATATGGAGCCTCGATTGTTGGATTTGAATATCTCCGAAGAGTTGTTGTGGTTGATGGGTCCCATCTCACTGGAAAGTACAAAGGTGTTTTGTTTGTGGCAACTGCACAAGATGGGAATTTTTAGACATATCCACTTGCGTTCGGGATTGTTGATTCTGAGAATAATGATTCGTGGGAATGGTTTTTCACGAAACTTTGTTGTTGTATATCAGATGAAAATCCGTTGGTTATAGTTTCCGATAGACATAAATCCATAATGAAGGCATACGCTCGTGTTTTTCCGCAAGCGCAACAAGGAATATGTTATTATCATTTTCAAAATAACATAATCACGAAGTTCAGGGGAAGACATTTATTATACTTGGTGATAGGTGCTGCATACGCATTGATGATGATAGATTTTAACCGTTACATGGATGAAATTCGAAAAGTGAACAGTAATCCAAGCGCATGACACTCAATCTACTTCAGCGTAAACACCCCATAATCTCCACTCTTGATCTTCTGAGGAACTCCATGACCTTTATTGTGTTCATGTGTGTACTCATCGCATGGATATTTACCTTTCTCGTGCTTAAGGGATAACTCATTCAAAAGAGCTGGAAGCATCTGAGCAAATAGCTTCACAGCCGCGGATATACGATCATCGGTCGTGTGATTAACGTCGTTGTCCCATATTATGATGTGATGCATCGGTATTGATATCCACATAGCGACCCAATGGTTACCCATTACATGCAGCGGTAAATATATGTCATCAACTTCGAGGCCCCATGTCTTTCCGGTTTTGCAGTACGATGGTTTAGTTCCTGCATGATAGTCAAATGCTCCTGGAGGGAGCAGTCGCCCTGAACCATCTGCATTCCCGGTGGAATTCAAGAAATACTTGTGATGGCTAGACCAAACCATCTGGAAGATGCAATCAACGAAGCAAATCCGAGTGCTCTTGAACCATTCTGGATGCTTGTTGAAACGAAGCCGCAAAAGGTTAAGTTCATCGTCCATATGCTGCATTTACACATAAAGTTTGTAATGCTAATCAAAAGTCTGCAATGCCAATCAGAAGTTTGCAATGCCAATCAGAAGTCTGCAATGCTAATCAGAAGTCTGCAATCATAAAAAATATACCAAATCGTTGAGCCATTTCTAAGGACCCGGAGAGTGAGAAACCACGCGTTTGATTCCTTTGAAGTATCACTGCACAAAAAGATTTAAAATAAGATAACTTGCATAACAAGATTCTAAAATAAGATAACTTGCACGACAAGATTCTAAAATAAGATAACTTGCATGACAAGATTCTAAAAAGATTACTTACTTATCAAGTTTCAACCAATCACTGAGCACATTTACTTTTTGTCTGTCAACTTCAGCGAAGGGATCATACCCACCACCACGTTTTTTGTTTGTAATTATTTCTTTCACGGTGCTATTTCCTTGGAACGGTGATTATTGTGTGGGATCAAGTTTACGCATTCTAACACTTTTGGCGCGTTGAACAAGCATTGCTGCCTTTTTTTTAGTGTTTTGTTTGTGTTTTAAAGCAGACATATCATCTTTCGGCTTTTTTTCTGTGCGTACGTATTGTACACTGCTCTGCTTCCCTCGGTAGACACTTTCACTTGCTCCTCCTTGTTTTTGATTAACGCGGGATCCATCCTTAAATAAAATTCCATAACACAATCAAATCTTTACTCAAAATCTGTATTAGGTGTTAATTATCAAACCATCAAACCACATAGCGAAATAAGTTCAATCAATAGTGTACACAAATGAGGACCAAATAAATCACTTCTTTTTAAAAACCCGTGATCGGGTTGTTCGAGTACTAACCGCACCAAACGCACCACCTTCCCCGACAATGTTCAGGCCCCCCTTAAGCTGCTCCAGATTGCTCTCCATGACGTCCACCTTCTTCGACAATGCATCCACTTTTTTCTCGACATTTTGAATGCCGACCATCACATTCTTGGAGAAATTCGAGAAACACGTCTCGAAGTTGGACTTCATCGCCTCTATCATTTCTGTCCTATCCACATTCCGTGGCGCACCCTGGGACAGAAATGGTGAATCTTCATCCGGTTCGTGCCTCCTTTTCTGAGGAGTCACCTTACCAACATCATCAACCTGAAACAACCCATTAATGAAACCTCCAGGGTGCCAATGGGAGGCATCAAACTCAAAAGGCCCAAAATGCTGGAAATGCGCCTTGATGATGTTGGTACAGCTGTCATCAACAACGTTATCTTTCCAATATGGAAACATATCGTCGAACTCCTTCACAACGAAGTGTTGTACGTTCTTCTACATAACCAAACACAAAAATTAGAAACGGAGGGAGATGCAATACAAAAACACCAAACGTACCTGACTCTGAAGAGCAGCTTTGATGTTCTTTCTGCCTCGGGAGCCTCGGAAGGAGAGTAAGGGAAGAGTATGGGGAGGAGTGATGGGTTCACCATACTTTAATGCAAAGTCTGGTAAAGCAAAATAAATCCAAATCTGAAAAACTTGAACAAACCCATCAATGGAGTAAGCAGACCTACCCAAGTCCCTATCTCTTATGGATAAAATTAGCTTTTTAAAAGCTACTCTACCCCATGGGTAGCTCTCGAATGCAGCGAGATTCATCACCAGTCTAGCATAGTTGACATTTGTGCATGCTCTACGATCACGAGCGTCAATGAAAGTCGCGAAAATGACCAAATACCCTAACCTAATCCTATCATCACGAGACCAGAACTACAACTTGAACAAGCCTCGACCAAACTCCGAATGCTAGGACCTTCAGAAATACGAATCCCAATCTTCTTCCAAAACAACCTCATCTCCATCATGACTTCAATATCCGGCTCTTTAGCTAAACTGTCATCATATTTCAGTTCAACCAGTCAAATGCTCGAATTCATTAAGGGAGAACCTTACCGGATTATCACCAACCAAACACCAAATCTCGTATTTGGCAGAAGAGAGAAGCTGGAAGGTGAGCATGTGGTGCACAAGCCTAGAAGCCCATGCGAAATCCAACTTGTAGAATTTAAGGCATACACCGAGAGGAGAACTGCATAAGTACTCCCATTCATCAGCATGGAGAGCAGCCTCAAGCGCAGACATGAGCTCAGCATCGCAAGAATGATATCTGTTGCTTTTCTGTGGAGGCGGCTCAGTGTTTTTTGTAAAGAGGCGAATTGGAAAACTATCTTTTGCATTTTGAATACTGCAATCACAAAAAATAGTTAAACAGAATAATTGGTGTGCATAAAATAGGAACTTCTATAGAGCGAAGTCTGCTTCAGCAGACTTCTCGAGAGAAAACTAAGAGAAGTGTGCTTCTGTAATAGAGAAGTCTGCTTTCAAAAAATATGAAGCATCGAGAAGTCTGCTTTGAACAAAAAATATGAAGGAAATGCTTTGAACAAAAAAATATGAAGCAGATCAAGAAGTCTGCTTTGAACAAAAAATATGAAGCAGATCGAGAAGTCTGATCCTTTGAAAAAAAATAGGAAGCAGACTTTCTCGAGAAGTTGCTTTGAACAAAAAATATGAAGCAAACTTTCTCGAGAGAAGTCTGCTTTGAACAAAAAATATGAAGCAGACTTCTCTCGAGAAGTCTGCTTTGAACAAAAAATATGAAGCAAACTTCTCTCGAGAAGTCTGCTTTGAAAAAAAATCTCTCGAGAAGTCTGCTTTAACAAAAAATATAGACTTCTCTCGAGAGAAGTCTGCTTGAACAAAAAATATGAAGCAAACTTCTCTGAAGAAAGCATAATGCAGGAAATCACAGAAAAATGCAACAAAATAAACCGCGAAAGCAAGCACAATCCCGAAATCACAGAAAAATGCAACAAAATAACCATCAAAATAACCGTCCACGCAAAAACAACCCCAAAACCAGTTAAAAATATCCGTGAAACAGTTAAAAATATTCAGAAAATCTATGAAAATCACATACCTTTGACGGTGGGGGATTCATAGACAATGGAGAATCTATACAAAAACAACCAAACAAAATAATTGTCTTTCACCTTTTTAAAAGATAGTTAAAATTTGCGAAAAAAATTTTCAAATATCACAGTTAAAATAAAACCGCAAAAAAAAACCATTTTCGAAGTGTTTCTTACCGCGAAAAGGGTTGCACCGTAGGGGACTCCGAAACGTCAGGATATCTATGAAGGGAAAACAAAAAACCATCAAACATCAACTAAAAACCATCAAACATCAACTGAAACATGCAAATCTATGAATGGAAAACAAAAAACTGTCAAACATCAACTGAAACATGCAATCTATGAATGGAAAACAAAAAACTGTCAAACATCAACATGCAGATCTACTCATACCATCGCGGGGGAAAGAGAGGGCGTCGGGGGAAAAGAGAGATACAGACAAAACCTTACACCTTACCGTGGGGCAAGAGAAAAAGAGACGGCGACAAGAGATAAATATGAGGGCGAGAGAAACCGAAAACCTTACCGAGAGAGGTATGACGGAGAGAGCGAGAAAACCTTACCGCGGTAACGAGAAAGCCGGTGAACGTGAGAAAGACGGCGACAGAGTAAGCGGCGGCGAGAGAGAGAGAAACAATTTTTTTTTTAGCTCGAAAATAAGTGGTAAATTATTAGGGTTTTGGCTTATATACTTGTGGTAAAAATCGGTTAGGTTAAATGTCAAATCACTAATTTCGGTTTGCGCAGAGAGAGAGAGAGAAGTCTGCTTTGTATTTTTACATAACCCTAAACTCTAAATTGAAGAAAATCGGTTTAGTTACATTTAATTTCCGGTTTGTGCAGACTTCTCGAGAAGTCTGCTTTGTTAAATCTATGACAACATCTCGAGAAGTCTGCGTAACCCTAAACCCTAAATAATAAGATTCACTAAATGTGCGAAAGTTTTGTTAAAAATTGGATGAATATGTTGAAGATAGTTAAGTAAATACAAAACTCAAACAATTTTCCTTTAAAAATTTGTAAATCTAAATTTTCAAATTTATCACATGATATTTCAAATTCTAGCATGAATTCTCTACACAAACATCAACTATTAACCCACAACACATAACAACAAAAACTAGCAAATATTTTATACCATTAGATCGAATCTAATCTCCTTATTTTTGAATTCATTATAACTTTTACGTGCTTTTGATATGTATATAAATTATGTTAATAGCAATTTTAATTTTTTTAAATATTTCAAAAATTTTATTTGATTTAGGTAGTTTATTTACAAAGCAGACTTCACGAAATCTACGAGGTTTATTCCGATCAAAGCAGACTTCTTGGAGAAGTCTGCTTTGATCGGAATAAACTGTTTTTCTCACCAAAGCACACTTCGTGAAGTCTTCTTCAGCCGGAATAAAATGTTTTTCTCACTAAAGCAGACTTCTCGGAGAAGTCTACGAGGTTTATTCCGATCAAAGCAGACTTCTAAGTCTGCTTCAGCCGGAATAAACTGTTTTTCTCACCAAAACAGACTTCGTGAAATCTGCTTCAGCTGGAATAAACTGTTTTTCTCACCAGAGCACACTTCGTGAAGTCTGCTTCAGCCGGAATAAACTGTTTTTCTCACCAAAGCAGACTTCTCTGAGAAGTCTGCGAAGTTTATTCCGATCAAAGCAGATTTCTCCGAGAAGTCTGCTTTGATCGGAATAAATCTTGAGACTTCGTGAAGTCTTCTACAGCTTCTGCTTTGATCGGAATAAATCTCGAGACTTCGTGAAGTCTTCTACAGCCGGAATAAACTGTTTTTCTCACCAAAGCAGACTTCTCTGAGAAGTCTGCGAAGTTTATTCCGATCAAAGCAGATTTCTCCGAGAAGTCTGCTTTGATCGGAATAAATCTCGAGACTTCGTGAAGTCTTCTACAGCTTCTGCTTTGATCGGAATAAATCTCGAGACTTTGTGAAGTCTTCTACAGCTGGAATAAACTGTTTTTCTCACCAAAACAGACTTCTCAGAGAAGTCTTCTTTAGCCGGAATAAACTGTCCTACCAAAGCAGATTTCTCCGAGAAGTCTGCTTTGATAACAAAAAACACGTAGGGACTGAAACGTAATTGACATTTCGACATTATTTTTTAGACAAAAGGAGTATTCAGTAATTTTTCCACCCTCATAGGTTAGTTTTGCAAAAATGTTTTCATGTGGGTTAGACTTATATTTGGAGTCAAGTTTTAGGTCATTTTTAGCAATTCCCCCTATATTTTTTAATAATATGTAAATATATTTTCATAACTCACTTCTCTTTTAATATATAAAAAATAATAAATTTTTTAATCATATTAATATTTAGTCATATCACTTTTGTAATGATATGTAAACATCTTTTTTAAACTCATTTTTAGTTTAATAAATATAAATTAATTTATTTTTTAGAAATAAATTTATGTTTAAAATTTTTACATTATATTTGATTAATTTATTTTTTAGAGATATTGTCATGTCACATTTGATTAATTTATTTAAAAAAAATATATTTGTGTTTAAATTGTTATGTTACATTTAACTAAGTATCATGTCATAATTTTTTTTAATCATGTCATCATTTCTAATGACATATGTATCTGTTAAGATGATTGTCATATCAAATTTAACTAACTGTCATCGCATAAGTTTTTTTAATCATGTGATTTTTTCTAATGACACGTCATCTTTTATGTAATCATTTTTAAAATGTACTTCTATTTTGATGTTAAGAGAATTATATATTAGAAATTTTTAAATATTTTATTTTTATTTTTATATCATTTAATAGTTATTTTGAGCTATCTAATTGAATATAAATATATAGAAAAACAAATTATGAGTCAAAAATAAAAACAATAAGATATATTGTAATATTGTAATAAAAAAATTCAAAAAACTAAACAAAAGTAAATAAAATTTCAAAATACAAGAACAAAAATATCTTTAATAAATAATCGGAAATATAACAAGTTATCAAAAATATTAAAAAATATACAAAATGTAAAAATAATAGAAATGCAATCAATTAAATATATGTAAAATCAATTCAAAATGTAAATTAAAAAAGTTAAAAATGATAGAAAAAATTAGAATTTTGATGAAAAAATTATGCATAATAAATGTATATTTTTAAAATATTAGATAAAAAATGTTACAGGCATAAAAAATATAAAAAGTATAAAAAATCAAACTGAAAATTTTTAAATTTATTTTGTTAAATAAAATAAAATAGAATACATAACACAAATTCTCTTCTAGTACGAAGTTAAAAAAAACATTAGAGAAATGGAAAAACCAATTCTTCATTTACAGAATAAAATTAGTTTAAGTCTACTTTAATCTTAAGATATTAATAAGCTTAAAATATTCCCAAAATTAACGTTTTATTGTAATATTGTATGTATCACTAGATCTGTGGGTTACTCATTATCATTCGTTATCTTCCAGATCTAACCGTCACCAGAAAAAAAAAATACATTTAATAAAAAATAAAACGAAAGACTAATAAATTTAGTGTCTAAGCAAAGCAAACAAACACATGGCACCAGCTGACGATAAAGAGTTCACATCTTCAAAGCCGGCGGTCGCCGGAGGATCCCTCCGTCCTCCTCCTACCGTTGCAAATGGAGCAAGCTCGAAACCAAATCCATACAACCCTACCCGACAACCTTACTCCCGCAACAGAAACCAACAGCGACGGTGGCAACGGCCAAGCGGCCGTCGGATCTGTTGCTGTTGCTGCTTCTGGTCAATCTTAATCCTCCTAATAACCATCCTTATAGCTTCCCTCGTCGCCATCGGACTCTACGTCCTTTACCATCCTCGTCCACCGTCGTTTTCAGTTCCATCTCTTCGTATTCACCGCTTCAATCTCACGACAACTGCTGATTCCTCCGCCGCACACCTCTCTTCTCTCTTCAATTTAACCCTAATTACAAAAAACCCCAATTCTCATTTCACCTTCACTTACGAACCGTTCTCAGTCTCTATCGTCACTGAACCAGATGAGATCTTCCTCGGAAACGGCACTATTCCGGCGTTCGCAAGTGGAGAAAACAATCTGACGTCGTTTAGAGCGATTGTGGTGACATCAACGGAGTCACGTGAGCTCGACGTCGGAGAAATCTCGGGTTTAAAATCGGATCTGAAGCGGAAAAACGAATTGGATCTGAAGATTGTGATGGATACGAAAGTTGAGATTAAAATGGGGAAATTGAAAAGCAAGAGAGTTGGGATTAGGGTTTCTTGCATTGAGATTAAAGGAAGTGTACCTAAAGGTAAAGCTCTTTCAATGGCTTCCACTGATAAATCTAAGTGTAAGGTTGATCTTAGGATCAAGATCTGGAATTGGACTTTTTAACTTTTGTATTTTTATTATTAAGTATACAAAATTTTACAGGAAAAACAAAAATCGAATTTTTCGTTTGTTTTGTACACTTGAGAGAAAGAGTTCTGTTGTATTGTTTGAGGATCACAGTTGAAAATTTGTTGTAACATTAAAGATTCATTTTTCTTTAATGTTAACAATATGTATGAATAGATTGTTTAAGGATTATCATTCTTGATTCCGCCATGGATTATTTGTTTTTCTGTATCTCAATATGATCGGAAGGACCGACCAAGGAACTAAACTGAACATAGCGCTGACTGATCTTAACCATCTACATACTAAAAGACCAATTACTGTTTCGCAATAGAAGAATTGATTAAAACCACCACGTCATCTTGCACTTAAATCATTAACCTTAAAAAGTCTTCAAGAAAAAATTACTAGATCCTTCCGTAATGAGACCATCTAATTAATAATAACCCATACACGAAGCTCACCCAACTCGACACACGATCAACTTGAGAGGAAGAAAACATTAACATAAAAGCAACAACAAAAAGAATGGTCACGAGGCACAAGTTGTTTGAATTTTTCATATCTAGTTATAACGAGATGAGTAACCCACAGATCTAGTGATACATACAATATTAAAATCTAGAAATATAAATCAACATAATGAATAAATTGTTGATTCATGAAATAGATAGAAAGAAAGTTTTGAAATATGACCTGATATTAAATAAAAGAAAATTTGAATGATATACAAAGGCTTTGAGTTATTGAATCAAATCCTAGTCATGGGAAGATCTACATGCTGCTGTATCACACAAATATATTTTTTTAAGTAAATTATTAAACAAAATTATTTTTAATATTTTTAGTTTAAATATTTTGTAAATGTGGTTCATGTTAAAAATGTTTTGCATCTGCCACTAAATACCTGCAAAATAGAACTGGAGATTGGATTACACAGGATATGAAGAAAATGGTGTTATTGGTACACATGCTGATTTCAAAAAATCTTAAGAATTTTTTTCAAAGTAACGACACTCAAAGACACAAGGTTAAACATGGAAGACAATCTATCATCAAATCTTCAAATATGTGTAGAACAACCGATGTAGGGAGTAGTTACACAACAAACAATTTCAATGGATGTTACTATTGTGGGAAGATGGTCACATCAGATGAAATTGTAGGACACTCTACAATTGTATTAGAAATGCCTGGACACATAATCAGTGCTATCCAAAATCTAAAATCTATCGCATGGTGTGGATTGACAAACGAGTTTTGTACAAGAAGTCACTAGGTGGGTTAAATAGGGAACATGTGTGCAACATGTGTGCATTAGAACAAAACGGACATGGTATAGAGGAACTTGATGACAGAATAACTTATATTACAAGATTTAGTCAAGAATGCACTATATGGTATTTCGACAGTGGTTGCTCACGACATATGACCGGGAATCCAAAACTTCTAAAAACATGTGTCGAAGTTAAAACATGCTCAAAATGAGTTTTGGAGATAGAACTAAGGGAAAAATAGTTGGTGTTGGTGAACTCGATGCATAAACAATGCCTTGCTTGAGCAACGTATTGAAGGTCTGAGAACCAATTGAATCAACATAAGTTAGTTGTGCGACGAATGTTGGAGAGTAGAATTCAGCAAATCAAATTGTCGAGCAGTAAATGAGCAAGGATGTACCAAAATTTTGAGGAACAAGTTAACTAACAATTGTTACATGTGGAAAACTTTAGAACCGTGTCTGTCAGTTGTCAGTAGTTGAATCTCAATTAGATTTTTGGCACAAAAAACTTGGACATATGAACATACATGGGCTTCAAAGAATCATACAAAAAATAGTTTGTGGGATTCCCAAGATGGAAAGTAGTACATACACCACCTGCAACTTGTTGCCAAGCAGATAAAAGTGCAGCACAAGCAAGTTAAAGAGATTTGGTCTAAGAAAATACTTGAATTGGTGCATATGGACTTAATGGGTTCAATTCAAATTAAAAACATTATGGAAAATGATACATTTTTGTTATGGTAGATGATCTCTCTAAGTTCACTTGGGTGAGGTTTATGAGAGATAAATCGGATACAATGGAAATCTTTATGATCTTCGCTATGCAAATCAAACTGAAAAAAGCAGCATTATGTTGATCATGAAGGAGAGTCATAGAATGAAGCTTTTAAGAATTTTTGTGAAAAATTGGGGATTCGACATCAATTCTTTGCGCTTAGAACACCACAAAGGAATGATATCATGCAAAGAAAAACTATAACTCTTAAATAAATGGCTAAAGCAATGATATATGTAAACAATATTTCAACAAGATTTTGGGTTGAAGCCATAAGCACAACATGTTACATAATAAATAGAGCGCATGTCAAACCTGTTACCAATAAAACACTTTACGAGATCTGGAAATGAAAAACTCCAAACTTGAGGTACTTCAATGTTTTTTGGTGTATTTGCTATATCTTGGATAAGAGAAATAACTTGGAAAGTTTACTTCTCGTAGTGATGAAGAGCTATTCATAGGGTATTCTACATACAACATGACTTATTGAGTTTATAACAAAAATCTAAGATGATTGTGGAGTCTGTCAATGTAGTGTTTAATGATAGGAATGGTCCAACTCTTGAAGAGATTGCTCCTGGTGTGCATGTGTCACACAAACAAAGTTCAAAAGTTCCTGTCGAGATTGAGGTTTCAACATATCACAAAGCTGTCAATGATAAAACTTGAATAATTCATTTTCATGGAAACAACTCAACTGAAGATATTATTAGGGGGATTCAGGATGGGAGAAAAACCAAAAAGATTTGTATCGACTTTAAAAATATAGTGAAGTTGGCATGTTGTGTCTCATTGGTCAAGCCGAAAGATGTTAGGGATGCACTGTGCATGAGTTCTAGATCAAAACAATGTATGAGAACTAGATTAATTTTCTTCACATTATGTACGGGATTTGGTTCCAAGAATATGACACATCAATGTTGTAGGCACCAAATGGATTTTCAAGAAAAAAATCAACGAAGATGGAAACATTGTCCGGAACAAGGCACAACTTGTTGCACAAGGTTATTATCAGATTGAGGGAGTCAATTTTGATGAGATCTTTGCACCAGTAGCACGACTTGAATCTATTTAGTTATTTTTTGGAATGACTTGCAAGTTCGATTCAAGTGATTCCAAATGAATGTGAAAAGTTCATTTTTGATTAATGGATTACTTCAAGAGTAGGTCTATGTTACACAACCAAAAGATTTTGAACATCCTGAGATCATGTTTACAAACTTAAACGGGCACTCTATGGACTTAAAAACACACATAGAGCTTGATATGAACGGCTTACACCATTTTTGGTGAAGACTGGCTTCAAAAGAGTTGGAGTGGATAAGACGTTATTTGTTCAAGAAGAATCGAATCGCATTCTAATTATTCAAATTTATGTGGATGACATCATCTTTGGAGGAACCAAGAAAATCCTGGTGGACCGGTTAATATCCAACATGACTCACGAGTTTGAAATGAGTATGGTTGGAGAAATAAATTATTTTCTTGGCTTGCAAGTCAAACAAAAAAATAAAGAAATTTTTATGTCTCAAAGCACATATGCAAGAAATCTTGTGACTCAATGTGATATACAGACAAGAAGAGAATCCAACACACCCATGAGCATAACTACTGAGCTATGAAACAACGAAGAAAAAACTAAGGTTGATGAAAAGTTGTATGCAATGATGATGCAAGCCGATCAAATCTCTGTTGAAGTGTTGAAATGTGTGCAAGATACTAAGCGAGCCCACGCAGTCCACATCTAATTGCAGTCAAAGGCATTGTCAAATCTGTGAAAGAGACTCTAAATTTATATTTGTTCTATACAATAGATACTAACTCTCATTTGGCTGGATTTTCTGATGCAAATTGGGCACGAAACCTTGATGATAGGAAAAACACTTCAGGAGAATGTTTTTTCTTGGGAAACAACATGATATCGTGGTATAGTAATAAAATAGAATTGTGTCACACTCTCCACAGTAGAGGCATAGTACATGGCTCTCGGTAGTTGTTGCACACAACTTCTGTGGATGCAACACATGCTTGCTGATTACGGTATGACCTCCAAAACTCTTTTGGTGTATTGTGACAACAAGAGTGATATAAACATATCTAAAATAATATTCAATATTCTCGAACTAAACACATTGACATTGGCATTTGTTAGAGAATTGGTGAAGGATAAAGTTTTCAAAATCGTGTATTTTACATCAGAGAGACAACTTGCAGATATTTTTATGAAGTCATCGGGTTTTTAATGCATTCATTTCTTTGCGAAAAACTCTTGGTACGTATGAGTTTTGACCAATTATACATTAGTGAGGATTTCATGATGGTTGCCATGTTCTTGTGTCACACTATCTTTTATTCCCTTTGTACATATCACCATCACAAAATCTAGTGTTAGATATTATAGTGAAGTAGGAAATTTATGCAGTTTTCTCGTGCAATGGATGTGTGCTTGTGGTTGAGGTTGAAATATATATATAAAAACAAAGTTTCTAAGGCATAATATGATGGATACTTGGTTTGACACATGATGGTATAACATTCTGTTCTAAGCATGACCACTATCCGGATTGGGAAGAAGAAATCCTCTGAGAATGAGGATTGTATTTTTTGCTCAGGTTGCTACCACAATCTTAATTGAGACAAGACCTTTGTACTTAAAATGTGAGGTCTATCACATTGATGATATTTGACATGTTGATCATAAACTTTTCAGAAAATTGCTACATTGTGATTTGAGATTTGATATCTACATGCTTTCCCACTACATACTTTTGGGTTTGGATCCATTACATGGTAGTTTCCCTATAGTATTATATTTTGTTGTTTATTCTCATCATATATAAAAAAACAAAAAGGAGGTTTCTCGGATATATCAGAATAATTGATGCAATAACATTCCTACTGAGTGATCTATTCAAACTACTTGTAATGTGTCTATGTTTGTATGTTGATCAATTCGACATTACATATGTGGTCGCAAATTAGAGTGGAAAAATGACTGTTTTCTTGTAGTGTTCTATGATATTTAGGAGCTGGCTCGCATGGTCTGGACAATGCAACTGTGTGTTCAAGGTATACTCATAATTTTATCTTTCTCTTCTTTCTTTTTGTGTATTTGATTTTGTTTTAAGTGTGCACTCAAGTAGGGGGAGAGTACAGTCTCACTCGTGCACAACAGGCTGGTGTCACCGAAGATGACATGTGAACTTATGTTTGGCGTGGAAATATTGTGTTTAAAATATTTTTTTTTCCATTTTATGTTATGATGGTTGGCGTGGATATTATCTACATTGATTTTGTGTGTATGCGTGTGTTTGATCATGTCTTAGATGCAGGTACATTGAAGTGTCATATTTAGATCAAAAAGTGGAGATTGTTACACTACAAGAAAACTGCCAATTTGCGACTACATACGTGGTCGCAAAAATTGCGACCACATTTGCCATGGTTTAGCGACTAATTTGCGACTACGGAATAGTAATCGCAAATTGGTCGCAAATATGTGACCAATAAGTGTGGTCGCAAATCAGCCGCAATATGCAACCAATTAGCGACTGAGATGCGACTGCCTTGAGACTGACCCTGGTAGTCGCTAATCAGTCGCAAAATAGCGGCTGATTAGCGACTACATATGGAAAATCAGGTGGTAGTCTCTTATTGGTCGCTAAAAATGCGACCAATTTGTGACTATGGTATGTAGTGGCTCTACAGTCACAAAGTGGTGGCAAAGTGCCACCATAAAAAATATGTGCGTGTTAGGTATAACGACATTTAAGCGACTACATAGCTGTAGTCGCAAAGTAGTGGCAAGTCAGTGGCAAAGTAGTCGCAAAATGTTGTATATATATGCATCATCCCATTCTCTCATTTGCGAAATCAAAAGTAAAAAGTTTTGTAAAACATGTGGGGAAATTATAACAATTCGAGAGATTGGATGTACAGAAGAATTGATAATGAAACAAGAAATATCTCGGCGGAATTTGCACAAGGCATGGAGCAGTTCATGAATTTTGCAAGTAGTCAACCTATAGCTCAAAGTAGTGGAGGTAAGTTTTTCTGTCCTTGTATTAATTGCAAAAATGATAAATTTATTCTGGGACGAAAAATATGGAGTCATCTATATAGTCGAGGGTTTATGCCAAATTATTATATTTGGTATAAACATGGAGAAGAGCTGAATGTTCAGTTAGGGACGAGTAGTACTAGTCGGGGTGATGTACCAAGAAATCAGGGACGTGATTGTAGTAGTGATGAAAGAGTTGGTATATCCGGTAATAGATATGTTGAAATGGTGACGGATGCATTTCGTGAGACAACGACTGATGATCAGCATCAGTACTATAATCAGAACGAAGAAAATTATAATTATAATTATGAAGAAGAATGGCCTAATGAAGAAGCAGAAAAGTTTTACAACATGTTAGAAGCTGCAAAAAATCCATTGTATGATGGTTGTCATGAAGGGCACTCACAATTATCTTTAGCTGCTCGGTTTATGAACATTAAATCTGATTTTAATTTACTAAAAAAATGTATGGATTCTTGGGCGGAGCTATTTACAGAATATTTACCCGACGAGAATCAGGCGATGGGTTCATATTATGAAACCGAAAAATTGATACGAAATTTAGGCCTCCCGTTTTATACAATTGACGTGTGTGTTAAAAATTGTATGATATTCTGGAAAGAAGATGAGAAATAGGAAAAATGTAAATTTTGCGATTCCCCCCGGTATAAGCCAAGCGAGGGCAGGAAGAGAATACCTTTCAGTCGTATGTGGTATTTACCTATAGGTGATAGACTTAAAAGAATGTATCAAAGCGAGAAAACCGCAGAGGCAATGAGGTGGCACGCAGAGCATGAAGCAGAAGACGGAGAAATGAGTCATCCATCTGATGCTGCAGAGTGGAAAAATTTTCAATATTTACATCCTAGATTTGCTGCTGAATCTCGAAATGTTTATCTTGGCTTATGTACTGATGGGTTCAACCCATTTGGGATGTCTCGTAATCATTCATTATGGCCGGTGATTATCACTCCATATAATTTGCCACCGGAGATGTGTATGAAGAAAGAGTATTTGTTTCTAACTATTTTGAATTCGGGGCCAAATCATCCGCGTGCTAGTCTGGACATATTCCTACGACCTTTGATTGATGAGTTGAAAGAATTATGGTCTATCGGAGTTGATGCATACGATGTATCGCTGAACCAAAATTTCAATCTAAAAGCTGTGTTACTTTGGACGATAAGCGACTTTCCCGCTTATGGAATGTTATCAGGATGGACAATGCATGGAAGGCTGGCCTGTCCAATTTGTATGGATGATACGAAGGCATTTCAATTACCAAATGGGAGAAAGACGTGTTGGTTTGATTGTCATCGAAGGTTTCTTCCTAATGGTCACCCGTTACGGAAAAATAAAACAAAATTTTTAAAAGGGAAGCACGCTTTGAATGACTGTCCTCCACAATCATTGACAGGTGAACAAATTTTGTACGAGCGAATAAAAACTGTCAATCCTTTAAGAACATCTGAGTGCGGCGGAAATGGTCATGAAAGTAAAGAAGAAGGTTATGGCAGCTGGCATAATTGGCACAAAGAAAGTATATTTTTGGAGTTGTCATACTGGACAGATCTTAACCTTCGACATAATCTTGATGTGATGCATATAGAGAAGAATTTCTTCGATAACATCATTAATACTATTATGAATGTGAAAGAGAAATCAAAAGATACAGTGAAGTCAAGGTTGGATATTGCGAAGTTTTGCTCTCGAAAAGAGTTGCACGTGGATGGTCGGGGTAATGCTCCATTCCCTATATTTCGATTGACCCAAAAAGCGAAAAAATGGTTATTGGAATGTATAAAAAATGATGTCAAATTTCCAGACGGCTATGCGGCAGATTTAACAAATTGTGTGGATATGGATGGACTAAAGTTTTTGGGCATGAAAAGCCATGACTGCCATGTTTTTATGGAAAGACTTCTCCCTTTCATATTTGCAGAACTTTTACCACAGAACGTTCATCTAGCATTATCAGGTAAATATAGTAATAACTATATTTTTAATTGGAAATACGTAAATTAATAATAATTGCCTGAACTAATTAATTGTTCATGGTAATTAATATATATATATATATATAGGGATTGGAGGACTTTTCCGTGATTTATGCTCCAGATCATTACAACAAAACCGTGTCCAAATTCTGAAGGAAAATATAGTCATAATTTTGTGCAATTTGGAAAAGATCTTTCCGCCTTCATTTTTCGACGTCATGGAGCATCTTCCTGTACATCTACCATACGAAGCTAAACTTGGTGGACCTGTGCAATATAGGTGGATGTATCCATTTGAAAGGTTTTTTAAAAAACTTAAAAGCAAGGCGAAGAACAAACGATATGCTACAGGGTCAATTGTTGAATCATATGTGAATGATGAAATATCTTACTTCTCAGAACATTACTTTGCTGAACACATACGCACGAAAAACAGGTAACCATGTTATGACGTTTATGAATTAATTATTTTATTATATAATATATAAGTAATATATATAATATATATAAACCATATATGTACAGGTCTACAAGATTCGATGAAGGTGACGTGCCTGTATATCCAGATCCCAGAGTACCGGATATATTTACGTACATGGGTCGTCCAAGTGGTAAATGTAAAGAAATATGGCTCTCCGAAAAAGAATATAAATATGCACATGCATATGTATTACGGAATTGTGAATATTTTCGGCCACTAGAGAGGTATATGAAAACAATTAATTACATTTATTATATTTCATTTCATTGTATTAAGAAATATATAATAATTTTCAATATTTACTGTTGTAGCATGTTTGAAGATCATATTCGATGTACGTATCCATATCTTTTGGAAGATGACATTTCATCTAAAAGAGAGGAGGAGTTCCACATATGGGTTAGGGATTATGTATGTTTAATTAATTATTTGACATATATATATTATATTTTATTTATTAATTTGAAAATACTAATTAAGTTTAATTTTTGATATATGATCAAAGGTCAATTCATGCAGTTCCACAGATTCACGTGTCTTTCCTATATGGGCTCAAGAATTAGTTCAAGGTCCGATGAATAAAGCATCCACTTGGCCGATGTATTTTACAAGAGGTTATATGTTCCACACGAAGAAACATGGACATAGAAGAAAGACATGTAACTACGGTATTTGTGTGAAGGGGGACAATTACTCAGATGCATCTGATGAAGCTGATTTCTACGGTATTTTAACAGATATCATTCAACTTGAGTATGTCGGACTCCTAAATTTGAAGATCACGCTTTTTAAATGTGAATGGTACGATCCTACACCCTCGACAGGTACTCGGAAGTCGGAAAATGGCGTCGTTGATGTCTTATCATCGGGGAAATACTACAAATACGAACCATTTATTCTCGGTACGTACGTATTTGGTAATAATTTACTATATATTTTTCTTACAAATTTATAACTAATTTATATTTCAATACGTACGATGTATCAGCATCTCAAGCAGATCAAGTTTGTTATATTCCCTATCCACACACAAAATCATCATCAAAACAACCATGGCTCAATGTTTTGAAAGTTAATCCAAGATCTAACATTTTGGGGAAATACAAAAACAAAGACGAGATTGGCCTTTTGCAACAAGAAAATGATGAAGACGTAATGCATGTTCAAGAGATAGAGGTAGATCGGTTGGTCGATACAGTTAACCATACTGAAGAAATTGATTTCGATGTCGGAGATGTGGAACTAGAAGATGAATTTCAATGTAATATTTCATCTTCAGATGATGACGAGAACGAAGAAATGTAATAAATATAGTTATGCTATGTATTTTGTACATATGATTTTCATATAATTTAATGTATTACCAATATCCATATAAATATAGATTTTTTAAGTAATTGAGACTGATTTGCCACCACTTTGCAACTGCATTGCCAATGTGATCGCATTTCTGTCACAAAAATTTGATGTAGTCGCATATCAGTCGCTAATTTGCGACTGATTTGCGACTACATTCTAAAAATTTATGTGCAGTCGCAAATCAGTCGCACATTTGCGACTGATTTGCGACCACATATGGTAAATTCACATTTCTCCTAAGTATTTTTCACATTTAAAACTTGTATTTCTATTCTATAAGACTACTAACCATTAGAAGTGATAACATATATTGAAAACCATATTTTTAATGATTTCATATTTAGATAAAATTTGGAATGTATATAAGAAGTATAAGGTTAAGTAAATTTGTTAAGGATTTTAGGTAAGTTATTTGAAAATTTGGGAAATGTTATTGTTTTCATTGTAATTGAAATTTTTATAACTTATAATCAATTACTCAATCTTATATAATTATATGCATTCCTCAAAATCTCAAAATTTAGGGTTTAGGGTATTATTTGTGACTGATTTGCCACCACTTTGCAACTGCTTTGGCAATGTGGTTGCATTTCAGTCACAAAAATTTGATGTAGTCGCATATCAGTCGCTTATTTGCGACTGATTTGCGACCACATATGGTAAATTCACATTTCCCCTAAGTATTTTCCACATTTAAAACTTGTATTTCTATTCTATAAGACTACTAACCATTAGAAGTGATAACATATATTGAAAACCATATTTGTAATGATTTCATATTTAGATAACATTTGGAATGTATATAAGAAGTATAAGGTTAAGTAAATTTGTTAAGGTTTTAGGTAAGTTATTTGAAAATTTGGGAAATGTTATTGTTTTCATAGTAATTGAAATTTTGTATAACTTATAATCAATTAATCAATCTTATATAATTATATGCATTCCTCAAAATCTCAAAATTTAGGGTTTAGGGTATTATTTGCGACTGATTTGCCACACTTTGCCATTGCATTGGCAATGTTGTGGCATTTCAGTCACAAAAATTAATCGTGGTCGCAAATCAATCGCAAAATTTGCGACTGATGTGCAACCACATTTACAGCTTTCGATAAATGAACACGTGGTCGCAAATCAGTCGCAAATGTGCGACTGGTTTTTGACCACCATTTAATTGGATGGGAGTTTGAAAGTTTTTGGAAATTCAACTCCCCCCCCCCCCAAATTAATTGGTAGTCGCAAATGTGCGACTTATTTGCGACCACCTGTTCCTTTATCGAAAACTGTAAATGTGGTCGTAAATCAATCGCAAATTTGCGACTGATTTGCGACCACCAATTAATTTGGTGGGAGTTTGAATGTTTCGTTTCCCACCAAATAATTGGTAGTCACAAATCAGTCGCAAATTTGCGACTGATTACGACACTTATTTTGCCACTGATTTGCGACCACATCGTGGTCGCAAAAAAATCTATAAATACCGAAGGTTTTCCCTCATTTTTCACAAATCTCTCAAAACTTCAAATCAAAACACTCTCTAAACACTTTCTAAACACAAATACTTTCTAAAAATGGCAAGTAGTGGTAGGTCGTTGAGAGGTCGTGGAAGACGATCTTTGGATCGTCTTCCGGCCGAGGAACCTCTTCGGCCTCCTCGAACCCTTCACCATCCGCTAATAGAGCGGCATCGCGGCTCCCTCCGCAATACAATTTTGTTCCTCACTCCGTTCCTGAAACCCAAACACCTCCACGGTTTCAGGAATTGGATGAACATGAGGAGGAACAAATTCCCGATTGCGAAACGGGAACGGATGAACAAACTATCACTCTTGATAGTTTGTTACAAACTCCGGGCCGCGAACAGTATTTGACTGTGCTTTCTCCAAAAGCGACTCCTAATACAATGTGGTAAGCATTTTTTATAAATAGCTAATTTTTTTAATAAATATTTATTAAAATTGAAATTATATTAATATAATTTTAAATTTTTTTTAATAAATATTAGGTTTGACCGCGATAACGGGGCTATTACTCGTCAAATCGCTAAAATTTTGAAAAATAAATTTGACGGTCCGTACTACAGTTGGACCGTCGTACCTGCTGAGAGGCAGGAGAAATATTTCATAGAATTTGCGGTAAGTATTGTTTTTTAAAATTGTGTAAATATTTTATAAAATATAAAAATATATACTAATATTTTTTAACTCAATTTCAAGCAATCGTACACCTGGGATCCTCTGATCACCCCGGTGGTACGAAAAGAGTTCGAGGCCGTCTGCGTAAGGCGGATGAAAGGGATGGTGAGCACGGTTCATACAACCAGAAAACGTCCCAGATGGATTTCCCCAAGTTTGTACAATATTATGACAGCATATTGGGCAACCGAAACATCTATCGAGAGGAGTACAAAATTCTCTCATAACCGCAACTCCGCTCGGGATGGTCTTGGCCCGCATAAACATTTATCGGGCCAAAAATCCTACATTCAGGTCCAACAGGAAATGGTAAGTAAAATTTTTTATTTTTTAATTAATATTTTTTCTCACAATTACATAATATTTTAATATCTGTGAAGGAACATAATTTGGGACGACCAGTCTCAATAGGTGAGGTCTTTATAAAGACTCACACAAGACCGGATGGTTCGTATGTAGATTTGAAAGCAAAACAAATCTGTGAAGCATACGAACGAAACATCCAAGAGAAGATGGCGATCGTGGAGGTTAATCCAACAGAAACATCCGATGGAACCTCCGTCCAATTGAGCTGACTCAAGCACAGAAGAATGAGATCTTCTTACAGGTAAAAAAAAAATTTCAAACTTTTTTCTTTTAACATATTTTTCTAATTAAATAATAATTAAATTTATTATTTAATTTACGTTTTTGTAATTTTCTAGTCATCTGTTCCTGATGAACGAGGCCGTCTTTATGGACTCGGTAGCCTCAGCCGCGTACAGTCTACGGGTAGAAGTAGTGGGGTACAAACCCATTCACCCGAGTACGTTATGCTTCAAGAACAAAACGCGTTGATTAAAGCACAAAACGCGCAGATGATGGAAAAATGTGAGAAGATTGAAGAGCTGAACAGAGAAAACCAGAAGAAGATCTCGAGCTTGGAGATGCTCCTCGGATATATCCAACGGACGGATCCCGCATTCGCCTCCTTTATGCGGGATAACGATTGCACAGGGGAACCATCGACGGCTCCGCCAATCACCCCATTTTCGCCATCAGATTTCCAATTTCCGCCACCACACAATTAGATTTTTTTTTATGTATTTAAAAATTTTCAGTAATAAATGTTATAATTTTAAATTTGTATATTTTTATTCAATATTTAGTTTACATATTTTTCATTTAATATTATAATATTTTTAATTCATTAATAAAAATTAATAAATATTATAATAAATATTATAATAATATTTTAAACCAATTATATTAATAATTAATCTAAATTATTTTATTAATATTTCGAATTTCAAATAATTAATTTTATTATTGAAATTAATTTTCAAAATTATTATTGAAATTTAAAATTTTAAATATTATTTTACATTTTTTTAAAATAATTTAAAAAATATTAATATTATATTTCACTAATATACGAAATTATTTCAATAATAAAAAAAAAATATTTTTTAAATTATTAATAATATTATTTCAATAATAAAAAATATATTAATATTAATTTTTTTTAAAATCTATTTACGGTGTAATCTCAAATTAGTCCTAAATCAGTCGCAATGATTTGCGACTCCTTCATACATGTGGTCGCAAATCAGTCACAAAATATTGCGACTGATTTGCGACTGCGAGCTATGTGCAGTTGCAAATGAGTCACAAAAATTTGTGACTGTTTTGCTACTGCGTTTCTCCTGTAGTCGCAAAACAGTCACAAATTTTTGTGACTGATTTGCGACTACGGTTCACCTGCAGTCGCAAAACAGTCACAAAAAACAGTGTCTGATTTGCAACTGCGGTTCTACCGTAGTCGCAAATCAGTCACAAAAATTTGCAACTGTTTTGCGACTACAAATTTAGCAACCACAACCGTAGTCGCAAAACAGTAGCAAAATTTGTTACGGAAATTCAGTGGCAAATTAGTCGCAAAAATAGCGACCACGGTTGTGGTCGCAAATTAGTCGCAAACTAACCACTATGCCCGTGGTCGCAAATCAGTCGCAAATGTGCGACTGATTTGCGACCAATATTTTTTGCGACTATTATTTTACGACCACATCACGTAGTCACAAAATACAGTTTTGCGACTACTTTGCGACCACTTCTGTGGTCGCAAAACGGCTGTTTTCTTGTAGTGTTAGCACCGAAATGCTGAGGTAAAACAAGCATAAGGTTTGTAACACATGAAGGAGCTTATGTGGTATGACGTGCTGTCTCACGAGTGGATAAGTGTTTAGGAACATTGAGAATGAGAAAAAAAAAGAATATGTTCAATAAAAAAGTTAATATTTCATGAATATTGAAGGTTCATCAAATCACGAAGTTTGAAACATTTAGAGAGACATATATATAGGAATATTATAAAAATCATAGGACAACTTTTTTCTGTGCAAGAGAGAACCGAGAGGGTTCTAAAAATGATGAGTGAACAAATAGCGTGTGTGGTTATCGTTGCACAAATGAGAACGAATAGATTAAAAATTGATTAGTAACAAATCAGTGTGTAATGTTATGTAAAACTGATAAAACAAGCGTAAAATTTTTATTTAAGTGATTTATGATAAAGTGTATTTGTGTTTGAATAAGAGTATAAAACTTTATGTGTTCAACCGATTATGTATATTCGTGTGTCTTTCATGATGAACCCATAAACAAAATCGGATCTAACTTGAAACACAAGAGGGCAAGACAGAAAGAACAAGGAAACAAAAGCTACGATCAAGAAAAGAACTATAGGCGATGTAAACTATGAAACCGACGCATACATCTTAACCACATAAAAAACAGTCATCACCAACACAACCAAACTAACCTTCTAGAAACAATAATTCTACTATCTAAAATTCCGAAACTGGCTAAGTAGAAAGCTGGACTGAGAAAGCTAGGAGGTGGGGTGAACCCATCAAAACTATTGGCTAAGGAGACCAAGGGACGAGTTCCAAGCTGGCTTCTGACCCTATACCACACCATCGGCGATACAAGCTGACAGTAGAACCCATCTCACCTAAACCCTAAGCTTTCCTCTTTCTAAGAACCTAACCCAAACCAGATATGAGTGAATCACAAAACCACACCACACATATCTTCTCCAACGCCAAACACACAAAAACTAGGAACAAAGGAACAAACACTAAGAAATAAAGACAAAAACGACAGATTACGACCGGCAGCAGTGCTAACAAAGCCACCGGGCCGGTCAAAGGAAAAAATCGACAAAGAACGTTAACAGAGGAGGAGAGGAAGCAAGAGAGAAAGAGGTGATTTAGTTTTGTTTGTCTTTCAGTGAGTTCTACTTCTTCTTTATAATGACAAAAACTATTCATTTTTCTTTCTTTATACCAAAATTTATTCAACCAATGATAAAAAATGTAACAAACTCAGTTTTGTTATTAATTTGGAGTAAATATAATGTTTGTCGACTGAAATGAAACAAAATTTGTTAAATGTTTTTAAAAAAATAGAAATAAAACACTATATAATAAGGTTAAAACTACTGTATTTAGATGTAGTAAACAGTTTTCTTATATCTTAAGGTTGTAAAGCATTTTGCCTCAAATACAAAGAGAAAGATACAATATATTTGAAATAGGATGTTAAAATAGGTACATCCACCTATTTATACTCATTTCATATCATATACACCCTATGTAAACCTCAAATGCTATAAAATCTATTTATTACAAATGTTTAATAGAACTATCCATTTAAACAAATTTATAATTACATTGATCCATTTAAATCTATATTAACCCATTTTAGTTATATTTGATTTTATTGTTTATATTAATTTGTAAACATTATAATTTTAATAAAACAATATTATAATTTTTATTTCAAAATAGATAATAATTTTACGTATTTGTTAAATAAAACATTGTTTTTGTTTATATTAATTTGTAAACATTATATTTTCCCATCAAAACCGTAATTCTATATTTCTAGCCAAAAACATGATACCGTATCTTTTCTCTAATTCGATACTATCCCTTCAGAAATGTAATTTTGAATTTGTTTTACCAAAACCTTGATTCCGCATTTTTCCATAAAAAACATAGTTTTGCATTTTCCCTCCGAAAACGTAATTTCGTATTTTCCGCCAAAAACGTTATTGTATTTCATATTTTTTGTCAAAAACATAATTTTAAATTTTTTTACCAAAACCATGATTTCGTATTTTTCCATCAAAAATACATAATTTTGCATGTTCCCGCCAGAAACGTAATTCCGTATTTTCTCGCCAAAAGCGTTATTGTATTCCATATTTTTCTATCAAAAACATAATTTCACACTACTCTAGCAAAAACGTAATTCCGTATTTTCCCGCCAAAAGCGTTCGAAAGCGCAATTTCACATTACTCTACCAAAAACATAATTCTAAGTTTTCTCAGCAAAAACATAATTCTGAATTTTCTAGCCAAAAACTTAAGTTCGCATTTTTTGTCAAAAACATAATTTTGTATTTTTTTTTATAAAAAACGTGATTTGTTCTTTATTTTTTGCAAAAAAATAACTGATTACTTATTATTAAATATATATGTGAAATTGCTAAAAATGACCTAAAACTTGACTGCAAATGTAAGTCTAACCCCCATGAAAATATTTTTGCAAAACTAACCTATGAGGGTGGAGAAATTACTAAACTCTCCTTTTGTCTAAAAAATAATGTCGAAATGTCAATTACGTTTCAGTCCATGCGTGCTTTTTTGTTATCAAAGCAGACTTCGAGAAGTCTGATTCAGCCGGAATAAACTGTTTTTCTCATCAAAGCAGATTTTTCTGAGAAGTTTGCTTTGATAGGAATAAACCTCGAAGACTTTTCCGAGAAGTCTGCTTCAGCCGGAATAAACTGTTTTTCTCAATAAAACAGATTTCGCGAAGTTTTCGAGGTTTATTCCGATTAAAGCAGATTTTTCAGAGAAGTCTGTTTTCATAGGAATAAACCTCAAAGACTTCTTAGAGAAGTCTACTTCAGCCGGAATAAACCGTTGTTTTCCCCAAAGCAGACTTCTCGAAGTCTGCTTTGTAAATAAATTACCTAAATTAAATAAAAATCATGAAATATTTTTAAAAAATTTAAAAATTTTATTAACACAATTTATATACATATCAAAACCACGTAAAAGTTATAATGAATTCAAAAATAAGGAGATTAGATTCGATCTAATGGTATTAAATATTTGCTAGTTTTTATATTATGTGTTGTGTGTTAATAGTTGATGTTTTTGTACAGAATTCATGGTAGAATGTGAAATATCATGTGATAAACTTGAAAATTTAGATTTACAAATTTTTAAAGGAAACTTATTTGAGTTTTGCATTTACTTAACTATCTTCAACACATTCATCCAATTTTTAACAAAACTTTCGTATATTTAGTAAATCTTAATATTTAGGGTTTAGGGTTACGCACACTTCTCGAGATGTTGTCGTAGATTTAACAAAGCAGACTTCTCGAAAAGTCTGCACAAACCGGAAATTAAATGTAACTAAATCGGTTTCTTTCAATTCAGAGTTTTGAGTTATGTAAAAATACAAAGCAGACTTCTCGAGAAGTCTGCTTCAGCCGGAATAAATTGTTTTTCTCACCAAAACAGACTTCTCGAGAAATTTGCTTCAGCCAGAATAAACTGTTTTTCTCACCAAAGCAGACTTCTCGAAAAGTCTTCGAGGTTTATTCCGGATGAAGCAGACTTCCAAGAAGTTTGCTTTGATCGGAATAAACTTCGAAGACTTCTCGAGAAGTCTGCTTCAGCCGGAATAAACTGTTTTTTTTTCACTAAAGCAGACTTCTCGAGAAGTCTTCGAGATTTATTCCTATTAAAATAGATTTCTCCAAGAAGTTTGCTTCAGCCGGAATAAAATTTGAAGACTTCGAGAAGTCTGCAAAAACTAAAAATTGACAGTTTTTAACTCTTCATATATAAAGAAGGTAATCCTAAAATTTTATCATAATTTCATTTTCAAAAAAAAAAGTGGGAGCCTCAATCCTCTAAAAATAACTATAAGGTAACTCTTTTCTTTTTCTCTCTTTACTTCCCCTCTTTTCTTTTCTTCTTCTCTTCTCATGTTCTTTATCATCTTGTTATTTTGTAAATCTGGAAAAAAAATCATGAGATATGAAAAAGGTAAGTTTTTTTGTTTATATGGTTTTGGGTTTGTGATTTTAAAATATTTTTATTGTTTATATCTTTTGTTATTTTTATAACACTCTTTCTCGTCTTATGATATTGTAGATCTGGAAAAGGAAGTGAAGAGATCTAAAAACATAAGCTTGTTGCTTTTATTAGTTTTTAAGTTTTTCGTAGTTTTGGTGATTTTTGTTGTTTTTGTTGTTTTCTTAATTTTTTTCCTATATTCTTATCTCATTTCTCATCTTGTATTGTTGTAGATCTAGAAAAGGAAGTCACGAGATCTAAAGATGTAAGTTTGTTATTTTTACTAGTTGTTACGTTTTTTGTGATTTTGGAGATTTTGTTGTTTTTTGTTGTTTTCTTAATTTTTTTTCTCTTATATTCTTATCTTATTTCTCATTTTCTATTGTTGTACATCTAGAAAAAGATTTACAAAAACTAATTTTGTTGTTTTAATAGATTTTTAAAGTGATTTTTAATGGTTTTTAAAAATTTTAGATGGTTTTTAAGACTTTCAATAGATGTTTGAGATTTATGGTGGTTTTATAGTTTTTGGTTGTTGTTTTTGAGTTTTTTTCCTTACGTTTTGAATTTGACGTTGGTTTTTGAATTAATGGATTTTCGTGTTGCAGACTTCATTACAGGTTACACACTTCAGTTACAAACTTCAGTTGCAAACTTCAGTTGCAAACTTCAGTTGCAAACTTCAGTTGCAAACTTCAGTTGCAAACTTCAGTTGCAAACTTCAGTTGCAAACTTCATTACAAGTTACACACTTCATAACAGTTTGAAAATGTAAGTTTGTTGTTTTTACTAGTTGTTATGTTTTTCGTGGTTTTGGAGATTTTTTTTTGTTGTTTTCTTAATCTTTTTTCTTATATTCTTATCTTATTTTTCATTTTCTCTTGTTGTAGATATGGAAAAAGATTTACAAAAAATAATATTGTTGTTTTACTAGTTTTTAAAGTGATTTTTAATAGTTTTTAAACTTTTAGATGTTTTTTTTAAGATTTTCAATAGATGTTTGAAATTTCTTTTGAAATTTATGGTGGTTTTACAGTTTTTTGTGGTTGTTTTTGTGTTTTTTTCTTACGTTTTGAATTTGACGTTGGTTGTTGAATCAATGGATTTTCGTGTTGCAGACTTCATTACAGATTGCAGACTTCATAATACGTTTTCATTATAAGTACAGACTTCACTTGTACACTTCATTAATTGCAAACTTCGTTTGTATTTTTGGTCATATTTTAAATGAGTTTTTGTAAATTTTATTGTATATATCACTAGCTCCCATCACTCCACTTTGTCAATCAGTTTTCAATCAACTTTTTCAAAATTATAATAAATTATTAGTTGTATGTCAATCACCTTTAAATCAGCTCAAGTCAAATCATACTTATAAAATACAAAATGACAACCATTAAAAACACAAATATTACTATAAAATTTCATAAGCACTCTTATACATAGTCAAGGACTTAGTGCATATTTAAGATACTTAATGCATACTTCTTAATAACAAGAAAAAACAAGAACTGAATGAAAAACAATAAATCGATATGCAAAATTTAAAGATATGTCTTAACAATTCTATCAAAATACTAAGTTAACAGGTTGTGTTGGATGTTGTTGTAATCAATGTATATGTTATAATTACGGTGCAAAATAGTGTTGGATGTTTTTATAACACACCATCGAAGACGTTGTGCCTTCTAATTAATTGAAATGATTGGTTTAATGTTTCAGAAAATACATACTTATATCGGCAAACTTTGTTGTATAAATCTCGCAGATTTCTTTGCAGACTTCTCGGCAGGCTTCTTCGCAGACTTCTCGGCAGACTTTGTACTTTGTCCTTGCTCGCAACTTAATTTTCTGAGATACTCAACACTATAACTGAATCTATTCATCTTTCACTTTACAATAAAGCATGTAATCCTCACCATCCGAGTAAATTTTATTCTCATCTTCATCAGCAACGAAATCATCATCACCAATTACAAACATTTTACCTGCTCTTATATTATCCACAAAAAATTCTAAATCTCTGTCATAATCTACTTCCCACAAACAACACAGATTTGAACCATTATCATTATATCATTGTACATATACTAAATTTTCTCACTGAAGCAGACTTCTCAGAGAAGTCTGTTTTAATCGGAATAAACTGTTTTTGTTATCAAAGCAGACTTCTTGGAGAAGTCTGCTTCAGTGAGAAAAACAGTTTATTCCGGCTGAAGCAGACTTTTCCGAGAAGTCTGCGATGTTTATTCCGATCAAAACAGACTTCTCAGAGAAGTCTATTGTGGTGAGAAAAACAGTTTATTCCTATCAAAGCAGACTTCTCCGAGAAGTCTGTTTTGGTGAGAAAAACAGGTTATTCCGATCAAAGCATGCAGACTTCTCCGAGAAGTCTACTTTGATAGGAATAAACGCCGAAGACTTCTCGGAGAAGTCTGCTTCAGCCGGAATAAACTGTTTTTCTCACTGAAGCAGACTTCTCGAAGTCTGCGACGTTTATTCCTATCAAAGCAGACTTCTCCGAGAAGTCTACTTCAGCCGGAATAAACTATTTTTCTCGCCAAAGCAGATTTCGCGAAGTCTGCTATTTTTATTCCTATCAAAGCAGACTTCTCCGAGAAGTTTTTGGCGTTTATTCTCAGACTTCTCGTAACTGTATAAACTGAAAAAGTAACCGAAACCAAAACACAAAAACTAACCTTCAATTTTGATTTTTTAGCTACGCGACTTAAATGATGACCGATATAGACTCCCAGAAGCTTGTTTTAACGGATAATGATGAATTTTTGCAAAGTTGGAAGCTTTTGAATGTAGTGTGAAAAGAGAAATTGGAAGAAAATATGAGAAAAAATGAAAGAGGTTGAGATGAATGAGATTTGATGAAGGAATAGAGGTATTATGGTGGGTGTATCGATGGAATTAAGAGCTCCCAACAACCACGACAATGGTGGTTGTGTGCACTGAAAAAGATGACATTTTCGTAATATTTTTGAAAAACTTGTTTATAATGGTGTTTGTGTTGTTTTTGTTTTTTTTAAGTTAATGACAAAGTTGTAAATAAAGTTATTGTTGAAAGATAAAATAGAGATAGAAAGTTATTTTTAGAAAAAAAAAAGTTTAAGTGGTTAAACTTACAATTGAAAACAATTTTTAGATCAATTTTGCAAATGCCCAACATATATTTGAACCACTGAGTCAACAAAAATAATATATAAATGACTATAGTAGGATACCCATTTTAAGAGCAAAACCCTTGTTAATAAATAAGTTTTAAATGGATGGATGTTTAAACCAATTAATATGATAAATAGATCTAAATAGATAATTATTCATTGTGAATACCCATTAAAAACACATAAATTTAAAACCAACTTTAACATCTCCAATTTGAACTAATAGCTATGGAGATACGTATGGGACTTATTACCTAACATCCCCTCTCAAGATGCAATGTGGAGAGTACACACACCCACTTTGTTAACAAAAGTTTAAATTCGCAATGACCAAGTGATTTTGTCATGATGTTGGGTAGTTGTGTTGTTATGGATACATGCTTTGTCGAAATGGTACCGTGAATGATCTCACCCTTGATAAATGTGACAATCATTCTCGATATTGTTTGTGTGACCGTGATACATGGGATTGCCTACAAGATTGATGGGCGACAAACTCTTTGATTGCATGATGATGGGATAGGAGCAGTTAATACCAAAACAAGAAGCAATCCTCATAACCAAAGCAATTCACTAATAGTATATTCGGATTCAGCTGCTAATCGGCAAACTACATCATGCTTCCTTGTTTTCCAACAAAAAGGATAATCGCCAAACTGAATAAACCAACCAATGAATTTGTTATCGGGCATGAAGCGCATTCCATATCACCCCATGCCATTAATTTTAACGTCATGTTGGCTCAAAGTAGAATACCCTGTCTCGGACTATTTGTAATATACCTTACCACGCAAAGTGTCGCATCCCGATGAGCAGGCTTCGGTAATTCATTAACTGAGAGAGAACATGGATTGAATATGACACCTTAGGACGGGTGACACCAAGATAGATGAGCCAACCAACTAACATGCAATCACTACAAGAATACAACCGTTTTGCCACTCCGTTTTGCATCTATATCCGTGGTCGCAAAAAATGCGACCAATATGCAGTCGATATGCGACTAATATACAGCTGATATGTGACTAATATGCATCTGATATGTGACTAATATGCACTACACATGCTTTATAAAAAAATAGTCGCATTTTTGGGATTAAATGTTGTAGTCGCATTTTGGTCATACATTTGTGACCAATATGCCACTATATTGTTACTCAACAGTGTGATCGCACTTTTATCGCAAATATGCAACCAATATGCGATCATAAGCTAGAAGCTTAAATGTAGTCGCACATTGGTCGCACAATATGCGACTAATATGCGATTACAACCTTAGTGGCTTTTTAGTCTCAGTGTGATGGTTATATTATAACCTGGAACACAAGAAAATATAAAACAAAAGCATAAAGGATAAAAGTTGGATGAACACAGCCTAGTATAGGAGCTCTGATACCAAATGATGTAAGATTGAATGTCAATCTCACAAGCGGTACGATTGTGACTCGCAAAACCAAAAATCTCTGTTTGCTTAAACGGGCAAAAAAACTAAAAAGAGGGGGTTTTGACCGAATTACACGATCAATAGGTAAACCAAGAGAGTCTAAATCTTTCAAACTAAATTGGTTGAGACTTCAATAGAAAGGAAATGAATCAGACACTTAGTTTATAAAGAAGAAAAACAAAATCAAAGACAAGGTTTTGAAAAAAAAATACTATGTATTCAATTTTTATTTTAATAATGGTATGCTTTTACAATAAAATAGTTGTGAGCTTATATAGTGATAATAGCAATGGTCTTAAAGTGTACAATAATAAAAGAAATGGTACATTTAAAATATATGGTCGTTGGTCATTAATGTCTAGTTTGGCCAAAATGGAAAATATAAATGCTTTTATTTTAATAACTTATGGGCTAATATAAAATATCTTTGGAAAGTTCAAATGGTAAATAATAGAGCTATTGCAATATGAACACATTAAATGTATTTGGTTCTATATATACCAAGTATTGGAGAAGAGTCCGTCTAATCTTAGGGTGGCTAGTGTATAGTAGATTTGTTTTGGACTTCCTTAAGTCTTTATTGTGAAAGACCTGCAAATTGTTTTTAAACTCTTATGATTTACTTCGATTTAACAATGTACAACATCAATGGAATTAGGAAATCAAGTTTCTAATATGTCTGAAACTATATACATATCAATTTTTTGAGATAGAAACGTCACTACTTTGTTACTTAGCAACGAAGACCAAACACAACTTCCCTTTGATTTTGATACTAAGTTTTCTTTTGATTTTCTTTGCAAGCCGTCAATTAGCCAGCAACTATCCAAATCTTTTTACAACATCAATTTAAAATAATTTAAAAAATTATCTCGCAGCTAAAAAAATTGCTTTAAGATTTTTAAGTATAATCGTAATCATTACCTATGATATGTGGTTCTATTTTAAAATTTGAATGATTTGACGAAAATGATATATGACGAATTCGGTAATCGTTTAATGTAGTATATTTACAAAGATTAAAATTAATTTTTATTAATACTATAAAATAACACTTTTTTAAAAAAAAATCCAAATTTAGTATTTTAAAATTAAAATCCCAAAAATATCATAAATAATTATGTAAAAATATCTATTTACTCTAAATATACATAAACTTAAAATATTATATTTGGATTCATTTTTTCCAATTTAGAGTTTAATTTTTTCTATTAAAATATAGTTTTAATACATTTTAATCTTAATTTATGCTGTTATTGGAAATTTAAACTAATGATGCAATTTTTGGAACAAAAACTTAAAAAGCTGGTATTTTAGACAATTGCCCAATTATTTTTTAGGGCAAATGTCTAAAATAGCACCTTTCTAAGTTTTTATTCTAAAAATAGCATCATTAGTTTAAATTTCTAATAATAGCACAAATTTAAGATTAAAATGCATTAAACTATATTTTAAAAGAAAAAAACTAAATCCTAAATTGGAAAAAATGAACCCAAATACAATAATTTAAGTTTATATATAATTTTTTTAAAATAAATAAATATTTTTACATAAGTATTTGTGATATTTTTGGGAATTTAATTTTGGGATGCTAAATTTTAAAGAAAAATCTTAAAAATGTTATTTTATAATATTACTCTTTATATTTTTAACACAATAACAAAAACATAGAAAAAGGGAATATTGAGTGTGGTTAGACATAGTGAGGTTCTAGGCATTGTTTCACATTATTATTCTATATTATATAATCATTTTTGAGTCCTATTTTTATTCCCAAGAAACAAGATATCCATATCCTTCGTCTGTTTGAATAATTTTGCGTATGGATTAATTATGTAAAATGCATAAATGAACAAAACAAGATGCATAATTCGTAATCATAAGTTAGTCTTGTCTCTATGAAATTTGGAATATTAATTGCAAATAAAGCCAAACAAAGTTCAATAGATCAATGATGTTGAAAGGTCATTTTCAATTGAGGCGAAGTACCAAATTCGTTGTTTCTAAACAGTGGGGTCTATTATATATAAAGGATTTAACATTATTGCAAAGTATATTAATTTATTTATCAACCACATTTTTGAGTTTTTTTCTTGTAAAATATCGTATAAAAATACTATAAAGTGTCATCTACCACATGAGTCATGATTAGTACATAATTAATTTATATTCACGTCATGCGTATGAAAAAATATTTGTAAATTATATAATATTTTTTATTAGTAAATATAAATCAAATATTCATATAATTGTAATTTTATTTAAAATTATTTTTAATATTAATTTTTTATATAAATTAAAGAAAAAAACAATAATTGTTTTTTATGAATTTAGTAATGTGTTTTGGTTAGTTTAATAAAATATATTGATTTTCTAACCAAATTAATAGCAATGACATATATTGTAATTACTTTAGTAACTTGAATCTATTTATATATTTATTTGAAACTCACTGTGATAATGACACGTCAGCATGATATTTATGTTAATAACACATAAAAATAAAATTATTTTATTAAAATATTTTTTAGATAATATATTAGGGATTTTCCTTATTTAAGAGTTAACAAAAAATGGCAATTTTTAAGATAAATTTTTTTTTTGTTTTCTAAAATAGTGGACAGCGCCCAAGAAGGCCTACCGAACAAGTTAACAACTTTTCTTTAGCTAAGGAATGCCAACTACCTGACCTGACTGAGCTGCCTTAACCATAAGAGATGCAACAGTAGCCAACTGAGTTTTATATAGATATCCTTTACTGTCTCTAAACTTTAGTGTAGACCATTCGATCGAGACTGTTGGTTATGCCCTTGAACTGACCAACTAAGAGAAACCCTCCAGATGAAGCAGAAGGTTAGTAGTGTCTTTGGTTTTTACTCGATAGTAAGAAACCTACAAGTTCAGACAGAAGGTTTTCCAAAGAGGAAAAACAACCTGCCCTGAAACCAATTTCTTTACTTAACATTGAAAACGGAAAGCGCAGAAGGAGTTTCTGCAACCAGAGACAAAGAAGAAGAAAGTTGTGGACTTTCTTCTCCTCGAAACGAGTCGAAGTCACCTGCACACGTCCCAGAAAAAGAGAAGACATACTCTCTGCAGATTCGAATGTCAACGGCTAAATTCATCTTAGTTCAGGAAGAAAAACAGACTAGAGTGTCCTCTTCTTTGTAAACATAATATTCGAGTAGTTTAATCTCATAATATAACTGGGATAGAGAGAGGATGAAATGGGGGTGTGGGAACAGAGAGATTGTAAGTCATTTCTTCGTTTTCTGCGCAGAGAGAGAGAGAGAGTTAAGAGAGACACGAGTTGTAATCCTAAAGTTTCAAGGTTGATTAGTGGATTCTCGAAAGATAATTTCGGCGAGACGTAGGTTTGAGAAGTTTAGTCAAGCTGAACTCGTAAATACCGTGTGTCAAACAACATCTCTTTCTTTTATTTAAACACAAACAACCACAAAGCAAAGCAGAACACTTCAAAACAGTAAAGTCGACAGGCCTAATTCCTAACAGATAGGTATCAGAGCCATCTTAGAGTTCTAAAGATGACTACAGGAAGAGTTGAGTTAGAGAAGTTCGACGGAAAGGGAGATTACACTTTGTGGAAGGAGAAAACGTTAGCACATCTCGAGATCTTGGGTCTTCGAGAAGGTTTAAAGGAGACAGAAGATACAGAAAAGCCACCAAGGGCAGGCAGTGAAGTGGAAGAAGAAGATCCTGCATCTTCAAGTCCTAGAGGAGGCAAAGTTGAAGCTCTAAAAGACTTATAGCTGGAAGAGAAACAAAGGAAAGCAAGATCCACGATTATGCTTAGTGTTGGAGATCACGTCCTAAAAAATATTATTAAAGAGAAAACTGCAGCAGGTATGTTAAGACTCTTAGATCAACTTTACATGTCTAAGGCCCTTCCAAATCGCATCTACTTGAAACAGAAGCTCTACAGTTATAAAATATCAGAGTCTATGTCGATTGAGGAAGGAACTGATGATCTGCTTAAGCTAATAACCGACTTAGAACATGTAAAAGTTTCAATACCAGATGAGGATCAAGCTATCATATTACTGATGTCCCTACCTAGTACCTTTGATCATCTCAAGGATACTTTAAAGTTCAGCAAAGATTCTCTCACCTTGGATGATGTTGTGGGAGCTATTCATTCAAAACAACTTGAGTTTAGCCAAAGTCTGAAGAAAAACAAGCAGCCTGCAGAGAGCTTATATGTAAAAGATTCGAGAGGCAGGACATACAAGAAGGGTAAAGCTCAAGAAGGGAATAGATCAAGAAGCAGATCAAAATCAAAAGACAAAGGTAAAAGAGAATGTTGGATCTGTGGGAAGGAAGGGAATTTCAAGAAACAATGCCAAGTCTGGAAAGAAAGAAATCACAGAGATCAGTTTTCAGAAAGAGGTGAATCGTCTAATGTTGTGCAGAATGATGTAGATGCACTTATGGTTTCAGAGGATGTGTGTTTAATCTCTGAAAACCTTTCTGAAAAATGGATTATGGACACAGGGTGTTCTTTTCACATGACATCACGGAAGGATTAGTTTATCAAGTTAGATGAATCAAGTGCTAGATGTGTGAAAATGGCAAATGATACATATTCTGAAGTTAAGGGAATTGGTAGCATCAGGATCAAAAATCAAAGTGGTACAACTGTTCTTTTCACAAATGTGAGATATGTGCCTTCCATGTCCAAAACTCTTATATCTCTGGACACGTTGGAAGATCAAGGGTGTTGGTTCCAGTCAAAGAATGGAGAGTTAAGGGTGAATAGAGGCTGTTTAACGCTGTTAAAGGGACAAAAACTCAATACCTTGTATATTCTAAAAGGCTCAGTCATTACTAGAGAGTCTAATGCCACTGAAGAAAAAAATGATGAGACAAGATTGTGGCATAGAAGGTTGGGACACATGAGCCAAAAGAATCTGCAAGTGCTACTGAGGAAGGGCTACTTAGACAAGACCGAAGTATATCAGCTAGATTTCTGTGAGGATTGTGTCTATGGGAAGTCACATCATGTGAGCTTTGGAGCTTCAAGAATGAAAACTAAAGGGAAGTTAGACTACATACACTCAGACATGTGGGATGCTCCGAGCGTTCCAGCTTCTCTAGGTAAGTGCCACTATTTCATCTCTTTTATAGATGATTTTTCTAGAAAAACATGGATATTCTTCTTAAAGCAAAAGGATGAGGCATTTAGGAAGTTTGTTGAGTGGAAGACTATGGTAGAGAATCAAGAGAACAGGAAGATAAAAGTCCTTAGAACAGATAATGGACTTGAGTACTACAATGGTGAATTTGAGGATTTTTGTAAGAAAGAAGGGATAGTTAGACACAAAACTTGTTCTTACACCCCTCAGCAGAATGGAACTGCTAAGAGGATGAATAGAACCATCATTGAGAAAGTCAGGATCGTCCTCAGTGAGTCAGGACTACCAAAGTCATTTTGGGCAGAAGCTGCAAACACTACATTCTACCAAATCAACCTGTCTCTTCGTCTGTAGTAGGTTTTGAGATTCCAGAAGAAATCTGGACTGGTGCAAAGCCTAAGTATGAAGACACAAGAGTGTTTGGCTCGGTTGCATACCTGCACTTTGACCAAGGAAAGTTGAATCCTCGAGCCAAGAAAGCAATATTCATTGGCTATCCACACGGAGCTAAAGGTCACAAATTGTGGCTGCTAGAAGAGAGAAAGTGTACTATCAGCAAAGACGTTGTCTTCCATGAAAACCAAATGTATAAACATCTAGGAGGAATGAATGAAGAATCTATAGACAGTGAGAAGACTGTTTTTTATCTGGTTACAGAAAGAAATCAACCAGAAACGTCTTATGAAGGTGAAAATTCAGAAGATAGAGAAATTCAGTCCAGAAAAGAGTCTTCAGAAAAACAGTCAGAGTCAATAAGAGAAGAGGAAAGCTCTGGCTCTGATGAGGATGAAATAGAAACAAGTAATCCTCTTGAAAACTATATGTTGGCAAGAGACAGATCCAAAAGGTGTGTGAAACCACCAAAGAAATATTTGGATGCAAATATTGTGGGACTTGCTATGATGGTTGCAGAAGATGGGGGAGGACCAGAACCAAGATGTTATCATGAAGCTGAAAGAGATCCAGACTGGCTACATTGGAAATCAGTAATGGATGATGAAATGAGATCACAAATGAAGAATCAAACTTTCATAATTGTTGACATACCTGCAGACAAGAAAGTTATTGGGTGTAAATGGGTGTACAATAAGAAACCAGGTATAGAAGGAGTTTCAGAACCAAGATTTAAATCTAGATTGGTTGCAAAAGGTTACGCACAGAGAGAGGGAATAGATTATCAGGAAATCTTCTCCCATGTGGTAAAACATGTCACAATCAGATTGATGCTAGCTTATGTGGTTGAGCAGGATATGGAACTCCATCAACTCGATGTCAAAACAGCTTTCCTTCACAGAAATCTAGAAGAATACATCCTTATGGAACAACCTGAAGGTTATGAGAGGAAGAAAGGGACTGATTCAGTTTGCCTACTTAAGAAATCATTGTATGGCCTGAGACAATCTCCCAGGCAGTGGAATCAGAAATTTGATTCAACAATGATTCAAGCTAGATGCACAAGAAGCCGCTACGATCATTGCATATATTTTCAGAAGCTAAAAGATGAGTCATACATCTACTTACTACTCTATGTAGATGATATGTTTGTGGCCTGTAAAAACAAGGAAGAAATTTAGAGTCTGAAAAAATTGCTAAGGTCACAGTTTGAAATGACAGACCTGGGAGAAGCTAAGAGAATTCTCGGAATGGAGATAACCAGAAAAAGAGAGAGTGGAGTGCTGGAATTATCTCAAGAAAGATATCTGGATAGGATACTTAAAACATTTCACATGGAGAGTTCTAAGGGTGTTAGCACTCCAGTAGGCATTCATTTCAAATTAAAAGCTGCAACAGAGAAAGAGCTTGAAGATCAGGCAGACTACATGAGTGCAGTCCCATATGCAAATGCTATAGGATCAGTCATGTATTCCATGATAGGAACTCGAGCAGATTTGGCACATTCTGTGGGACTAGTGAGTAGATATATGGCAAATCCAATCAAAGAGCACTAGCAGATCATTAAGTGGATTCTCAGATACATTAGACAGACAAAAGAAAAGAAGTTATGTTTCAAGAAACATAACAGTTTTGAAGTAGTTGGATTTTGCGATTCAGATTTTGCTGTAGATAGAGATAAGAGGAGATCGGTGACAGGCTATGTATTCACAGCAGGTGGAAGTGCTATCAGCTGGAAGTCAAGCTTACAGAAGGTAGTAGTTTTGTCTACAACAGAATCTGAATACATGTCTTTAACCGAGGCTATTAAGGAAGGAGTTTGGTTAAGTGGTTTATGTGCTGAATTGGGTATTGTTCAGGGTGTTATGAAGGTATATTGTGACTCTTAGAGTGCAATATCCTTGGCTAAAAATTCAGTACACCATGAGAGAACCAAGCACATTGATGTGAGACTTCATTTTATCAGAGATTTTATATCAGAAGGAAAGATTCAGGTGGTAAAAATTGCTACAGAACACAACCCTGCAGACATTTTTACCAAGTCAGTTTCAGTGAGCAAACTTCAAGGAGCTTTGAGTTTGCTCGGTTTAGTCTCTTGTTGAAAGACTGAGGTTACCGGAATGGGAATCCAAGGATTAAAATCAACAGGGAGGGTCACGGTTACTCGGGCAAGGAGGAGTTTGTTGGTTATGCCCTCGAACTGACCAACTAAGAGAAATCCCCAGATGAAGCAGAAGGTTAGTAGTGTCTTCGGTTTTTACTCGACAATAAGAAACCTACCAGTTCAGACAGAAGGTTTTCCAAAGAGGAAAAACAACCTGCCCTGAAAACAAGTTCTCTGCTTAACAGTGAAAACGGAAAGTGCAGAAGGAGTTTCTGCAACCAGAGACAAAGAAGAAGAAAGTCGTGGACTTTCTTCTCCTCGAAACCAGTCGAAGTCACTTGCACACGTCCCAGAAAAAGAGAAGACATACTCTCTGCAGATTTGAATGTCAACGGCTAAATTCATCCTAGTTCAAGAAGAAAAACAGAGTAGAGTTTCCTCTTCTTTGTAGACGTACTATTCGAGTAGTTTAATTTCATAATATAACTCGGATAGAGAGAAGATGAAATGGGGGTGTGGAAATAGAGAGATTGTAAGTCATTTCTTCGTTTTCTGGACAGAGAGAGAGAGTTAAGAGAAACACGAGTTGTAATCCTAAAGCTTCAAGGTTGATTAGTGGATTCCCGGAAGATAATTCCGGCGAGACGTAGGCTTGACAAGTTTAGTCAAACTGAACTCGTAAATACCATGTGTCAAACAACATCTCTTTCTTTTATTTAAACACAAACAACCACAAAGCAAAGCAGAATACTTCAAAGCAGTACAGTCGACAAGCCTAATTCCTAACAGAGACATTGTGGAAAGTTCAGCAACTCTTTCCAACGGATTCATACATCGAGGAATAGACTTAGGCCAATTACTAGCATTGACAAGAACCTCTTTCTAATGAAAGTTTCAGTACCTAATACTAACTGTAAACACCACTTTCAAGAGAACTAAAAATGATGACGAATCTGAGAATAGAAGCTATGCCCAACACAAAGAGGAGAAGAGAGGAGAAAACAAAACTAAAACTAGCGCACACGACACAAACGTGTACGATACCATTTAGTTCTTAACCAAACTACCAAAATTCAAAAAAGGTCATCTCCAACAAAACAAAAAAAAAACAGTTTATTTCACCATAAATTTGTCAATGTAGGATTATATACACATGAACAATCACATTATACCAATTTCAATATGAATTTCGTTTATTTTTAAATTTAACGCATGAACATTTAGAATAGATTTGATTTCACCAAAAAAAAAACAGATTTTGTTTGTTGCTTTGTTAAATGGGATGACGTGGATACCGCAGTCAAAAGAAAGTCGTTTTGTCTATATTGTTTTTGAATGAGAGAAAAAGACATTCTTCTATCTCTCGTAGAATTACACAAACATTTCCTCAATCAAGAAGCAAAGTTCATCTGATTTCATGCCAACACCATCATCTTCATATCTAACTAATATATAAAAAAATATAAGTCAATATATTCTTTGTCCATTATTTTGAATTAAAAACATAAAGTTCAATACGAAATTTAAAAATTGAATTATGTAAACACGTTTAGCTTCTGAATATATATATAAGTGTTTACAAGTGTGATATCACAGATAATTGATTTCCAATATGTTACTACTAAATAATCAACTTATTTCCATGTACAAAGATTCAGAAAAAAAACAATTCTAAGTATTTTCTATTTGGGAGAATTAAGTGGGATAATGGTTATACTATCTGCACGTCCATCTCAAACATATGGAGTTCGATTTCACTATTACTTATATGAGAGTGTTAAATTTTCGTATGAAAATATTAAGATATTGGATATTTATTGTGATCCGGCCACAAAAAAAAGTATTTTCTACTTAAGCTCTTGTCTTGTCCATATCACATTAACAAACACTTAAAACTACTCACATTTAGTTTATTAATCCTATCTCAATTCATAAAATTGGATGGTTTTCACTGCTAAGTCAAACAACTTTTCTTTCCAGATAGGACATGATCAACTTGTTTCTTGTACCACATGTACAATAATTTTCACTTTCTTTTTAAAAATTTATTTTCATTGTATTTAAATTTTTTGCACATTATTGTTTTTTTTGCATTTTTTTATTTCTTTTGGATGTTGAATTCGCTATGCATTAGGTAGGATAAAATGTAGTTTTCCTAATATTTAGAACAATTTAATAATAAAACCAGAAGAAAAGAAAATTCTCCTTCCAATAATTTTGGGATTGCCATGTGACAATGTATATACATGTTTTGAATGTCGTTTGCGACTAATTTGTGACCATGAATATTATTGACTAGTGTCAAGATATCAATATGTTACATATGAATGTCATTCATTATGCAAGCACATAAAATATACTCATTACTTTATATGTCATTAAATATATTCGTACGTTTGGATATTCGATTCGATTTTGTTCAGTTATTTTCTATTTTGAGTTTTTTTTGTTGGAGATATTAAAGATTTATTCGATTATTTTTATATTTCGGTTCGGTTATATTTCAATTTCGGTCGGTTTAATTATTAAATTTAAAAACCAAAAATAATTCGGTTAACCAAAAATAATTGAAATAACCAAAAATAACAGAAAATCAACAAAAAAATAACTAAAAATAACCAAAAAATAACCAAATAACCAAAAATAACCGAAATATCTGAAATATTTTTGGATAACCAAATAACCGAAAATAATTTGGTTTTTTCGGATATTATTACGGTATTCGGTTTGGTTCGGTTAGTAACCAATAATTATGATTTTCTAAAATAATATCCGTTTGGTTAATTCCTTATAACGAAAAACCAATCGAAATTTGTTTTTTGGTTCGCTTCATTCGATTCGAATTATTTACCGAAACCTATCATTGAACGTTATATTTCACAGAAAAAAATGATTCCACATTTCAACTCTGAAAGAAATAAAAGTTCCATTGGTTTTTCTGTTTTACACTTTATGTATATATAAGTCTTTTATTTTCCATTGATAAACAGAATCATTGTTACTCAGTTAATAAAGGATTTAACAAAATTGTTGAATATTAATTTTACTTCATAATAAGTGACCATTTCAAGCACTTCAACCCATCAATTCATACACATGGATTTAGCTCCAACAAAAAGAATATAAATTTTTAAGTCAAAATTTATTCACCATAAATGGATTAATTTAGTTTTTATATATTATTTCTTTTTTTAAATTATGATTTAATACATATCCTTGAAGTTATAATTTTCACCAATGCATATTAAACCAAATCATATTTTAAATTTTACTTTAATTTTGATATCACATTAAGATTCATAAATTTTTAATTCAAAATTAATGGATAATTAGTAGATTGATTTATTTCTACTATATTTCGTATGTATTTTTTTCACGTAGCTCATAATGGATCACTTCAATAATCTAATATTTTCATACGAAAATTTAACCGAACATCATACCTCTATAATAGATGTAGAAATGGTACAACTAGTAATTAACTTATTTCCAATTTTTTGTATGCATTCTATCAGTAAAAGTTTATAATATGATGAATAGAAATTTATAGTTTTTTCTCATTTATTAATTCTAAAGTCAGTCGTTTTCAAAAATGGTTAGATATATAAACCTATGGTAATGGAAAAAAAGTAAACATAGAAAGACGACAAACAAACAATAATTCGTAGGCATTTATGCCTTTGCGCCGCTGAGAAGAACCCAAAAGTCCCAAAGCTTTCAATGATTGATTGGTCCATTATTTGATTCCTCTCTAGTGGCAATTCCATTTCATGGTTAATGGAATCTATTAATCTTTTTCTTCTTTTAGAAAGGGTATTTTTTTTTAAATATATGTTTATGAAAGAAGATAAATTTTTTTATTTCTCTCTCAATCTTTTATTGCATAAAGAGGTAAAGTGTAATTTATACATATATTATGTCGGCAATAAATTATACATTTATTAATATAAATAAATATTCATTATTATTAAAATATTAAAATTGGATAACCATCTATTTCTAACAAAATTGATTTTTTAAAATATGTAAAAATAGTTAAAATATCACCATTCTTTAGGACTTATTTTATTTGCAGATAATTAGTAACTCAATATATTTAGGGTATGTTTAAATTGGGTTAAAACTCATATATAATAGGATAATTGTATAAAATAACACTTTTTAAGTTTTTATTTCAAATATAACACTAATCATTTAAATTTCTAAAAATAGCACAAATTTAATACTAAAATAACTAAAAATCTTTTCATAATAAAAAAAATTTAAACCATCAAAATTAGAAAAGTGAAACCAAATATTATATTTTAATTTTATATATAGTTTATTTAAAGTAAATAATTATTTTAAGATAATAATTTGTGCTATTTTAGTAATTTTATTTTTAATGTACTAAATTTAGAAGATATATTTAAAAATGTTCTATTTTAGGGTATTCTTTATATAATATTTTAACTATTAATTCACAGTCTTAAAAAAATGTTAGTTTTTTAAATTTTAAAATTCATCATTTTACTATCATCATCATATCATTATCTTTATCACCATAGTCCAAAAAACTAGTGTCCGAATAAAAACAATAATTTTTTGACATTCCGATTTTTATTATTAAAATTTTATAATAATATCGATTTAAAAATTTGTAAAATTTATTAAATATATTTTAAGAGAGATTCTTTAGTACAGAAACCGTATGCCCCTTGAGATATAATCATTATCATAAATAGAATTCAAAAACATAAATTGTTACTCGGTTGTCATCATACAATCATCATCAGCATATCATCCTAATCATAGTAAACCTCCAAATTTTCTCTAAAACCATATGATTATATAATTTTCTAGAAGATAAATTGATCTTGTAATATTATACCATTAAAATTGAATATGTTAGACATGTAAATCACGATCAAATCCTGAAATTCAGCTCTAAAAAAATATCGAATTCGGATTTAGATCTATAAATCCAAAAAAGCAGGATTCGTGTTTAGACCACACTCTAAAAGTATTAAAATAAAATATCATATAGTAAATAAAAATTCCATAAAAAAAGTTGGGAGAACTAATAGAATGACGTTGAATTCGTCGTTAATTATTTTTTTGACGATAATGTTTCGTTAATTACTAAAATAATTTAGATATCGAGCGTACTCTTTTCGCCGTTGTTATAAAAAAACATAACTACGCAAAATGTCATTACTATTCCCGGAGATTTGTTGACACGCCAGCGGAAAAATCGATATTATTACGAAAATATCATGGAAATTCAAGGGTATCGAAATAAATCTGGCACAGAAAATCTACCGCAATTTTTTACGTAATAGTCGCAGACTTTATAAGTCTGTGACAGACTTATAAAAGTCTGCCAATAGACATATAAAGTCTGTGGCACACTTAATGTCATATGACAATAAAATTATTAAGTTTGTAGTCACACATAGTAAGTCTGCCACAGACTTATGCACTGATTTTTGGAAAAGCAACCTCACAAATTTATTTTTCCAATGACAGATTTACATCAAATCTGCTATCGAAGAAGATTTACAAAATACTTACTACACTAATATTTCAATTTGGCAGATTTTTTTAATGACAAAAGAGATTTTCATTAAATCTGTCCGTTACGGCAGTTGGATTTCTTGCACTAAGCAGCAGGTTTAATTAGGACTAAACTAACTATTTGAATTTTATATACATAGCAGACTTTTGGGTCATTATAGACATATAATAGCAGACTTATTAATTTTCAAAATACCAATTTTAATCCTTTTTGAAAATCATGTATGAGGCGATTTTATGGTTAGCCGCCACGTCTTCTTCAACCTCGAGCACATCGAATTTTTCAGTTGAATTGAAAATTAGTGATTTTTACTCGTTTTCTTCATATTCGTTCTGGTAAAAATAGTTTTCTATATCAATTTTTAAGATAGAAGACATAACTCTTGTTTGTGGTCAATGGATTTTCAAAAAAAATTGATGGTCATTCAATGTCGATAACAAGAAAGGGTGTAAAATCTTATCCGCAAATGGTAAGACACGTTTCAAAGATTTGTTGATGATGGTTTATGAAGAATATGAGGTCGATAGAAATCAGTATGATGTCGAATTAAGCTACATGTTTCCAATGAAGATGTTGTTGAAACTACCGGTAAACACACCTCCGGTGAAAGTGGAAAGTTGTCGACAGCTTCATGCACTACAAGAAAACCGCCAAAATGCGACGACATGTATGATCACAAAATTTGCAACTATATTTGTCATGGTTTTGCGACCAATTTGCGACTACGGAGCAGTAGTCACATATTGGTCGCAATTTGGGACTAAAAAGAATAGTCGCATATTGGTTGCAATATGTAAATATGCGACTAGCGTTGGCAGTCGCTAATCAGTCGCCTATTTGCGACTGATTAGAGACTGTGTGTGGTAGATCCATATGTTGGTCGCATATTGGTCGCAAAATATGCGACCAATTTACGACCACGGTAGGAGTGGCTTTTCAGTCACAAAGTGGTGGCAAAGCCACAACATGAAAAACATATACGGGTAGGTATATCTACAAATAAGCGACCAATTTGCGACTACATCGACATTTTTACACAGTGGTCGCAAATTGGTCCCATTTTGCGACCATTTTGCGATCACAATTTTTTTTTACATGTTTGCTATGTATTTTTTTACAGTTAATACTTATATTTTCAATATTAGGCATGCACAAATCATTTCAAGTGGAAAAATATAAACAAAACTATTTATAAATTTATGAAATATATGAAGTGTATATAAGTAGTATAAAGTTAAGGAAATTTGTTAAGTGTTTTAGGTAAATGATATGTAAATTTGGTAAATATGTAAATTATTGTTGTTTACTTAGTAATTGAAATTTATACAACTCATAATGATGTCAATAATCTCATATAATTCATAATTTATACAAAAATCTTATAATTTAGGGTTTAGTGTATTAATTGTGACTATTTTGTTATCACCTTGCCACTATATTGAGAATGTAGTGGCAAATTAGTCACAAAAATAAGGTATAATCATAAATTGGTCACAAAAGAGCCATCAATTTGTGACTACAAGTTCAAAATTTCCTCTGTGGTCGCAAATTGACTACAAGTTAGCGACCAATTTGCGACCACATGTGTAATTTTACATTTTCCTTATGTATTTTTCACATTTAAAACGTATATTTTTAATATTAGGTAAGTATAAACCATTAAAAGGTGGAAAATATAAACAAAACCATAATTGTGTTGATCTAAATTTATGAAACATATGAAATGTATATAAATAGTATAAGGTTAAGGAAATTTGTTAAGTGTTTTAGGTAAATAATATGTAAATTTGGTAAATGTGTAAATTGTTGTTGTTTACTTAGTATTTGAAGTTTATACAACTCATAATGATGTTATCGATCTTAAATAATTTATAATTTTTACCAAATTTATTTAATTTTGGGTTTAAGTTATTATTTGTCACTAATTTATCACCACATTGCCACCACATAACAAAATTGTTGATGTGGTCACAAATTTGTAACCACACCTTATTTTTCATAGGTGGTCGCAAATTGGTCACACATTTGTAACTAATTTGCGACCACACTGATATTTTAAAGGGTGGTCACAAATTGGTCATAATTTTTGTGACCAATTTGTGATCACGCCTAAATTTACAACGGTGGTTGCAAACAGTCGCAAATTTACGACTGATTTGCGACCACAGTGAATTTTGCGGGAATTGAAAATTTCCAAAAAATTTCAAATTCCTCTTATTTAATGGTCATCACAAATCAGTCGCAAATTTGCGAATGATTTGCGACCATCAATTAATTTGCGACCACCAAATTAATTCACGGTCGCAAATCAGTCGCAAATTTACGACTAGATGATCAAAGTATATTAAGAATTGAAAATAATTTAGATGAAGATATTGATGAGAAATAGTTTTAACACATAAGGTTGATCAGTTCATGAACATCCTTTCAAAATTATTAAAATCTACAAAACTATTCAAACATTGTAAAAAAAGAAATAAAGCATGACGAAAAAATAATTGCATAATAAAAAATAATAGGAGTTCCAAATTCTTTTCAAACACTATAAAATCACATATTTGTCTTCCAAAAAAATTCTCAACATTCAAATTAAAATTTTCAATGAAAAATGTAATATTCTTTAAAAATTAGTAAAATAAATATTTATGAAAATATTTATGATCAATGAAAATAAAGTATAAATTATGACTACTGTTGGTTAAAATGAGTTAAATTCATCGGTGCGATATTAAAAAATACCAAAAATTCCGACGGTTCAACATGATTTTACAATTTAATTTTTTCCTGAAAACTGGTTCTTTTAAAAAAAAATCTAAAATCTATAAAAACTCATACGAGAATCAAAAGACACAATCAAAGGTTAAAAACATCCAAATCAATGGTTAGATTAGTTTCGTAATTTGGTTCATAACCAGTATGTCCCGTTCCATTTAATTAGGCATGTCAAGCGGGTCAAATTTGCTCCACCTGACCTGCCCCACGGCGGGTTTCGGACCCGCTTTGCAGCGGATTTCGAATTAAACAATTTAATCCAACGTAGGAAAAGTGTGGTTCCAAAAACAATTATTCACATAAAAGTGGGTCTCGCAAGGCAGGTATTTCTAAGTAGTGAGACGGGTGCATATTAAGAAACTTTTTGCGGGTTTGAAGGTTAATGCGGTGTGGTGGTGGGTGTGGAGGTTAATGCGGATGAAAAAATGATAACTCGCCACCAGCCGGGTTAAACTGCTTGACATAACTAGTTAAAATACTTCAGAAAGACAACACATCAACTCTTTGAAGATGTCCATTTTTTGAAGATATATGGTATAATTTATTGTGTTAATGTCTACTATAGAAGTTGAGTACATTATGAGTCAACAATCACATAATTTATATATTTTTTAATTATTCAATTGTGATTCAATAGATAAAAATAGAGAGGTAAAAAAATATACATGTGCTATGCACATGAATTTTTAATATTTTATTTTTTTATATATTTAAATGAATTTTTTCATAAAATATAATGAAAATTTATCATATTTTTTCTTGTGTTATCTATAACCGTAAAATTTTTTATAGAGATCAATTAATTATGTTCAAAATGTTAAAATCTCATGAATTTTGAATCCGTTGAATCTTAAAAATTTAAATTTCAATGCTTCTCTCTTATATAATAGATATGTGTGAGGATAAATTTTTTAAAAATTTTAAGATATAAAAACTAATACAATTTTATAAATAAATTTTGATTGAATTAAGTAATATATTTTGTAACATGTTTTAATTAAAGTAATGAAACTAATAGTATTAATTAATTTTTTTTATATTATAGAATATATTTATTTATAAAATATTCATACTAAAAAGTAATTATTAATAATTCGAATTTAATATTAAAAATTATATAATATAAAATTTTATTTGAAAATATATTGATTGTGTTTCGAAATAAAAACAAAACTAAATTCAGTAATTTAAATTAAGGAAGATTAGTTTTTTGGTTATTGGGATGTGCAATTAATGATTTTTCATTAATTTAATTATAAAAAAATATTGAGAGTGAATGTGGAGATGACACATCAACAAATTTGAACTCTAATGATTCTCTTTTGATATATATTTTGATATATAGTAGATATCACATAGATAGGGTTCATATATATATTGTGATAGCTAAAGATATTGTTTCTAATTAAGACAAAAACATTGATGTAAGATTTCACAGGATTAGTTAATTACTAGATCCAGGTGAAATCTTCTAGGAAAAAGTACAAATATTAGATAATGCACTTGATATATGTACCAAACTAGTTACTAAAGAGAAATTCAGACATCAATTTTTCCACTTCTAAAGGAATATGAAATTCATATAAAAAAAAAATCTAAAAGTGATAGTACAAAAGATACTTTGTCAATGTAGAATTTGTTATTTCTTATGAAGATAAATTTTATAATATGTTTTAAATGGTTTCATTAGAATCATAAATACATGTGAAAGTATGGTTTCAATGTTAGAGATTAGTTTCCTAGTGAAAAAATAGAAAACTTAATCCTATTAAATAAAGAAAAATCCAATCATATTAAAAATCAAAGTATCGAGGATAATATAAACTAAATTTATATGGAGAAAATATTCACAAATTATATAATATTTTTTATTAGTAAATATAAATTAATTATTTATGTAATTTTAACTTTTATTTAAAATTATTTTTAATATTAATTTTTGTATATGTAAATTAAAGAAATAAATATAATAATTTTTTTATGAATTTAATAGTATTTTTTAGTTTAATAAAATATATTGATTCTCTGACTAAATTAATAACAATGACATATATTGTAATTATTATAAGGGGCATTTGTAAAAATGACCTAAAATTTGTCTTCAATTGCAAGTTTGACAATTTACACTTTTTTTTGCAAAATTAACTTTCTATCCCTGTTTTATCCTTCAACAATAATTTTATTTACAACTTTGTCATTAACTTAAAAAAAATAAAAACAACACAAAGACCATTATGAACAAATTTTTCAAAAATATTACGAAAATGCCATCTTTTTCATTGCACACAACCACCATTGTCGTGGTTGTTGGGAGCTCTTAATTCCATCGACACACCTACCTTTATACCTCTATTCTTTCATCAAATCTCATTCATCTCAACCTCTTTCATTTTCTCTCTCATTTTCTTCCAATTTCTCTCTTCACTCTACATTCAAAAGCTTCCAACTTTGCAAAAATTCATCATTATCCGTTAAATCAAGCTTCTGGGAGTTTATATCGGTCATCATTTAAGTCGCGTAGCTAAAAAATCAAGATCAAAGGTTAGTTTTCGTGTTTTGCTTTCGGTTATTTTTTTCAGTTCATACAGTTACGAGAAGTCTGTTTTGTAAATATATTACAAAGCAGACTTCTCTAGCACACTTCTCGAAGTCTTCTTTGTAAATATATTACAAAGCAGACTTCTCCGAGAAATTTGCTTTGATAGGAATAAACGTCGCAGACTGCGAGAAGTCTGCTTTGGCGAGAAAAACATTTTATTCCTGTCAAAGCAGACTTCTCCGAGAAGTCTGCGATGTTTATTCGGATCAAAGCAGACTTCTCGAGAAGTCTGCGATGTTTATTCCTATCAAAGCAGACTTCTCGAGAAATTTGCTTTGATAGGAATAAACGTCAGACGTCGCGAAATCGCTTTAGCGAAAAAACATTTTATTCTGTCAGCGAGACTTCTCCAGAAGTCTGCGATGTTTATTCGGATCAGCGGACTTCTCAGAAGTCCGCTGATCGAATAAAATTGCTTTGGCGAGAAAAACATTTTATTCCTATCAAAGCAGATTTCTCCGAGAAGTCTACGATGTTTATTCCGATCAAAGCAGACTTCTCGGAGAAGTCTGCGACGTTTATTCCGATCAAAGCAAACTTCTGAGAAGTCCGCTTTGATCGGAATAAAATTGCTTGAGAGAAAAACATTTTATTCCTATCAAAGTAGACTTCTCCGAGAAGTCTGCGACGTTTATTCGGAATAAAAATTGCTTTGGAGAGAAAAACATTTTATTCCTATCAAAGCAGACTTCTCGGAGAAGCCTGCTTTGATAGGAATAAACGTCGCAGACTGCGAGAAGTTTGCTTTGGCGAGAAAAACATTTTATTCCTATCAAAGCAGACTTCTTGGAGATGCTGCTTTTATCGGAATAAACGTCGCAGACTTCGGAGAAGTGCTTTGATAGGAATAAAAATTGCTTTGGCGAGAAAAACAATTTATTCCTATCAAAGCAGACTTCTCGGAGAAGTCTGCGACGTTTATTCCGATCAAAGCAGACTTCTCCGAGAAGTCTGCTTTGATAGGAATAAAAATTGCTTTGGAGAGAAAAACGTTTTATTCCTATCAAAGCAGACTTCTCCGAGAAGTCTACGACGTTTATTCCGATCAAAGCAGACTTCTCGGAGAAGTCTGCTTTGATAGGAATAAAAATTGTTTTGGCGAGAAAAGCGGTTTATTCTATCAAAGCGAACTTCTCGAAAGTCTGCGACGTTATTCGATCAAAGCAGACTTCTCCGAAGTTCGACGTTATTCGATCAAAGCGGACTTCTTGAAGTTTGCTGATAGAATAAAATGTTTTTCGCCAGCGGACTTCTCGAGAAGTCTGCTGATAGGAATAAAAATTGCTTTGGCGAGAAAAACAGTTTATTCCTATCAAAACAGACTTCTCCGAGAAGTCCGCGACGTTTATTCCGATCAAAGCAGACTTCTTCGAGAAGTCTGCTTTAATAGGAATAAAAAGTTTTTCTCGTCAAAGCAGACTTCTCCGAGAAGTCTACTTCAGTGAAAAAATTTAGTATGTGTACAATGATCTAATCAAATTCATTAATTTTTACAGCAGATAATGGTCTAAATTGTTGTTGTTTGTGGGGAGTGGAGTATTACAGATACTTGAAATTTATCTGTGGATAATATAAGTGGAGAAAAAATGTTTGTAATTGAGGATGATTGCAAACATCAAGAACTTGTCGAAATGATCCAAGATGATTTCGGATTCGATAGACAATTTGATGTGTTGGAGATAAGTTATGTTCTACCACCGGCGTTGTTAGATCAAATGTCGTGTGATACTCCTACTATGAAAGTAACAAATGATAGACAAGTTCGTAACTTGGTTGAGTTATGCAAAAATCATGTTATACGTCTTTGTGTCTCTGTGAAGCGTGAAAATAATTTGTCTGAGGGTGATGATGTCTCTGAGGATGATGAAGATTTAGTTGAAGATGATAAATTTTACTACGATGGTGAGGATTACAGTCTTTACGGTAAATTGAAAAATGAAGATAGTGATGAAGATGATAATAAATGTAGTTTTAGTGTTGAGGATCCCAAAAAAGGAAGTTGCGATCAACAACAAAGGTTAACTCTAGGATGTGTTGAAAATATATATGTGAACCAAAGTTTTCCTTGCAAGGCTGATTTGGTATCACATTTGCGTAGGATGTCGATTATACAACAATTCGGTTTTAAGGTTTATAAGTCATCGAAATAGTTGTATGTGATAATATGTCGCGTCAAAGATTGCGCATGGAAGGTTTGAGATGCGGTCAAATCTTGTGAATCTAACACGTTTTGGGTGACAAAGTATGTGCAAGATCATACATGTTCAGTAACGGACATGTTGAATAGCCATAAACAAAGTACTCCAAGATACATTGCTCAGATGTTTATGGAACGAGTTAGAATAATTGATGGAATTACTCCAAAACACGTCAAAGACTCAATGAAGGTAATGTTTGGTATTTCTATGGATTATACGACTGCATACCGATCATTAATATATGCTCAAGAATTGGTAAGGGGAACAGCCGAAGATGGATATGACAAATTGCATGCATATTTGCAATCCATTCAAAAAACCAATCCGGGTACGATTACTGCTATTGAACTCGATGAGCATAGAAGATTTAAATATTTGTTCATCGCATATGGAGCCTCGATTGTTGGATTTGAATATCTCCGAAGAGTTATTGTGGTTGATGGGTCCCATCTCACTGGAAAGTACAAAGGTGTTTTGCTTGTGGCAACTGCACAAGATGAGAATTTTCAGACATATCCACTTGCTTTCAGGATTGTTGATTCTGAGAATGATGATTCGTGGGAATGGTTTTTCACAAAACTTCGTTGTTGTATATCAGATGAAAATCCGTTGGTTATAGTTTCCGATAGACATAAATCCATAATGAAGACATGCGCTCGTGCTTTTCCGCAAGCACAACAAGGAATATGTTATTATCATCTTCAAAATAACATAATCACGAAGTTCAGGGGAAGACATTTATTATACTTGGTGAAAGGTGCTGCATACGCATTTACGATGACAGAGTTTAACCGTTACATGGATGAAATTCGAAAAGTGAACAGTAACCTTGCAGATTACTTAGACAAAGCTGATGTTTAATGCGTTCATGTGTGTATTCATCCCATGGATATTTACCTTTCTCGTGCTTAAGGGATAACTCATTCAAAAGAGCTGGAAGCATCTGAGCAAATGGCTTCACAACCGTGGATATACGATCATCGGTCGTGTGATTCATGTCGCTGTCCCATATTACGATGTGACGCATCGGTATTGATATCCACATAGCGACCCAATGGTTACTCATTACATGCAACGGTGAATATATGTCATCAACTTCGAGGCCCCATGTCTTTCCGGTTTTGCAGTACGATGGTGTAGTTCTTGCATGATAGTCAAATGCTCCTGGAGGGAGCAGTCGTCCTGAACCATCTGCATTCCCGGTGGAATTCAAGAAATACTTGTGATGGCTAGACCAAACCATCTGGAAGATGCAATCAACGAAGCAAATCTGAGTGCTCCTGAACCATTCTGGATGCTTGTTGAAACGAAGCCGCAAAAGGTTAAGCCCAGCGTCCATATGCTGCATTTACACATAAAATTTGCAATGCTGATCAGAAGTCTGCAATGCTAATCAGAAGTGTGCAATGCTAATCAGAAGTCTGCAATGCTAATCAGAAGTCTGCAATGCTAATCAGAAGTCTGCAATGCTAATCAGAAGTCAGCAATGATAAAAAATATACCAAATCGTTGAGCCATTTTTGAGGACCCTGGAGAATGAGAAACCACGCGTTTGATTCCTTTGAAGTATCACTGCACAAAAAGATTCTAAAATAAGATAACTTGCATAACAAGATTCTAAAATAAGATAACTTGCATAACAAAATTCTAAAAAAAGATAACTTGCACGACAAGATTCTAAAAAAAGATAACTTACACAACAAGATTCTAAAATAAGAGAACTTGCACGACAAGATTCTAAAATAAGATAACTTGCATGACAAGATTCTAAAAAGATTACTTACTTGTCAAGTTTTAACCAATCATTGAGCACATTTACTTTCTGTCTGTCAACTTCAGCAAAGGGATCATACCCACCACCACATTTTTTGTTTGTAATTATTTCTTTCACGGTGCTATTTCCTTGGAACGGTGATTGTTGTGTGGGACCAAGTTTACACATTCTAACACTTTTGGCGCGTTGAACAAGCATTGCTGCCTTTTTTGTGTGTTTTGTTTGTGTTTTAAAGCAGACATATCAGCTTTCGGCTTTTTTTCTGTGCGTACGTATTGTACACTGCTCTGCTTCCCTCGGTAGACACTTTCACTTGCTCCTCTTTGTTTTTGATTAACGCGGGATCCTTCCTTAAATAAAATTCCATAACACAATCAAATCTTTATTCAAAATCTGTATTAGGTGTTAATTATGAAACCATCAAACCACATAGCGAAATAAGTTCAATCAATAGTTTACACAAATGAGAACCAAATAAATCACTTCTTTTTAAAAACCCGTGATCGGGTTGTTCGAGTACTAACCGCACCAAACGCACCACCTTCCCCGACAATGTTTAGACCCCCCTTAAGCTGCTCCAGATTGCTATCCATGACGTCCACCTTTTTCGACAATGCATCCACTTTTTCCTCGACATTTTGAATGTCGACCATCACATTCTTGGAGAAATTCGAGAAACACATCTCGAAGTTGGACTTCATCGCCTCTATCATATCTGTCTTATCCACATTTCGTGGCGCACCCTGGGATAAAAATCGTGAATCTTCCTCCGGTTCGTGCCTCCTTTTCTGAGGAGTCACCTTACCAACATCATCAATCTGAAACAACCCATTAACGAAACCTGCAGGGTGCCAATGGGAGGCATCAAACTCAAAAGGCCCAAAATGCTGGAAATGCGCCTTGATGATGTTGGTACAGCTGTCATCAACAACGTTATCCTTCCAATATGGAAACATATCATCGAACTCCTTCACAACGAAGTGTTGTACGTTCTTCTGCATAACCAAACACAAAAATTAGAAACGGAGGGAGATGCAATACAAAAACACCAAACGTACATGACTCTGAAGAGCAGCTTTGATGTTCTTTCTGCCTCGGGAGCCTCGGAAGGAGAGTAAAGGAAGAGTATGGGGAGGAGTGATGGGTTCACCATACTTTAATGCAAAGTCTGGTAGAGCAAAATAAATCCAAATCTGAAAAACTTGAACAAACCCATCAATAGAGTAAGCAGACCTACCCAAATCCTTATCTATTATGGATAAAATTAGCTTTTTAAAAGCTACTCTGCAATTTGAACAAGCCTAACCTAATCCTAACCTAATCCTAACCTAAAAGCTACTCGTCAATAAAAGTCGCGAAAATGACCAAATATTCTAACCTAATCCTATCATCACGAGACCAATAACTACAATTTGAACAAGCCTCGACCAAATTCCGAATGGTAGGGCCTTCAGAAATACGAACCCCAATCTTCTTCCAGAATAACCTCATCTCCATCGTGACTTCAATATCTGGCTCTTTAGCTAAATTGTCATCATATTTGCAGTTCAACCCAGTTAAATGCTTGAACTCATTAAGGGAGAACCTTACCGGATTATCACCAACCAAACACCAAATCTTGTATTTGGCAGTAGTGAGAAGCTGGAAGCTGAGCATGTGGTGCACAAGCCTAGAAGCCCATGCGAAATCCAACTTGTAGAATTTCAGGCATACACCGAGAGGAGAACTGCATAAGTACTCCCATTCATCAGCATGGAGCGCAGCCTCAAGTGCAGACATGAGCTCAGCATCGCAAGAATGATATCCAATGCTTTTCTATGGGGGTGGCTCAGTGTTTTTGTAAAGATGCGAATTGGGAGACTATCTTTCTGCATTTTCAATACTGCAATCACAAAAAAAAAGTTAAACAGAATAATACATTGGTGTGCATAATACAAAAAATATGAAGCAGACTTCTCTAGAGAAGTCTGCTTCGAACAAAAAATATGAAGCAGACTTCTCGAGAGAAATCTGCTTTGAACAAAAAATATGAAGCAGACTTCTCGAGAGAAGTCTGCTTTGAACAAAAAATATGAAGCAGACTTCTCAAGAGAAGTCTGCTTTGAACAAAAAATATGAAGCAGACTTCTCGAGAGAAGTCTTCTTTGAACAAAAAATATGAAGCAAACTTCTCGAGAGAAGTCTGCTTTGAACAAAAAATATGAAGAGAAGTCTGCTTTGAACAAAACATATGAAGCAGACTTCTCTAGAGAAGTCTGCTTTGAACAAAAAATATGAAGCAAACTTCTCGAGAGAAGTCTGCTTTGAACAAAAAATATGAAGCAGACTTCTCGAGAGAAGTATGCTTTGAACAAAACATATGAAGCAGACTTCTCTAGAGAAGTCTGCTTTGAACAAAAAATATAAAGCAGAATTCTCGAGAGAAGTCTACTTTGAACAAAAAATATGAAGCAGACTTCTCGAGAGAAGTCTGCTTTGAACAAAAAATATGAAGCAGACTTCTCGAGAGAAGTCTGCTTTGAACAAAACATATGAAGCAGACTTCTCCAGAAAAGTCTGCTTTGAACAAAAAATATGAAGCAGACTTCTCGAGAGAAGTCTGCTTTGAACAAAACATATGAAGCAGACTTCTCGAGAGAAAGCACAATGCCAGAAATCACAGAAAAATGCAACAAAATAAACCGCGAAAGCAAGCACAATCCAGAAATCACAGAAAAATGCAATAAAATAACCATCAAAATAACCGTCCACGCAAAAACAACCCCGAACTAGTTAAAAATATCAGTGAGACAGTTAAAAATCTTCAGAAAATCTATGAAATGAAAATCACATACCTTTGACGGTGGGGATTCTATTCGCAGACAATGGAGAATCTATACAAAAACAATTCAGACTTCTCCGAGAAGTCTGCAAAGTTTATTTCGATCAAAACAGACTTCTCCGAGAAGTCTGCTTTGATCGGAATAAACTTTGCAGACTGCGAGAAATCTTCTTCATCCGGAATAAACTGTTTTTCCTACCAAAGCAGACTTCTCGGAGAGGTCTGCTTTGATCGGAATAAACCTCGCAGACTTCGTGAAGTCTGCTTCAGCCGGAATAAACTGTTTTTCCTACCAAAGCAGACTTCTCCGGAATAAACTGTTTTTCCTACCAAAGCAGACTTCTCGGAGAAGTCTGCTTCAGCCGGAATAAACTGTTTTTCCTACTAAAGTAGACTTCTCCGAGAAGTCTGCTTTGATAACAAAAAAACATACAGGGACTAAAACGTAATTGACATTTTGACATTATTTTTTAGACCAAAGGAGTGTTCAGTAATTTCTCCACCCTCATAGGTTAGTTTTGCAAAAAAGTGTAAATTGTCAAACTTGCATTTGAAGTCAAGTTTTAGGTCATTTTTAGCAATTCCCCCTATATTTATTCCTAATATATTATTTGATAAACATTTTAACAAAATAACATTATCTTCACGTGTGATTTACAAGTATATCACGCTAACATGTCATTACCACAGTGAGTTTCAAATAAATATATAAATAAATTTTTTTGTTATCAAAGCAGACTTCTCGAAGAAGTCTGCTTTGGTAGGAAAAACAGTTTATTCCGGCTGAAGCAGACTTCTCCGAGAAGTCTGCTTTGGTGAGAAAAACAGTTTATTCTGGTTGAAGCATACTTCACGAAGTCTACGAGGTTTATTCCGATCAAAGAAGACTTCTCCGAAAAGTCTGCTTTGGTCGGAATAAACCTCGTAGACTTCTTGGAGAAGTCTGCTTTGGTGAGAAAAACAGTTTATTCCGGTTGAAGCAGACTTCTCCGAGAAGTCTGCTTTGGTGAGAAAAACAGTTTATTCCGGCTGCAGCAGATTTCATGAAGTCTGCTTTGTAAATAAATTACCTAAATCAAATAAAATTTTTGAAATATTTAAAAAAATTAAAATTGCTATTAACATAGTTTATATACATATCAAAAGCACGTAAAAGTTATAATGAATTCAAAAATAAGGAGATTGGATTCGATCTAATGGTATAAAATATTTGTTAGTTTTTGTTGTTATGTGTTGTGGGTTAATAGTTGATGTTTGTGTAGAGAATTCATGCTAGAATTTGAAATATCATGTGATAAATTTGAAAATTTAGATTTACAAATTTTTAAAAGAAAATTGTTTGAGTTTTGCATTTACTTAACTATCTTCAACATATTCATCCATTTTTTAACAAAACTTTTGCACATTTAGTGAATCTTATTATTTAGGGTTTAGGGTTACGCAGACTTCTCGAGATGTTATCGTAGATTTAACAAAGCAGATTTTTCGAGAAGTCTGCACAAACCAGAAATTAAATGTAACTAAACCGGTTTTTTTCAATTTAGAGTTTAGGGTAATGTAAAAATACGAAGCAGACTTCGAGAAGTCTGCTTCAGCCGGAATAAACTATTTTTTTCACCAAAGCAGACTTCTCGAGAAGTCTTCCAGATTTATTCCTATTAAAGCAGACTTCTCCGAGAAGTCTGCTTCAGCGGGAATAAACTTCGAAGACTTCGAGAAGTCTACGCAAACCGGAAATTGACAGTTTTTAACCTAACCAAATTTAACTCTCTATATATAAAGAAGGTAACCCTAAAATTTTATCATAATTTCATTTCCAAAAAAAAAACGTGGGAGCCTCCATCCTCCAAAAATGACTACAAGGTAAATTTTCTCTTCTTCTCGTTTTACCTCCCCTCTTTTCTTTTCTTCTTCTCTTCTCATGTTCTTTGTCATCTTGTTATTTTGTAGATCTGGAAAAAAATCATGAGATATGAAAAAGGTAAGTTATTTTTTTGTTTATATAGTTTTGGGTTTGTGATTTTAGAATATTTTTCTTGTTTAGATCTTTTGTTATTTTTATAACATTCTTTCTCGTCTTATAGTGTTGTAGATCTGGAAAAAGAAGTGAAGAGATCTAAAAACGTAAGCTTGTTGCTTTTATTAGTTTTTAAGTTTTTCGTAGTTTTTGTGATTTTTGTTGTTTTTGTTATTTTCTTAAGTTATTTTCTATATTCTTATCTCATTTCTCATCTTGTATTGTTGTAGATCTAAAAAAGGAAGTCACGAGATTTAAAGATGTAAGTTTGTTATTTTTACTAGTTGTTATGTTTTTCATGGTTTTGGAGATTTTGTTTTTTTTTGTTTTCTTAATTTTTTTCTTATATTCTTATCTTATTTTTCATTTTTTATTGTTGTAGATCTAGAAAAAAAGATTTACAAAAACTAATTTTGTTGTTTTACTTGATTTTTAAAGTGATTTTTAATAGTTTTTAAATTTTTATATGGTTTTTTTTAAGATTTTTAATAGATGTTTGAGATTTATGATGGTTTTACAGTTTTTTGTTGTTGTTTTTGAGTTTTCTTCTTACGTTTTGAATTTGACACTCATTTTTGAATTAATGGATTTTCGTGTTGCAGACTTCATTACGGGTTTGCAGATTTCAGTTGCAGACTTCAGTTGCAGACTTCAGTTACGGAGTTCTTATATTCTTATCTTATTTCTCTTTTTTTTGTAGATCTAGAAAAAGATTAACAAAAAGTAATATTGTTGTTTTAGCTGTTTTTAAAGTGATTTTTAATAGTTTTTAAAATTTTAGATGGTTTTTTTAAGATTTGCAATAGATGTTTGAAATTTCCCTTGAAATTTATGGTGGTTTTACAGTTTTTGTGGATGTTTTTGAGTTTTTTCTTACGTTTTGAATTTGAATTTGGTTTTTGAATCAATAGATTTTCGTGTTGCAGACTTCATTACAGGTTGTAGACTTCATTACAGGTTGCAGACTTCAGTTGCAGACTTCACAACACGTTTTCATTATAAATGCAGACTTCACTTGTAGACTTCATTAATAATTGCAGACTTCGTTTGTATTTTTGGTCATATTTTAAATGAGTTTTTGTCAACTTTATTGTACCTATCACTAGCTCCCATCACTCCACCTTATCAGTCAGTTTTCAATCAACTTTTTCAGAATTATAATAAATTATTAGTTGTATGTCAATCACCTTTCAATCAGCTCAAGTCAAATCATACTTATAAAATTACAAAATGACAACCATTAAAAATACAAATATTAGTATAAATTTTCATAAACGCTTTTATACATAGTTAAGGACTTAGTACATATTTAAGATACTTAATGCATACTTCCTAATAACAAGAAAGAACAAGAACTGAAAGACATGTATAAACAATTCCATCAAAATACTAAGTTAACAGGATAGTGTTGGATGTTTTTGTAAAACAACATCGATAACATTGTGTCTTCAAATTAATTGAATTGATTGGTTACATGTTTCAGAAACTACACACTTATATCGGCAAACTTTGTTGTATAAATCTCGCAGACTTCTTTGGAGACTTCTCGGCAGGATTCTTTGTAGACTTCTTAGCAGATTTTGTACTTTGTCCTTACTCGTAACTTAATTTTCTGAGATACTCAACACTAAAACTGAATTTATTCATCTTTTACTTTACCTTAAAGAATGTAATCCTCAGCATTCGAGTAAACTTTATTCTCATCTTCATCAACAAAGTAATCATCATCCTCAATTACAAACATTTTTCCTCCTCCTATATTATCCACAGAAAAATTCCAAGTCTCTGTAACAGTCCACTCCCCACAAACAACAACGATTTGGACTATTATCTGCGGTAAAAAATTAATGAATTTGATTAGATCATTTTACACATACTAAATTTTCTCACTAAAGTAGACTTCTCGGAGAAGTCTGTTTTGATCGGAATAAAATGTTTTTCTCACCAAAGCAGACTTCTCGGAGAAGTCTGCTTCGATAGGAATAAACTTTTTTTCTCGCCAAAACAATTTTTATTTCTATCAAAGCAGACTTCTCGGAGAAGTCTGCTTTGATAGGAATAAAATGTTTTTCACGCCAAAGCAGACTTCTCAGAGAAGTCTGCTTTGATAGGAATAAACTGTTTTTCTCGCCAAAACAATTTTTATTTGCTTTAAAATATATTACGATCAAAGCAATTTTTATTTGCTTTAAAACTGTTTATTACGATCAAAATAACTTTTAAATAGATATTTGCTTTAAAATATATATCTCTATTTTTTTGTATTTGCTTTTTTATTGTGATTTTTTATGGTAACCATTTTTACTTTCACATATCTTTAACTTTTTAGTAAGAATTAATTGAAATATAGCATCACAACTTTTGCATGTTTTTGTCTCTAGAGTGTGTGTTCAAAATTCAAGAGTTCAAAGCTTATCCAACATTGTGTGATACCTCACCAACCTTTTACCGTTCTAATTCAAAATCACTATTGATAAGTTTAAAATTCATTTCAAATTAAAATTAATTTAGAAACGTTTTAAACCGGTTTTGAATTATAATTTGGCATCCTTTATTATAATCCAAATGCAATTCATGCCGGTTTAATATTTTTAAAGCTGTGTTTTGGAAGAATTCTTGTCTAATTCAGATTGTTACTTGAAAATTTTTAGATGATACATTAAAAGTAATTGTATGTCCATTGGTTGGTTATCTTATTATAATTTTAAAATAGAAATGATCATAAATGAGGTTTTGTGTGGATTTAGATATGGGTTTATTTTCCTGAGTTATACAAATTTATCCAAAAAAGTTTATTTCCATCCAAACATTAGAGGCATTATACTATATTTTTCTCTAAACTATCCAATCTTTTTATATTATGCGTATTTTTACAATGTCGTTAATTAGTTATAATTGATGTTTAAATAAATTTTAACCTAGTTTCAAAATAGGAATTGAACAAATAAGATTGGTTAGCCCTTAACTGAAAATATAAGCCGGCCTGATCTATACAAATATATGATCCATATAAATATTTAACTCGATTTGAATGTCAATAATATTATTTTTCCAAATAAATTTGATAAAAACTAGAGCATTATTTATATTGTTGTTGGTTAAGATTTTAATTTAAATTTGGTTAATGGATAAACTAACGGACAATTGTTTAAAATAACACTATTTTAAGTTTTTATTACAAATATAACATAAATCATTTAAATTTTCAAAATATCACAAATTTAATACTGAAATAATCTCTACCTAATAAAAAAATTAAACTCTAAATGGAAAAAATGAGATTAAACATTATATTTTAATTTTACATATAATTTATTTAAAATAAACAATTATTTTTATTAATAATTCGTGCTATTTTATAAATTTTATTTTTTAATGTGATAGATTGCAAAATTAAAAGATGATAAACTGATCTTAGATTTCCATTTTATATTTTAATTTTTAGATTTAAAATTTATTTAAACAAAAAATATTACTAATTAACAGTATTACGAAATTATGCAAAATATAGAAAAATCGTTTAGTTTAAATAAAAATATAATCGACCTATTAACCGCTAATAACAAAAAAAAAAACAGAAATTTAGTCTTCGGACCTAGGTACTGCCTTAGCTCTAGATGGAAGACTATGGATATATCATTTCATCAGGAAGGCATCATGCCCAGCTACAGTAGTTGCATTCTTACCAGCCTTCATAGCAAGATTTCAACCATACCAAATACATCAATCACAGAATTGGAATAAAAATAGTTTCATCCATTAAATTTGCAAGGTGTAAATAAATGCACACTTTAGATATTAAACTTTGTTTTGTGTTTTTAGTAGTTATGCACATTTGAATATTCCATTCGATTTCAGTCATTTATTTTCGGTTTTGATTTTTTTGGTTGGTAAAATCAAATATTTATTTGGTTATTTTTATATTTCGGTTTGGTTCCGATTCGGTTATATCTCGGTTTTGATCGGTTTGGTTATTAAATTTAAAAACCGAAAATAACCAAAATAACCGAAATAACCAAAAATAACAAAAAATAACAAAAAATAACAAAAAATAACAACAAATAACCAAAAATAATCAAAATAACCAAAAAAATAACTGAAAATAACCAAAAAATAAGTGAAAATAACCAAATATCCAAAAATAACTAAAAATAATTTAGTTTTTCGGATATTATTTTGGTTTTTGGTTCGGTTTCGGTTAATAACCAATAACCATCATTTTCTAAAATAATATTTATTCGATTATTTATTTATAATCGAATATTAACTAAAATCAATTTTTTAGTTTGGTTTTAATTCGATTGATTCGGTTGAGATTATTCCGTTCAAATTATTGGTCGAGACTAGTTTTTTTTAGAACATTAAATTTGATAAATGGTGAAGGTTGAAACTCCACGTGCTTCACAGCGAAGCATCCTGCAAATACGGTTAAGCACAACGTACATATACTTGTAACCATCACATCAAATTCACAGTACTAACGGTAGAAAAGTAAAAAACATCTATGGGTAATTACGTAACTACAACACCTCATTATTTCAAAGACACTGCTTTAACTGTAATTGACGAAACAACCCCTGTCTCCAATTAAGATTGTTCACAAGTCGAAAGGGTGTTTTCGGAATTTACTCCATTTTGTTGAGACCAATCTGTACAGATCTACTTGTGCTGATTGAAAACCTTTTGGTTCATGTTCATGTACAACGATTTAAAAAGAAAAAGATTCTGGAATTTAGCAGAACGGTAGCATAAGCTCGTGGCAAAAATCTACAGTGAGATTGAGTAGATAAGTAGAAATCCTAAACAAAAATTAAGAATTTTTCAAACAGATTAATACATAATTAAGAACACAAGCTCTCATGAAGAGTTTTTGAATTTCACTTGTCGTTTCTTTTTTTGACCATCTCTTTGTACTTTGTTATGGAATCAATCCTTTGCAACTTTAGTTGATGCTTGAAACGGTTAATGAAGTCATCGGCTTTAGCATCTACTTCTTCATCGGCTTCTTCCACTGTTGTAACTCTCGCAACTTTAACCGTTGCAGGACGTCGAGCCTCGACGGAGATTTCATCTTCCTGAAAGTGAGAAAAAGGAGACTTTGTGCTCGCTGATTTCTTCATCTTCTTAGGAAGTTTCGGTGGGATAAAACCAGAAGCTGGCTCTGTGTCAGATTTCGTCCGAGCCACGTGGTTCAGATTCAACTTACTGTAAACCTCTTCAAGGCTTGGGCTTGATTCTTCTTCTGTTTCTTCTGGTTTTGCCTCGACGGTCACCGACGGTGGTGGAGCTTCGGTAACGGAGATGGGTTCTTGAGAAATGTAGTTGTAAAGATTGAAAGACTTGATTCTATGAAGAACAGAAGGAGATCTAGAAAGAAAAGATTGATTCTGTTCGATTGAACTTGGTTGGTTAAAGTTATTGTCTTCAGGAGGAAACTCGAGATGAGATTTGTCAGGAGAAGTGAAGGAAGAGAAGTTTATGGACTTAAGACGGTGAATAACAGAAGGAGAACGTTGGATCTGAGATTGATTTGTATCATTGGATTTAGAAGATAAAGAGGAAGTAATGGCAATGGTACAAATCATTAGGTTAAGGAAGACAAAGAGTACAGTGGGTGTGAACCAACTGTACATCGCCGTTATCACAGATTCCGACATTTCCAACATAGCTTTGTTTGTTGTTTTTCTTTGGAGAGAAAGGAGAAGGAAGAAAGATGGATGCTTTTGTTTTTTTCTTTGACAAGAAAATAAGGGCACATGTTTTGGAACCAGGGGTATTATTGGAAATTCAATAATTTTCAATATTGCATTTAATTTATATTTCCAAGTGTGAGATGGTGGAGAAAGTGGAACATGCTTCTAGAATGTCACATCCACCACATTTATTTTTGTTTTTTCCATTTTTCTTGAATTAATGGTTTTTCAAGTATTTGGAAAAAAAAAGAAATAAACCATTTCAGGATAATTAGTTTAAAAACTTGAAATTTATTAATAGTAAGTTACTATAGATTGTCTACTCGTTTACGGCGATGTTTGACTTTGAAAGTTGAAGAAGTATCATTCTTTTTTTAGCATTTGAGAGAACCAAATTGAGTAATTTAGTCGCCAACTTCTTTTTCTTTTTATTTACGTTACACCATTTCATGCTACTAATTTCACTCATGTTTTTTTAAATTTCATTCAGTTACAGAAACTATAATTTTTTAATAAACTATAAATTTTTTTATAAATTCTTACTATAATTAAATTTTATTAATATTTACATGTTAAATATCTATTTTTAATTTCAAAAATATAGTATTAATTTTAAAATTATTTCAAACCAAAAACTCATGTAAGATACAAAAAACTTGACTTTTATATTTTTTTTTCTAAATCGATTTGAATTTTTAATGTTGCATAGTTCTTCGATTTCAACACCAACCGTTTTTTCCACTGTAATTTCACTTTTGACTTCTATCAATTTCAAATATATGTTCGCTATCTCTGTTTTAATTCGACGCATCGATCTTTATGTTTTAATTTGACACAACGATTTCTCTATCAAACAAATTCTAAAATCGATTTTTGATCCAAATAGATTTTTCAATATAATTTTAATTTTTCCTAATCGATTTAAAATCTATTGGAATAGCTTGTTTTAATTTGGTTGGTTTTGGTTAAATCCATTGGTTATGATCTCGTTTTAATAACGATTTAACGTGTAAACGATAACACATAACGAAATTTTTGTGATTGCAAAAATTTATAAAATATGTGTAGTTTACCAAAAAACACAGTTTATATATTTAAAAAGTAATACCTTAAAATAGCATAATTTTAAGTTTATCTTCCAAATTTATCACATTAAAACTAAAATTCTAAAAATAGTATAAATTATTATATGCAAATAATTATTTATTTTAAATAAATTATATATAAAATTAAAACATAATGTTTGGATTCACCTTTTCTAATTTAGGATTTAAATTTTTTTATTAGGAAAAAGTTTTAATTATTTTATTATTAAATTTATGTTATTTTTAAAAATTAAATAATAAGTGATATATTTAAAATAATAACTTAAAATAATGTTATTTTAATCAATTGCACATATTTAAATGAAAATCTAAATGAAAAATAGGATTAGTGGCAAAAATTCATACAAAGAACCCGATACAACTTGTTGTAATTATGAATTTCGATAAGCAATAGAATGCTTTTTTCTAATGTTCAGTTTATAAAATTTTCTGGCTAGACTAATTAAATTATTTTTACATAATATCATTAATATCTTAATCAGAAACAATTCAACTAATTATAAAATATATTATAAAACATAAATGATTATAAAATATTAAATGCATGTAAGTTTTACATAGAAAATTGTCAAACATCTAATAAAATTAAACAAATGTTTTTTCTTAAAACATTTTATATAATAGAAAAGAAAAAGTATAATATATCATCGAAATAAATAGCTATACCCAAAAAAATATATACTGAAAATATAGAAGAAAGAAAAGTTTACAATATATTAAATTTGAAAGATGTGTTTAAAATAATCCAAATCATTTGTTTATAAATGATGGGTAATTGCTAAAAATAACATAAAATTTGACTCCAAATGTAAGTCTAACCCCCATAAAAATATTTTACAAAACTAACCTATGAGTATGGAGAAATTACTAAACACTCCTCTTGTCTAAAAAATAATGTCGAAATGTCAATTACGTTTCAGTTCTGCATGCTTTTTTGTTATCAAAGCAGATTTCGAGAAGTGTGTTTCAGCCGAAATAAACTGTTTTTCTCATCAAAATATACTTCTCCGAGAAGTGTGTTTCAGCCGGAATAAACTATTTTTCTCACCAAAGCAGACTTCTCAAAGAAGTCTACTTCAGCCGGAATAAACTGTTTTTCTCCCCAAAGTAGATTTCTCGAAATCTGCTTTGTAAATAAATTACCTAAATCAAATAAAAATCATAAAATATTTAAACTTTTTTTTAAATTGTTATTAACACAATTTATATACATATCAAAAACACGTAAAAGTTATAATGAATTCAAAATAAGGAGATTGGATTCGATCTGATGGTATCAAATATTTGCTAGTTTTTGTTGTTATGTGTTATGGGTTAATAGTTGATGTTTGTGTAGAGAATTCATGGTAGAATTTGAAATATCATGTGATAAAATTGAAAATTTACATTTACAAATTTTTAAAGGAAAATTGTTTGAGTTTTGTATTTACTTAACTATCTTCAACATATTCATCCAATTTTTAACAAAACTTTCGCACATTTAGTGAATCTTATTATTTAGGGTTTAGGGTTACGCAGACTTCTCGAAATGTTATCGTAGATTTAACAAAGCAGACTTCTCGAGAAGTCTACACAAACCGGAAATTAAATGTAACTAAACCGGTTTTCTTCAATTTAGAGTTTAGGGTTATGTAAAAATACAAAGCAGATTTTTCGAGAAGTTTGCTTCAGGCGGAATAAACTGTTTTTCTCACCAAAGCAGACTTCTCGAGAAATCTGCTTCAGCCGGAATAAACTATTTTTCTCAGCAAAGCAGAATTCTCGAGAAGTCTTCTTCAGCCAGAATAAACTGTTTTTTCACCAAAGCAGAGTTCTCAAGAAGTTTTCGATATTTATTCCTATTAAAGCAGACTTCTCGGAGAAGTCTGCTTCAACTGGAATAAACTTTTAAGACTTTGAGAAGTCTGTGGAAACCGGAAATTGACAATTTTTAACCTAACCAAATTTAACTCTCCATATATAAAGAATGTAACCCTAAAATTTTATCATAATTTTATTTACAAAAAAAACGTGGGAGCTTACATCCTCCAAAAATAACTACAAGGTAAATCTTCTCTTCTTCTCTCTTTAACTCCCCTCTTTTCTTTTCTTCTTCTCTTCTCATGTTCTTTGTCATTTTGTTATTTTGTAGATCTGAAAAAAATCATGAGATATTAAAAATGTAAGTTGTTTTTTTGTTTATATGGTTTTGAGTTTGTGATTTTGGAATATTTGCTGTTATTTTTATAACAGTCTTTCTTGTCTTATAATGTTGTAGATCTGGAAAAGAAAGTGAAGAGATCTAACAACGTAAGCTTCTGTTTTTATTAGTTTTTAAGTTTTTCGTAATTTTGGTGATTTTTGTTGTTTTTGTTGTTTTCTTAATTTTTTCCTATATTCTTATCTCATTTCTCATCTTGTATTGTTGTAGATCTGGAAAAGGAAGTCACGAAATCTAAAAAATGTAAGTTTGTTATTTTTACTAGTTATTACGTTTTTCGTGGTTTAGGAGATTTTGCTGTTTTTTGTTGTTTTCTTAATTTTTTTTTCTTATATTATTATCTTATTTCTCATTTTCTATTATTGTAGATCTACAAAAAGATTTACAAAAAGTAATTTTGTTGTTTTAGTAGATTTTTAAAGTGATTTTAATGGTTTTTAAAATTTTAGATGGTTTTTTAAAGATTTTCAATTGATGTTTGAGATTTATGGTGGTTTTACAGTTTTTTGTTGTTGTTTTTGAGTATTTTTTCTTACGTTTTGAATTTGATGTTTTGTTTTTGAATTAATGGATTTTCGTGTTGCATACTTCATTACCGGTTGTAGACTTCAGTTGCATACTTCAGTTACATACTTCAGTTGCAGACTTCATAACAATTTGAAAACGTAAGTTTGTTGTTTTTACTAGTTGTTACCTTTTTTCGTGGTTTTGGAGATTTGTTGTTTTTTGTTGTTTCTTAATCTTTTTTCTTATATTTTTATGTTATTTCTCATTTTCTTTTATTGTAGATCTGGAAAAAGATTTACAAAAAGTAATATTGTTTTTTTGAGTAGTTTTTAAAGTGATTTTTAATGGTTTTTAAAATTTTAGATGTTTTTTTAAAATATTTTCAATAGATGTTTGAAATTCTCCTTAAAATTTATAGTGGTTTTACAGTTTTTTGTTGTTGTTTTTGAGTTTTTTTCTTACGTTTTGAATTTAACGTTGGTTTTTGAATTAATGGATTTTCGTGTTGCACACTTTATTACAGGTTGCAAAATTCAGTTGTAAATTTCATAACACGTTTTCATTACAAGTGTAGATTTTACTTGCACACTTCATTACTAACTGCAGATTTCGTTTATATTTTTGGTCATATTTTAAATGAGTTTTTGTAAACTTTATTGTACCTATCACTAGCTCTCATCATTCTATCTTGTTAGTCAATTTTTAATCAACTTTTTCAGAATTATAATAAACTATAAGTTGTATGTTAATCATCTTTCAATCAGCTCAAGTCAAATTATACTTATAAAATTACAAAATGACAACCATTAGAAACATAAATATTATTATAAATTTTCATAAGCACTTTTATACATAGTTAAGGATTTAGTGCATATTTAAAATATTTAATGCATATTTTTTAATAACAAGAAAGAGCAAGAACTGAATGAAAAACAATAAATTGATCTGCAAAATCTAAAGATATGTTTTAACAATTCCATCAAAATACTAAGTTAACACGTTGTGTTGGATGTTGTTGTAATTAATGTATATGTTATAATTACGGTGCAGTATAATGTTGCATGTTTTTGTAACACACCATCGATGACATTGTGCCTTCTGATTAATTGAAATGATTGGTTCCATGTTTCAGAAAATATATACTTATATCGACAAACTTTGTTGTATAAATCTCGCAGACTTCTTTGCAGACTTCTCGGCAGACTTCTTCGTAGACTTTTTGGTAGACTTTGTACTTTGTCGTTGCTCGCAACTTAGTTTTCTGACATACTCAACACTAAAACTGAATTTATTCATCTTTCACTTTACCATAAAGAATGTAATCCTCACCATTCGAGTAAACTTTATTCTCATCTTCATCAAAAACTAAATCATCATCATCAATGACAAACATTTTATCTGCTCTTATATTATCCACAGAAGAATTTCAAATCTCTGACATAATCCACTCCCCACAAACAACACAGATTTGGACCATTATCATTATATCATTGTACACATACTAAATATTCTCACTGAAGCAAACTTGTCAGAGAAGTGTGCTTTAGTCGGAATAAACTATTTTTGTTACCGAAACAGACTTCTCGGAGAAGTTTGCTTTGGTGAGAAAAACAGTTTATTCCGGCTGAAGCAAACTTCTCCGAGAAATCTTCGAGGATTATTACGATTAATGCAGACTTCTCGGAGAAGTCTGCTTTGATAGGAATAAATGTCGCAGACTTCGAAAAGTATGTTTTGGTGAGAAAAATAGTTTATTACGGCTGAAGCAGACTTTTCCAAGAAGTCTGGTTTGACAGGAATAAATACCGAAGACTTCTCGGAGAAGTCTGCTTCAGCTGGAATAAACTGTTTTTCTCACCAAAACAGACTTCTCGAAGTCTGCGACGTTTATTCCTATCAAAGCAAACTTCTACGAGAAGTCTGCTTTGATCAGAATAAATGCCGAAGACTTCTCGGAGAAGTCTGATTTAGCCGGAATAAATTTTTTTTCTCACCAAATCAGGTTTCGCGAAGTCTGCGATTTTTATTCCTATCAAAGTAGACTTCTCGGAGAAAGCTGCTTTGATAGGAATAAACCTCGAAGACTTATCAGAGAAGTTTGATTCAGCCGGAATAAACTGTTTTTCTCAATAAAGCAGACTTCGCGAAGTCTGCTATTTTTATTCCTATCAAAGCATACTTCTCGGAGAAGTCTGCTTTGATAGGAATAAATCTTGAAGACTTCTCGGAGAAGTCTGCTTCAGCCGGAATGAACTTTTTTTCTCACCAAAGCAGACTTCGCGAAGTCTGCTATTTTATTCCTATCAAAACAAACTTCTCCGAGAAGTCTGCTTTGGTAGGAATAAACCTCGAAAACTTCTTGGAAATGTCTGATTTAGTGAGAAAATAGTTTATTCCGGTTAAAAAGAGATTTCTTCCGATTAAAGCGGACTTCTCGAAGTCTGCTTTGTAATATATTTGCAAAGAAGACTTTGAGAAGTTTGCTAGAGAAGTCTGCTTTGTAAATATATTACAAAGCAGACTTCTCATAACTGTATGAACTAAAAAATATAAACGAAGCCAAAACATGAAAAATAACTTTCGATTTTGATTTTTTAGCTATGCGACTTAAATGATGACCGATATAGACTCCTGAAGCTTGTTTTAACGGATAATGATGAAGTTTTACAAAGTTGGAAACTTTTGAATGTAGTGTGAAAAGAGAAATTGGAAGAAAATGTGAAAGAAAATGAAAAAAGTTGAGATGAATGAGATTTGATGAAAGAATAGAGGTATTATGGTGGGTGTGTCGATGGAATTAAGAACTCCCAACAACCACGACAATGGTGGTTGTGTGCAATGAACAAGATGACATTTTCATAATATTTTTGAAAAATTTGTTCATAATGGTCTTTGTGTTGGTTTTTTTTTAAGTTAATGGCAAACTTGTAAATAAAGTTATTGTTGAATGATAAAAAAAATAGAAAGTTAATTTTGCAAAAAAAAAGTTTAAGTGGTTAAACTTGCAATTGAAAACAAATTTTAAATCAATTTTGTAAATGCCCCATAGATGATTGTGCAAGCATAGTAATGGTAGGTTTTATATTTATACATAGGATTTACGCATGTTTTTAGCTTATGTTTCATGTTTTTGACTTTCTTGACCCTTAAAATTTAATATCGCTGTTGATTTTTTGTTATAACTTTTCTTTTGGCTAATTATTTCTAAGAAAATCTTGTGTTGTACCCATATAGTGGTCGTAGTTTGGTCGCAGAATTTGCGACTAATATGAAAGCACAGTTGGAGTGACACTTCAGTTATAAAATGGTACCTAAACGACAACATGGAAAACATGTAAGTGGTAGATATACCTAAAACTAAGCGACCACACTACTGTGGTCGCAAAATAGTAACAAAGTAGTGGCAAAATAATGATAAAATTTTATATACATATATATATATATATATATATATATATATATATATATATATATATTCCTATGCCTTTTCTCTCATTTGTATAATCAAAAATAAAAAAAACTTAAAATATGTGGGTGAATTACAATAATTCAAGAAACTGGATATACAAAAAGATTGATAATTAAACAAAAAATATATCGGTGGAATTTTCATAAGTCATGAAGCCGTTCATGAATTTTACAAATAGTCAGCCGATGGCTTAAAGTAGTGGAGGTAAGTTTTTCTTCTGGGATACAAATTTTGGAATCATCTTTATAGTCTAGGATTTATGCTAAATTATTATTTTTGGTATAAACATGAATAAGAACTGAATGTTGAGTTAGGTACGAATAGTCGGGGTGATGATGTCCAAAGAAATCAGAGAAGTACATGTGGTACTAGTGAAGAAATAGTTGGGGCATCCGATAAATGGTGATGAATACATTTCATGAGAATATGATTGATGAGTACTATAATCAGAACGAGGAAGAATTTAATATTGTAGAAGAACCAAATTCAGAAGTACAAAAATTTTACAACATGTTAAAAGCTACGAAAAATCCATTGTATGATGGTTGTCATGAATGGCACTCACAATTATATTTAGTTGCTCGGTTCATGAACATTAAGTCTGATTTTAATCTACCAGAAAAATGTATGGATTCTTGGGCGGAGCTGTTTACCGAATATTTACCCGAGAAGAATCAGGTAACAGGTTCATATTATAAAATTGAAAAATTGATCCGAAATTTAGGGCTCCCGTTTTATTTGATTGATGTGTGTGTTCACAATTGTATGATCTTTTGGAAAGAAGATGAGAAATGGGAAAAATGTAAATTTTGCGATTCCCCCCGATATAAGCCAAGCGAGGGCAGGACGAGAATACCTATCAGTCATATGCGATATATACCTATAGGAGACAGATTTAAGAGAATGTATCAATGCGAGAAAACTGTAGAGACAGTGAGGTGGCACACAGAGCATGAAGCAGAAGACAAAGAAATGAGTCATCCATCTAATGTTGCGGAATGAAAAAAATTTCAATATCTACATCCAAGATTTGCTGCTAAATCTCGAAATGTTTATCTTGGCTTATGTACTGATGGGTTCAATCCATTTGGGATGTTTCAAAATCATTCATTATGGCCGGTGATTATCACTCCATATAACTTACCACCTATATGTGTATGAAGAAAAAGTACTTGTTTCTAACAATCCAGAATTCGGGAACAAATCATCCGTGCGTTGGTCTGGATATATTCCTTCGACCTTTGATTGATGAGTTGAGGCACATGATTTATCGTTGAATCAAGATTTCAATCTAAAAGCCGTGTTACTGTGGACGATAAGCGTTTTTCCAGCGTATGGAATATTTTCAGGATGGACAACACATGATAGACTGTCTTGTTTAATTTGTATAGATGATACAAAGGTATTTCAATTACTAAATGGTAGAAAAATGTGTTGGTTTGATTGTCACGAAAGGTTTCTTCCTAAGGGTCATTCGTTACAGAAAAATAAAACAAATTTTTTAAAGGGCAATCACGATTTGAATGACTATACTCCACAATTATTGAGAGACGAACAAGTTTTATACGAGCGAATAAAAACTGTCAATCCTCTAAGAACATCTAACTACGATGGAAACGGTCATGAAACTAAAGAAGAAGGTTATGGAAGTTGACATAATTGGCACAAAGAAAGCATATTTTGGGAGTTATCGTACTTGATGGATCTTAACCTACGATATAATCTTGATGTGATGCATATAGAGAAGAATTTCTTCACTAACATCATTAATATTGTTATATATATATTACGTACGTAAAATTCTATAAATTAATTTGTTTTTAGAATTAACTAATTTATATATTTATTAATTATGATGTACCAGCTTCTCAAACAGATCAAATTTGTTATATTCCTTATCCACTTACCAAATCATCATCAAAACATATCAAAGTTAATCCCATATCTAATATTTTGGGGAAATACAAAAACAAAGATGAGATTGACCTTTTGCAACAAGAAAATGATGAAGAGGTAACGTTAATTGAAGAGATAGAAGTGTATTGTTTGGTTGATAGAGTTAATCATACCGAATAAATTGATTTCGATATCGGAGCGAACTAGAAGATGAATTTCAGTGTAATATTTCATTTTCATATGACGATGAGGACGAAGAGATGTAATATCTTTAACTTTTTATGTATTTTTTTACATTTAATCCTTATATATTTTTGTAAAATGTTGTTGTTTACTTAGTAATTGAAGTTTATACAACTCATAATAATGTTATCAATCTTATATAATTCATAGTATTCAACAAAATCATATAATTTATGATTTAGGATATTAATTGTGAATACTTTGCCCAGTACATTGCCACTACATTGGGAATATGGTGGCAAATTGATCACAAAAATAATCTGTAATCGCAAAATAGTCGCTCATTTGCGACCAATTTATGTCTATAAGTTCAAAATTTCTACTATGGTCATAAATTGGTTGCAAAATAACGACTACTTTACGACCACAATTGTAAATTTACATTTTCCCTATGTATTTTTTCTATTTACAACATATTTTTGCAATTCTAGGTAAGTACTAACCATTATAGATGACAAAATATAAACAAAATCATAATTGTGTTGATGTAAATTTAAGAAACATTTGAAATGTATATAAATGTTATAAGTTTAAGAGAATGTGTTAAATGTTTTAGATAAATGATATGTAAATTTGGTAAATGTGTAATTTATTGTTGTTTACTTAGTTATTGAACTTTATACAACTCCTAATATTGTTATCAATCTTATATAATTCATATTATTCACCAAATTCTTATAATTCAGGGTTTAATATATCATTTTCCACCAATTTGCCAACACATTGCCATCACATAACAAAGATGTAACAGTGGTCGCAAATGAATCGCAAAAACTGTGACTAATTTGCGATCACCTATTAAAAATCAGATTAAAGTCATTATTTAAAACTATAGTCATAAATCAATCGCAAATATGCGACTGATTTGTGACCATTGTGAAAATGGCGGGAGTTGAAATTTTTTGAAAATGTTCAACTCCCCCATTTAATGGTAGTCGCAAATTAGTCGCAAATGTGCGACTGATTTGCGACTACCAGTTATTTTGGTGGGAATTGAAAATTTTCAAAAAATTCCAACTCCCACCAATTAATTTGGTGGGAGTTTGAAAGTTCTCGATATTCAACTTCCACCAAATTAATTGGTGGTCGCAAATTAGTAGCACATTTACGACTCATTTACGATTACCAATTAATTTGGTGGGAGTTTAAAAGTTTTTGGAATATTCAACTCTCACAAAATTGCGACTGATTTGCGACCAAGTATTTAATTTTCCATTTTTCCACTGATTTGCGATAATGGCAAGTTTGCGATAATGACAAATTTACGATTGATTTGCGACCACATCATCCTAATTCCCAACAAAAAAAACCCAATGGCAAGTAGCGGTAGGTCATGAAAAACGACAAATCTCATCGTTTTCCGGCCGTGGAAACTCCTCAAACCACGTACTGAGCGGCATCCCGTCTACCGCCCCAATATACATTCACTCCTCACACGTTTCCTAAAACCGAACCGTCTAATCGGTTTCAGGAATCGGAGAAGCATGAAGAGAAAAAGGTTACACCTTCCGAAATGGAACTGGGGGGAACAAACTATCACCTTAGATAGTTTGTTACAAACCCCGGGGCGGGATCAGTACCTCACAGTGTTGTCTCCAATGCCAGCACCAAACACGACTTGATAAGAATTTTAAAATTACGTATTTTAATTTATTTAAATATAAATTAATTATTTGTATTTAAAAGTAATATAATTAATAAACTTAATAAAATTATTAATTGTTTAAAATTTATTAAATTTTATTTGAAATTCAAAAACTTTAATATATTAAAAATATTAGGTTTGACCAGGACACATGGGCTATAACCGGTCACATTTCAAAAAAATTTAAAAATAAATTTGACGGTCTCTACTACAGTTGGACGGTCGTACCAACTGAACAACAAAAAAATATTTCATCGAATTTGTTTTAATTTATTATTTTTATTTTTTAAAATTTTTTAAATTTTTTTATTTTATAAAATTTAATAATTTATAAAGTTAATATATTTTAAATTTGCAAACATCGTACATCTGTGATCTTGTGATCACCTTGGTGGTAAGGAAAGAATTTGAATCCATCTGTGTAAGACGGATGAAAGGGATGATGAGTACGGTTCATACAACTGGCAAACGTTTAAGGTGAATTTTGCCTATTATGTACAAAACAATGATATACTACTGAGAAACAGAAACGTTTAATGAGAGGAGTAGCAAATCTTCCAATAACTGCAACTCCTCTCGTGATGGCCTTGGTCCGCATAATCATTTTTCAGGCCAAAAATCCTACATCCAGATCCAACAGTAAATGGTAATTACTCTAAAATATTTAAATTTAAATTTAAATTTATTTTTTAATTATTAATAATTTATTTCAAAATTTAGGAAAATAATTTGGAACGACCGGTCTTAATCGGTGAGATCTTTATAAATACTCACATTCGGCAGAATGGTTCGTATGCCGATTTAAAAGCTAAACAAATCGGTGAAACATACGAATGAAACATCCAAGAAAAGATGGCGATCGTGGAGGTCGTTGCAAGTTAAACGTCCGACGGTACTTCACATCGAATTGAGCTGACTCAACACAAGAAGAATGAGATATTCATTCAATTATAAAAAAATTTCTAAAAATATTTTTTTATTTACAGTAAATTTAATAAATTTGTTCTAGTTTTTTTTATTATTATTTTGTAGTCTTCCGTTGCGAATGACCGAGGCCGTCTTTACGGACTAGGTAGTCTGAAACGCATTCATGGATCGGGCAGGCGTAGTGGTTTCGCATCCACTACCTCCGACTTTGTTGCGCTTCAGGATCAACTCCTATATGCGTAGCGACAAATCAAAAAACAAAACGATACGGAATGAAGAACAAAATACAGAGATGATCGAATCTAATCGAAGGATGGAGGAACGGTTTGCTGAAGAACGTAGACAACAGCAGAAACTGCAAAAGAAAAACCAGAGCTGAATTAATAGCTTGGAGATGATCATCGGGTATTTCCAACGGACGAATCCCGCTTTTGCATCGTTTTTGTGGGATAACAATGCGGTAGATGGACCGTCGAAAGCTTCACCAATATTTTCGCCATCCGATTTCCAATTTTTGCATCCGGATAATTAGATTTTTTTTCATTTTTGTAATTTGATTTTTTTTAATAAAATTTATTATTTTTTTAAAAAAATTCTTTATATTTTACAAAATAATTAATTAATAGAATTATTTATTATTTTATTATAGTAATATTTATATTTTAAAAATAATTAATTAAAATATTTTAAAATTAAAATTAAAAATTAGTATTATTAAAATAATAATTTTTAATCTTAACTTTAAAATATTTTATTTAATTATTTATTTAAAAAAAAAACTAATTTGGGTGTAGTCGCAAATTAGTCGCAAATCAGATCCAAATATTTGTGACCAATTTACGAGTACATCTATTTTTTTCCCAAAAATATAATTGTGGTCGCAACAATTTGCGACCACGGTTTGACGTAATCGCAAATCAGTCATAAGCTTTTGCGACTGATTTGCGATTACACTGGTGTACGCAATCGTAAATCAGTCACAAAATTTTATAACTAATTTGCGGCTACAGTGTATTCATAGTCGCAAAATGGTCACAAAATTTTGTGACTGATTTGCGACCACGGTTTTTGCAACCATGGATGTACTGACAAAATGGTCGCAAAATTTGTTATGACAAAGGAGTCACAAAGTAGTCGCAAATACAAGGACTAATATTTGGTCGCTAATTAGTCCCAAAATATACCACTATTACAGTGATCGCAAATTAGTCGTAAATTTACGACTAATTTACGACCACATAAATTTGCGACGAAGATTTTGTGACCACCGTCTGTGGTCGCAAAGTAGTCCCAAAACTTGTGTTTTCTTGTAGTGGGTGATTCTGATTCTCATGAAGACGAGGAAAAAGATGGTGATATTCTCAACTTCATTTCATATATTGGTCGGACTGATGATGAAACTGATACTAAACCTGATGATGATCTTGAGCTAGCCGTGTATGATGAGAATAAAATCATGTGTGAATCACTAGTGAGTCAAGGATAAACAGGGATTGGGAAAAATGGTTGAACCGAAGAAAGAGGAACTCAAACAGAACATAAAAAATCCAGTGATCTAAAAAAATAAATTGATTGGAGAGTTGAAGAATATCAAGATGTTAAGCAAATGCACGGAAGATTTGGATAAATTTCTGCAAATTGAAAGAACGAGTCACACTAACTGGGGTCTATAGGTTATCAAGGAAATCCTACGAGGGGCACAGCTAAGTTCGTCAAGGCATAATCAAGTTCAAGGGGATATAGACAAGGGTCGGATAATATCCCTGGGTTTGTAAGAGGTGAATCCTGACAAACCAACAGTTTAATACCTCGATAGTTTACATAATCAACATGTCAGTCATCGTACATAAGAATTGAATGCTTATGTTGTGGTAGGATGGGGCATATCAAAGCTCACTACTAGAAATGTCAAGAGAAGATCAAGAATCCCTTGAGAAGCAATACGTTTTGGTGAGATCAAAGAAGGTACAATCGAGTATGGGTAAGAAAACAAGATCTATACTTATATGCTGCATATACTAGTGAAGGACCACAAAAATCACCAGAGACCGCCTGATATTTTGGTAGCAGATGCTTAAGACATATGAGAGGGACATAAGAAAATCTTCAAAGACTTGAGAAGACCACATCAGGAAAGTTCACCTTATGAGATGAGGGTAAAGGAAAAATCAAGGGAAAAGGAAACATCGCTGGTAAATTTACTCTAGAGTTGGAAAATTTGCATTTGGTAGAGGGTCCGAATGCTAATATGATTACTATCAGTTAGCTGTGTGATGAATAATTCTTAGTTAAATTTGTGAGTACCAAGCGCAGAGCAACATATGGAAAGAACTTTGTAATTCTACAGGACATCAAGACAAGGAACAATTAATATGTGTGGACACACTCCGAGAAATGCTTACAACCACAAAGAAAAACGAGTTGAATTTGTGGCATTAAAAGTTTGGACATATGAATGTCAGAACAATGTGAAGCTGTCACAACAAGAAGTGATACGCGGAATCCCCAAGTTGAAATTAGATACTTGATTTGTATGGGACCATGTGTTAAAAGAAATCAGGTCAAAATACATCACAAAGCAATATCGGACATTGAGAAAAGGCTTTGGACTTGATACACATGGATTTGATTGGTCCGATTCAGGTAGAGAGTATTGCTAGAAAGAAATACATTTTTATGTTAGTTAACGATTTCACTAGGTTCCTGGGTAAGGTTCCTCATAGAGAAAATGGAAATGTTTAATAGTTTCAACTTTCAAGATATTGGCTTTCCAACTGCTAAATGAGAAGAAGTGTACTATTAAGGTCATTAGAAGCGATCATGGAAGAGAGTTCCAAAATGATATATTTGATATGTTTTGTAGAGAACATAGAATATTTTATCACTATTCAGCACCCATGACACCTCAACAAAATGAAATTGTTGAGAGAAAGAATAGAACTCTGCATGAAATGGCTCGGGCGATGCTATATGAGAATCAAGAGTCAAGCATTTCTAGGCTGATGCGATCAACACTGCTTGCTATGAAACATAGTTTACATCAGAAAGGGAACTAGTGTGACTACTTATCAACTCTAGAGGTAAAACACCTAATGTTAGCTACTTTCATGTGTTTGGATGTGAATGTTATATATTGAACAAGAAGGATCAACTTGGAAATTTCGACTTTAGAAGCGATGAAAGTATCTTACTCGGGTACTAAAGATCAAGTATTGCTCACAGAGTATATAACAAGAGGATGAAGTCTATTCAAGAGACTGAAAATGTTGTGTTCAATGATGTTTCAGCTCAAGGATTGCTGTTCAAATTTGTTGAAAGACCAACTGACAAAATTGAGCCAAAAGAAATCAGGTGGTACCTGAAGAAAAAGATTCAAAATTAGATTTAGAATCAGAATCAGAAGACGAAATTAGACCACAAGTTCATCGAAATCACTTTGAGAAAGATGTGATTGGTGAGGTAAACGATGGAAGAGTTACACGAAAGAAACACATTGACTTCAAGGAAATGGTGTGGTTTGCCTACTTTTTCTCATCACTAGAACCCAAGACTCACAAATAAGCTTTGATGGATGAATACTAGATACAGTCCATGCAAGAAGTAACTTGAACAATTTGATTGTAACAAAGTTTGGGACTTGATGCCTAGAGCAGTAAGAGTTAATGTTACTGGCACTAAGTGGATCTTCAAGAACAAAATAGATGAATATGGAAATGTGATATGAAATAAGGTACGACTGGTTGCACATAGATACTCTCAAGTTGAGGGAATTGACTTTGATGAGACTTTTGCACCTGTTGCAAGATTAGAGTCTATTAGGTTTATTGTTAGTATATATGGCGTGTCTGATGGGATTCAAGCTTCATCAGGTGGATGTAAAGAATGCCTTTTTAAATGGTATATTGCAGGAAGAAGTATATGAAGAATAACCAAAAGATTTTGAAAACTCAGAAAACCCCTATCATGTCTACAAGTTAAAGAATGTACTGTATGGATTAAAGTAGGCACCGAGGCCTTGTATGAACGTTTGACTTCATTCTTGATAAGTCAGAGATACAAGAGAGGAACAGTAGACAAGACATTATCTGTGCATTCAGCAAGAAAGGATTTATTGTGGTACAAATATATGTTGATGACATAGTATTTGGGACAACTAATCAAACTCTAGTTAACGAATTTGTGAATAGGATGACAAATGAGTTTGAAATGAATATGGTAAGTGAATTAATTACTTTCTGGGACTTCATATCAGGCAGTCAATGAGTATATCTTCATCACTCAGAGAAACTATGCAAGGAATTTGGTGAATAGATTTGGAATACAACAGAGTAAGTCAACAAAAACCCCTATGTGAGTTAACACCAAGCTGTAACGTGATAAACAAAAAAAAATGTTGATCCTAAGATATACAGGGAAATGATAAATAGCTTATTATATCTTACAACTAGTCTACCAGACCTTTGTATCAGTGTGGGAATATGTGCTCGGTATCAAGCAAAACCTAAGTTGTCGCATCTATAGGCAAGTCAAATGAATTCTCAAGTATGTCAAAGGAATATCAGAAATGGGTCTGCTTTACACCAAGGTGACAAACCAACACTTTGCAGGATATTGTGATATTTTTTGGACGACATGCGGAGTACCAGTGGTGCATGTTTCTTCATTGGGAACAACTTGATATCCTAGCACAATAAGCAACAAAATAGTGTGTCATTTTCAACTGTTGAGGCTGAATATATTGCCCTAGGAAGCTGATGTACTCAACTTCTATGGATTAAACAAATGATAGCTGATTATGGTATGATTTCTGATTCAATTCTAGATCATTGTGATAATGAAAGTGCTATCAATATAGCCAAAAACTCTGTTCAACATTCACACACTAAACATATTGATTAGACATCAGTTTATTCGTGAATTGGTTGATCATGTGAATACTGAACTACAACTAGCTAATATGTTTACTAAACCATTGGATATCAACGGGTTTATCAATCTAAGAACATTCATTTTGGTGTGTGTAAACTTTGATTCTTTATGTGAGTTGATTTGAACTGAGATAGAGAACATATATTGTAGTAGGTATGATGCACACCATCAAACATTAAGGTCCGAGAGTTTGATGAAAAGGAGTTTTCTCTCATGATTTCTTGTGTTCATCCTCTCACCAATATAAAAGAGGTCAAGGAGTTGTAAAAAACGTCAAAGACAAGAAAAGGAAAAAAAGAGCGAATCAAAATCTTATAAAAAGGAGACAATAAGTATGATTCTGTGTTGAGGTCATCATCTCAATTTTGTTGTGTTAATATGCTCACCATCATGGAGCCTTTCCCCTCATCAAAGACAATTTCAACTACATTCATGAGTAGGAGTGAACCATGATTAAAATATGAGGGTGTAAAAGACTAGTCATCAAATATGGATCAGATATGAGGGAAATATGTATTTGGACTGTGCTGCCAACTAATGTTCCAGATCAATTGAGGTTTGTATAAGTCATTACACATAAATATTTAGTGCTATTGTCCATAGTTTTATTTAGTTTGTTAAATTGGATCTCTCACTTTCTGAATAAAGATGTTTGTCGTATCTATGTCTCACATGGTTTTGGCTATATTGCTAGTATCTCTCTAAATGAATCAGAATGGATCATTCATTAGTTCAGTCTAGTTGGTTGGGTCAGTTTCTTTTGCAAGGGTATCAGTTCTTCATGTGGGTTGATGAACCATCGCATCGTATTAACTCAACTATCACATCGGTTTGGGTCTTTATGTATCAGCGACCCAGTTTGTGTGTTAGGCCATCTTTTTCTCCTCTTCTGAGCAAAATCAGCCCCTCGCCATGTTTCACCATGAATTCCTTCTTCTCCGGATTGTCACGCCTCGTGAGCACACCCACTCCGACATCTCCCTTGTTCACATCCTCATCCCACGGAGGATCGGAATCCCGCATGCAAGTTCCGAATTCAACTCTAGCCCTCATTCCAGCTTATATTCCAGCTTCTGTTCCAGCATCTCCAACGGCTGAGTCATTACCGGCTGAAACTCCGGTAGTTCCTCCAGTAGAACCATCTCAATCGCAAGTGTCTCCTCAGGACAACCCTATTCACCGGAACTTGCTTCTCCACCAGCACCTCCTTCTATTAGCTTTGAATCTATGGGTATTCTGTCTGAACAGTCTTGCTAGTCTTCAAATCAGCCTTCTCCGGTTTATTGCAAGCGTTCTCGACAGCCCCTGATTGCGGTTGCTCGCAAGGGACTCGTTCTCAACATAAGGACCCAACGTTGTTGAGAATGAGTCAGCTGAGTTGGTTCGCACTATGGCAGACATTGTGTCATATGATAAATCGGCCTTGTGGGAATTTTGGGCAAACTTGTTAGGAATTAAAACATACTTTGAATGTTTGGATGTTACGGTAAAGGACTTTCAGTATAAGTTTTCTCTTGATATCATCAATCAAATTTATAATACAAGAGATATTGTTGTTGCTGATGTCCAAGAAAAAGTCAAGGAATTGACTGATGATGAACTGGATGTCTTCATAAGTGATGGTATCACTCAACAATCGAGTTCCTTGGTGGTCACTCAGTTTTCTTCCAACAATGTTGTCTTGTATAATATTTCTTGTCACAACTAGACTCATACTTAGAACAATGGATATCTTAATCCTAATCGTGCAAGAATTGTTCACAAAATTGTTAATCGCATTCCGTTTGATTTTGGTCGCCTTGTCTACAATCATGTTCTTCAACTGGCAAGGAAGCATGCGTTTAAGTTTTTCCTTCCATTTTCCAATCTAATCTTTCAGTTGCTTAATGATCGGTATCCTATTCCATTTGAGGGAACAATTATGAAAGTTTTTCAGTTTCGTCAAAGTGCTCCTAGCGTATGCTCTCGTGGTTAGACTTCAAGAGCTTTTCTGTCACACACATCAATTGTGCTCTCTGCTGAAGATCATCAAGTACTTCGAGTTGTTGTCACAATTATCCAATGTTTCATAAACTCTAGTATGTGCTTCTACTTGCATTTTTGCCTGTTCGTTTTTGGTATGTTTAGCTTAGATGTGCATTCAAGCAAGAAAAGATCACTATGGAGAGACTTAAATTCAAGGGGAGAGTAAAGATGTGTGGAAAATCGAAAACAACATCAAGGGAATCAAGGGAATTATTCACAACAATCCAGTGGATGACAAAATGGAAACAACATCATGAAAGATTGAAAAATATTTTTTAATAGAATCTAAAAATAAAAATAGAATACTTCTAAATAATAGATAGACATGTCATGTATTTAAAGAGGTTTTAGGTTTAGGTTTTTCACAAGTTTTTTGAATAGAGATTTGTGAGTTAAGAGAGATAAGTTTTTCTAAGGACTGTTAGAAAAAGTTTTTGAGTGATCTGATCTGAATTTTTCAAACAGAATGATTCTGTGTTGAAGTAATTAATACAAATAGTCGAAATATATCTAGGATAAAATATACATTGTTTGGTTGCTATCTATAAAAATGGAATTATTTAAAAATCCAAATTATGTTTAATAATAAATAATTAACTTAACAAGATTTTAGTTAATAAATATATAGTTTTTAAAAATAAAGCTTTTGGAGTTATCGCACACTTTCATTTATCTATAAATATTTGATTATATATGTTGTCAATGATACATTCCAATTAGTTAATAACATATAGTAAATTATAATTTACTTTAGTTAACTATATTTACAAATATTCGACTATGTATAGTCAATTATGTTCGAAAACATATAATTAAATTTGTACAGAGAAATAAATAATTATGTTCTAAATCATGATATATATACTAACTAACCAACCTGCATATAAGTTATTTAATAAAATAAAATAATTAGAGAATTATATACATATTAGTAATTTATAACTTATTTTATTTAAAATTTGTTATTGATTTGAAAATTGATATAAAATATTATGTGAACCAAACTATTTGGTTAAAATTTTCTAAAAATAGAAATGTCAATCTTTAAATTATTATAACTTTTTATAAAATTTTAATCTCAATTTTTATTTGAATTTTTTAAATATTTGAGTAACATAAGACAAAATGAAAATAGAAAAGTTAATCATTTATATTTTTTTGGATTGTATTATTCGTTAATTTATAATAAAAATAAAAAATATTTAGTTTTAATTGTTAGAGAATTGATATATAAAATTAAAATTAATGTTAAAGTGACACATAAAATTAAAATTAATAAAAATAATACATAAAATTGAAGATAATAAGAAAATGATACATAAATTAATTTTAATAATTGTGATTCTCATTTAATATTTAAAGGGTTCTTGTTTCACTGTTAGTTACCTAACTTTTGTTTTTGTTAGTTATCTAATTTTGTTTGTTAGTTACGCAATTTTGTTCGCATTTTTTTAAACCGTAATTTGTTATTGATTTCGTTCGCACTTAAAGTTGATTGGCTAAATTTGTATTCAATGGTTACTAGCATAATTATTTAACTATCGAAAATAAAATAGATATCGGTCATATACGTTTGACAGCCGCAGGAAACTGTGGCTACGGCTGCAACAGATTTTGTTTGTTTAGCTGCCGCAGGTATCTGCGGCAGACGCATCGGTCAGATGTTGCGTTTTGCGTCATAATTTTTTCGACCGCTGATTAAAACATCGGTGTCACTAAAATCTACGATCAACCGCAACCGCAACCACCGGTAATAGACAAACGAATAACATCTGCCGTAGTTACAGCCGTAGTTTGACCGCAGCCACTGCTGCAGCAGCGTGCAACGACCAAAACGAACAACACTATTGTATTCAGTTCTGTTTTTTGATCATGTCATGGTATGCAAATACAATACTTTACACAATACAAAATGATCCATAGAAGGATTTAATTCCCATATATGTACAAAACTCATGCGATTAAACATATTTTTATTTGTATATTTTAGGTTTTTAGTTATATAAAATGTATTTTTTTATATAAACTATATAAATTTCATTTGTATTTACACAAGTTTTATTAACAACTAACGTTTACACGTTAAATCACTATTAATTAACTCATTTTAATTCAAAAATCTGTTTTAATTTTAAAATCAACCTAAACCAAAAATCTAATTTGGATCCAAAAATCTAATTTGGATCCAAAAATCCGACCTAATATTTATATCCTAAATAGATTTGAACCTTTATTGTCATCTAATTCGTCTACATGGACTTAAACTTTGAGCCATCTATATCTCTCTGGAAGCAAATCCTAAAACCGATTTTTGCTCAAAATCGATTTTTCAATGCAATTTCACTTCCCAAGTCGATTTTGTAATCTATGGGAATGAAACGTTTTAATTTGGTTGATTTGAGTCGGTTTAATTTTTTGTTGGTTAAATCGAATGGTTATGACTTCAGTTTAATAATGATTTAACGTGTAAACGCTAACATGTAATAGAATTTGTGTAATTACAAAAATTATAAATTTGTGTTAACAGTTTATGTATAAAAAGACACTTTCTTCAACATTTATATATGTTTTATTATTGAGTGAATTGCATAGTTTTTATATTATCCATTCAACTTTCCCATTTTTATGTTATTCACCAAAATTCACCCTCTAAACTACCACATAAAAATAAATATGTACATATATATATATCTTATATTCGGAAAGTAGAATGAGAGAAAGAAATGTATTTTTTGATTTTACAAAAAACAAATGCAACACAAACTTAAAACGTCAATTACATATGTTTATGTCATCCATATTTTACGAAAAACTATTTGTATAACATATATTGTATTACGATTTACGATGCTAAGAAATAAAATTATAAATGTGTACTAATGGTCACCGTTATAGCTAGATTGTTCCAACATACCATATATTCTGCTTTTAGACAAATATTTCTGCTAATTGATCGATAGTGATCAACGAGTCCGACTTTGGCGACCATATCCTCGCGACTTTCTTCTTCACTTGCTGAATTATATGGCAAATGTGAACGGATCTATTTTGGGAAGTTAATATTTAGACAGTTTTTTTTAGTGTGAACACTTCATTGAACTGGATTTTCTTCTTTTTGGTCTTTTTGCGTTCTAGAGAAGTCGATTTCAATTGATCCATTGCCACTAAAGTGAATTGCTAGTAGTCACTCTTTGTAAGAAACTCATCTATCTTTTTTTATTAAAAATCTCTTTAAAATAATCATTTTTTATGGATGTGTTATATCCACTCTATTCTCTTTTTTGGTGTGTCATATCTAGAAGAATAATAGTTGGAATATTAAAGGTCTTCCGCATCCTCTATGTGCACAACCTATCAATCCACATCCTTTGACTCCTAGATTCCTTGGATTTTATGGTTGCAAAGACAATTCCAACACCTTCAGAGTGTGTCGATCAAACGAAGATCTCATCACTCGACCAACTTCTAATTGGGCTTGGTGCAAGGGTGTTTTACCTCATTCAAAAGTCCTTTTATAGTTGGTTTGTTAATGAATTTTGAAGCTGAAATAGAATGCCTTGAAGTTTGGGCGTTGCTCAAGTGTGTGGGTTGGCCTGCTTGTGGCGTTGTGCGCTGCTAGAGAGTTAGTGCATTCAATATGAGTTCTTCGTGGATAGTTAGTTCTAGGAGTTGAATTTGGTTGGTGCAACTCTAAGATCTTGATTTTAACTTGATTATAATCTCTTAGAACCTCTTTAGTGTCCTTCAACCTATCATCTATTTGTTTTGGGAACAACTCTGCAATATGTCCAGTTTGCCCCAAGTCCCCCAAGTTATGGTTGATGTCCTCATCACTCCCAATGAGGATCGAACGTTCCCAATCTACATTTATTGATCCTTGTCTAGATTGACCACTCCAAATGAAGTAGCAAAAAATAAATTAATGTTTCATGTTTCGATCTTAAGCCAACATAAGATGGTCAAGACCTATAAATATGTTATTTTAGATACTTTTGAGGACACGCACCCTTTTAGGCTTAATTTTTCATTCAGACTTTTAGAATTTTATTCGAAAGATGTTGGAAAGACAAATCTTTAACTATGTGGTGTTTTGAAAAGGTTTCAGAATCGTGTTATTTTTTGCAATTTTATTCACTCATATTTTTTTTCTATTGATATGTTTGAGTAGTTTCATATTCATATGTTGCAACACTATTACTTTTTCCAAGAAAAGTTTAGACAAACCCCAAAAATCAGTGTAATATAGTGATATTCAAGAGGAAATTGATAATGCAATTAATAGAGATGCATATTTGGATGAAGATGATGAATGATGCAAAAGCGCAAAGATTGACCGATACAAAGACATGGTCGACTGATCCGTGCATGAACTTTGCACCCATATCACATTAAGCCAAAGGATCAATTGATCTTACCAACCAGAAAAAGCTTGAAGATTTTCGGTTGATCAACCCATTTAAGGATCGATCGATCTAGTCTAGGATTGACCAAGCACCCCTGGATCGATCGATCCATGCTTTCCCGAGAACAAAAAGCAATTCAAACCTCTTGAATTCTTTTACAACTCTCAAGAACCCTACCCAATCCCATGCAAAGCAGCTAGTTGATTTTAACAAAATAACAAAACGCTTGTATTCTAACAGTAATTGAGTATGCTTTAGACTCGTTCTTTGCTTCAATTCTACAAATTATGCAGAAAGACATGTGGGGAGATCATTGACCTCTATAACATAGCAAGGAACCCATACCACCACTAAAGCAAATATAAAGGATCCAAGAAATTATTTTTTTTCCATGCTTTATCGCATGAGTTATCTTTGAGGATTCTTTCTAAGATTCTGATGTTTGTGTCAATGTTATTTCTACAGATCTTGTAGAGAAGTTCATGATATCTCATATAACGCCTTCTCAAAGGCCAATTAAGTTTACAAACTTGTCCTTCCAGAATTTTCAAGGCATAATTCTCAACTTACCAATTCTAGTAACAGGTTGTCTAGTTCTTATTGAATTTCAAGTTGTGGAGATGAGACCAGGGATTCTACAATGCTTTTGATTTTTGCAAGGTTTTTCTTAGGTACAGTAGATGATGTTGTTAATTTGCCAAACAAGAATGTGTGTTTTGCTAACATTGATAGTAAAATCTTCTACAAAGTTATATCTAAAGCAAAATCTATGAAGTTTGCTTCTTGCATGACCATATTTTATGGAAAATCACTAGTTGAATAATTGAAAACTGAATAAAGATGTAGTCAAAGAAGTCCTGAATAAATAATGTGTAAAGAAACCTCAAAACTTTTTGCTAAAGTTCCCAATTCTCATTCTAGAGAAGATAGAGAAAAGTGAAGATATTGTCAAAGATTTGATGGAAAAAAAATTTAAACTAAAAACAATCAACCATGAGATTTGTTTCGAAGCGATATCATAGTGTTTGTTTTGATTGAAGTTTGAAAATTTCAAGGTAATGGGAATCAACCCATTGGTTGTTGGAACAATTTTTAGATAAAATTTGCATGTTCATTTTGGAATATTTGAGCCAAACATTGATTGCAAAATTTGTTGAAATATGAATAAAAATGGATCCATAAATTTGTTGGCTAAATGTTAATGAGGAGGGAACAAAAGTTCCACATTGGAAACTAGGGAAAAAATCTCCTAGTTACAGGAGGAGAGTTCATGAAGAAGTTTAAAAGTGTTGAAAAGAAAAGAGACCAAGCTGCGCGCACCGATGCCGAGCCAGGCTCGGACTTGGACTTGAGTATTTTCTTATCGAGTTTTAGTTAACGATTGTGGCCAAAATGTGTCAAACCCTAAACTGCACCCACTATTTTCTCCTCCATACACCCACGATTTTCTCGTCGGTTGCGCTCTACTTCCACGATTTTAGGGTTGCAAAACCGTTTCTCTTAGGCTATAAATATGAACCTTAACCCTCATTGATGAGTACGCCTTTTCGCATTCTCACATATTTTTTCTTTCAAAAGAAAACGGTTTCGACAATTCCTCTCCTCTTCATTCTCGTCTTATATCGTGTAAGTCTTGAAAGTATATCATAAAAATTTGTTTGTAGTTTCTGTATCGAGTGTTACGATCATAGTCTCATCGCGGTTGTATCTTATGATTCATAATCTTGCAAAACTACCACATTACGGAAGATTTAATGAATTAAAAAAGATATTAAATCTTTCATCTGCAAATTCATCTTTTCTTTTTCTTTTTTCTGCCAACAAATAACTTTAATTGCCAATATCATTGTTTATAACGGAAAGTAAAAATGACGGACAACAATGAAAAATATTTCAATCATCTAAAGACGTAAGAGTGGATGATGCTAAAATATCCACAGCATGATTTCCTGATCTAGTGTGATGAAAAAACTGAATTCCATCAAACATAGATTCCCAAAGATGTAAAGTCTGGATATAATGTTGTAGTTGTAGATAGGTTCCTCTATGATTGACAAGATTGTTAAGAGTTCAAATACAGCGCAACGGTATCCCAACAACCAAGCTGATTGTATCGCCCAAATGAGTGCAGTTAGTTGAGATTCAAGAACTTTCAAGCGACCTTGGAACTTGCCTCTTCCAGCATTGAAAAAAATACCCTTGTCATTGCGAATAATCCAACCTAAATCCAAGTGTCCATTACCCAGACGATGAGCCACATCATAATTGCATTTAATCCAATGTTTCGGTGGAGCCGTCCAATGACCGCTATTAGTTATGACTATTGGGGGAGTGTGTCTATTATCTATCTTGGACTGGTTTTGCATCCATTCCATAGAATCGTCTTGACTTTTTAGCAGTATTGTGTCATCCGAAATATCTTTATTGTTAAAGATTAGATCATTCCTCGACTTCCAAATCCTCCAAAGTAGAAAAACGGCAAATATCTATTGTGAGAATCTTTAGCACAATGTTTGTAACTCGCCAATAGATATCCGATGTTGCCATGGATAGAAGAATGGTTGTTACAAAGTGTATAGGTTAAAATACCTGTCTTTCTCCACATCATCTGGGCATAAAGACAAATAAAAAAGGTGTGTGCTTCTGATTCCTCTGAAACAAAACATCTGCTACATTTATTATCCTTAGAAATCTTCCGATGGTACAAATTAGATTTTAGAGGAAGACTCTTGGATAATAAATGCTATAGAAAATGTTTATATTTTGGTGGGATTTGAATTGACCATATATCTTTTGCCAGATTCTGATGATCTACCAAAGGAGGATAGATGATGAACAATCGTTATGAAGATTTTCAACGGTTTGACGATAACCCGATTTAAAAAAGTATATACCATTATTAGTATAACGTCAAATCCAACTATTTGTTGTCGGTACACATGGTGTGAATAGTTTATAAATGAGATTATGATCTTCTTTTTCAATTAAATCATTAATCATTCCCTCATCCCATTGACCAGTGTTCTTATTAAGAAGCATACCAACCTTTAGAGTGGGATTTGTGTATGGAAATAACTTCGGAGGACGTGGTATTGTAGAAGGCAACCAGTTTGAATCCCCAATCTCTGTAGTTAAACCATTACCAATAAACTTTTGTAGTCTTGTTTTAATAACAGTCGTCCATGTAAAATTGACTGCCAACCAAAAGATGGACGAGAGCCAGTAGATTCTGAAAAGAAATCCTCTTTCTTATAATACCAACTTTTCAAAAATTTTACAAGAATACTATTTGGCCTTTGGATAATTTTCCAACATAGATTAGCCAGTAGTGTATGATTAAATTTTTGAAAATCTCTAAATCCCAAACCACCAATAACTTTAGGTGTAGTGAGTTTTCTTCCATGACATCCATGATGTTTTCTGTTAAGCGTCTGAAGATCCGCACCAAAAACAGGCTAAAAGCTTATCCAACGTTTTACATATGTCTTTTGGGAGCTTAAAGACATTTATTGAATAAACATGCATAGCAAAATCAATAAATTTAATTAATATCTCTTTCCCGGCCATAGATATGAATTTTTATTGCCATTCTGAAATTCGAGATTTTACTTTATCTATAATATATTTAAACATCTGACGTCGATTACATTGAAACTGTTTTGGTAAACCTAGATATTTTCCTTCACCACCCACTGTAGTAATTCCAAGCATATGATGTATAGAATTCTGGTATGATTGAAGATCTTATGCCCAAAAATAATTGAAGATTTATTGAAGTTTATAAGCTGACCCGATACTCTACCATACTCATCAAAAATCTTTTTGAGATTCATGACATTTTTCGTGTCAGCTCTGATGAAAAAAAAGTAAATCATCGGTAAATAATAAATGAGAAATTGTAGGACCGTTACGACTAATGCGAAGTGGTTGAATAAGCTGATTCCTTTCAGCATTATACAACATTAAACTTAATACACCCGCACAGAGAATAAACAGATACGGAGATAAAGGGTCACCTTGTCTTAGCCCACGACTTGGGCGGCAACATCCATATGGACTTCCATTGACGAGTACTAAGAATGAAGTTGTCGATATGCACAACATAATCCAAGTAATCCATTGTGGCGAGAACCCTTTCTTGAGAAGAACTGATTCAAAAAAAATCCATTCAATGCGGTCATATGCTTTACTAATATATGTCTTAACAGCCATAAATGAAGTAGCACATGTTTGGTGAACTTTTAAAGAATGCAAAGCCTCATGTCCAATAAGCACATTATCAGTAATTTGTCTTCCCGGGATGAAAGCAACTTGATTTTCAGAAACAAGACCTAAAAGTATCTTCTTTAGTCGCAATACCAAGACTTTTGAAATCATTTTATAAATCACATTAAAAAGTGATATGGGTCAAAAATCTTGGATTATTGTAGGACAAGTTGTCTTGGAAATTAGACAAATATTCGTATGATTAAAGTCTGACATCATGTGTCCAGTTGTGAAAAACTTGTTGACTTCGTCAAATACTGCGGTTCCAACTATATCTCAATGTTGTTGATAAAAAGATCCCGAGAAACCATCTGGTCCTGGAGCTTTATTTGCTCCTATGAAGAAGACTGCTTCGCGTACTTCATCTTGAGATACACTCTTTGTTAGTTCTGTGTTCATATCATGAGATACAACTGAAGTCACATTGGAGAGTATTGAATCCATATTCTCAGCAGAAGTAGCTTGAAATAACGTGGAGAAATAGTTCAAAGCTTGATGTGCAATAGCCTCATTTCCATAGACATCTTCTCCTACATCATTCTTAATCGAAACAATGTTATTTCGAAATCGTCGATTTTTGGTCACCACATGGAAGTATTTTGTATTTTGATCTCCTTCCTGAAGCCATTGGTTCCGACTCTTAATCTTCCAGTAGATTTTCTCGTCTATATAGGCCTTAACTAATTCATTTTTCATATCAGCAATTTTCTTTGAATCACAATCCGGACTAAGCCTAGCTGAATTTGTAATCGTACTAAGCTTACGTATCTGGTTACGTGAATTTAAAGAAGAATTCCTTTTCCAAAAGGATATTTGTTTCCGGCAGGTGTTAAGTCTCATTGACAAATTTGGCGTCGGAAAGCTAGGTAAATCATTCCAACTGCTCCTCAATAAATTTTTGAAACCTTGTTTACTTGAACAACGAGGATCATAACGGAATAACCTTTTCCTGGATTCTGAATTTCTTCTGATTTTAATGATATCTAGACGATGATCAGAGTCGATCATATCAAAGTATTCAATCACAGATGCTGGATAAGTAGATTTCCACTCAACATTAGCCATTGCTCGATCCAACCAATACTGAATTAACTGATTATTTCTTTTACCAACCCACGTCATATTATTTCCTTTAAAATGTAAGTCTGACATCTAACATGTAGAAACCATTTGTTGAAAGTCAAACAAACTCCATGGTTTTCTGATAGCACCACCAATTTTGTCATGCGCATTTAAAATTTTATTAAAGTCCCCACACATTATCCATGGACTTTTTCGAAAAGAAGTAAGTCTCTGAAATCTTTCCCAAAGATTTGAACGAAATTTCCGGATAGGGTGGCCATATATACATGATAAATAGAAAGCATAACCGCTTTTATTGATTTTACAATCGATAGTCTTTCGTTAGCATTTACAATAGTCAAAGCAATAGACTTATTCCATAATAAAGCCAAAACGCCACCAATTCCTTTTGGGGGATACAAAAAACACATTCATAATTTAAAATACTAGCTACATCATGAATGGTGTTGTTATTGTTCTTGGATTCCACCAGGAAGACTATCACTGGGGAATAATTCTTCTTATTCCCTTCAAGCGTCGAACTACCAAAGACTCTCCTAATCCTGACAGTTCCAAAATGCAATATTCATTCTGAATCTGGTGGATTATGGCCTACCAAGCTCTCACCTAAATAGCTCACATATATACCAACATAAATATTTTTCGTGGATCGGTGGCCAGTAATTAATAATCCTGACAGATGGTCTTGAGATATGTATTACATAAAACCGAATTGCAATACGGTTAACTTGAACCAAACAATTTTAGAATTTTTCTTTAAACCCTTCCCATTCATTAAACCGAAGGATTTACTTTCGGTTAAGTTGGAAACCAAATTCCTTATGAACCAAAACCGGTCTTTTTCTAATTCGGTTTAAATTAAAAATGCAAAGGAGAGAACCGGCTGACCTGGTGAACCAGAGATCGGAGGGGATGTTTTACGACGTTTGGAAGGTGATTTACGGTTGCTATTTTTTGTCAAACGGCATTGCTTCTCAGCCGGATTGATGCATCCCAGCGAGCCATTTCCACAGACAGGGGTAGAAGAACTCGGTATATCTGCAAGAGGGAGATGAGGAAATCCAGGGGGCGGTGCATTATCGTCGTCGTCGTCTGAAGAAATATCACCGGGGGGATTTTCTGTCAAAGATTCCGAATTCACGGTAGAAGGGCAATCGGAAACGTCATGGGATAAAAACCCACATTTCGAACAAAAGTTTCTCAACTTTTTCATACCGGAATTTAAGCGGGGCTTCGATATCATGAAATCGGAAGAGTCTCTCAAATTGGAAGGATGTTATTCATCAGAACGCAAACTCGCACAAATTCCACACAGTGTGAACTCTCGGCGTTGAAGTTCGACTCCAACACATCTCCAAGGGTTCCTCCGATATATACTACCATTTGATATGTCAAAAATTGAATCAGGATACCCCGGATTTGAACCCAAAAGGGAATAAATTTCAGATCATAATCGGAGATAGATGGAGACCACTTCTGGAGGATACACATCCATTTGTTGAAGGACCACGGTCCTCGACGGAGGACGAAAATAAGTGCATCCTCAGTTTGAAAGAGAAATTGTGTCCGATTTCCTGCTATAATGCGAGAAATGATAATTTCGCCGGCACTCCAAAGGCGGGGCAGCGTCATCATCATTGTGCAGAGGTTTTGCTTCTTCGGATTGATCGGTTTGCCGATTAAGGAGAAACGATTCTCTGAAATGGTTTGTGTGCATAACTTCGGAGGGAGAGAAATGGGAGGTTCATTGATTCCAAAATCAATTTCTTGAAGTTTTTTAGAGAGATAATCGGACATTTTGGAAACAATATCAGACGAATACCGGAAAAATGGAACAAGGGAAAGATGGATTAAATAGGAAATCGATAAGTAACCGATTTTCAAAATCTAATAATCATCGATAGTAATAGACGACAAAACACTCTTCACCGGAAAGAGAAAAATACTTTGTAGACGGTGGAGACTCAAACCGTCGAGGAAGAAGAAGACAAAACTAATCGCCGAGAAAATCGCAGAGAAAGAAAGTGGTTTTAGAGAGAAGTTTTTTCCCTGTGTTATACAAACGCAAATTCATCTTTTATTAATCGGATTTCATTCGAATTTTGATACGTAAATCATTTTTTAAATCGTAATTTTCAAATCTAGTTTTTCACGGTCGGTAACTTTTCTACTTTGTATTTTTTATTTTTTATTATTTTATGTATGTTTCATCTTTCATTTGGCAATGAAACGGTGTGAAATTTATGGAGGATGCTTAAGGAGATTGGTGAGTTTGGCTTTGAAAACGTGGAAGTTTAGTGAATTAGAAAAATTGATGTTTTAAAAAATATATCTATGTGACTTTAATAAGCATAATTTTCTGTCTAAAGAAAACAAAAATGGAAAAGATTGCATTCCATTTTTACTTAAAATTAGAATTATTGTAGTAAATCTGCGAGCAATTACATATTTTTTTCATAAGAGTAGTCATGAATAATTTCTCTAAAAATATCACAAACACAAACAAACATGTGTAATCTGTAAAGTGTGTTGTGGCGGTATTGATTCTCTCCTCTGCTTCTATATACATAAAATATTTGTTTCACATTTAATATTTTGGGCAATTGAATCTTTCTCATAAATTGTCATGTGAATGCATTCATTGCTCTTTCTTTCTTCTTCTAAAAACCTATAAGACCTAAACATTATTATTACTTCACAATCACAAAATTACAAAAGACACACAAAAAGTGACAAATAATTAGATTCGCAATCAGAAGCCACACAGTTTTATCATCGTCACTAAAGCAATTTCACAGATCTAAAACCTTCAGAATTTGTTCCAAAACCCAAACTTGCCCTTAGACCAGTTTCAGATTTACGATTATGCCACTCTTCTCCCACCGCTTCTCCACCGCTTCCTCTTCCTCGGCAACTCCTTCCTATTACAGTAAACCCTCGAAGAGCCATAAACTCAACTCTTCTTCTGCTTCCTCTCGCGTTCATTTCGTTATTATAGTCTTCTCTCTCGTCTCCGTTTTCATTGGAGTCGCCGGAACTATATTCGCAATCGCCTCCGCTGGAGCACCTGCTTCCGTTTATCGATGCGGTGGATCTAAGGACACTTCTCGGTTGTTGTCTTCTTCTAGAAAGCTCGGAGGAGATGGTGGTAAAGGCGGTGTATTGTCCGATAGACAAAAGCTTTTAGGGTTCGTCGGGATCCATACTGGTTTCGATTCTGGCGATCGTCGAGCTGCTTTGAGAAGTACTTGGTTCCCCTCTGACCCTGATGCACTTCTAAGGTATCTTGTTGATCGAAAGCTTTCAACTTTTTGAAAATTTCTGGTTACTTGAATCAGTGTGATTCTTCGATTTCAATAGTTAAGTGTTCGCCATACATCTCGATTCTTGTTCCTTTTGAAGCTTAAAATCTTACTTTAGATAAGATGTGAAAACAAACATGGCATGATGACATTCTGTCACCTTCAATCTTTTGCTGCCATACGGCTACTTTAGTTATCTTGAATTGAGGTTATTGACTTGAGTGGTTTAGTCTATGCTTGATGTTTCGAACAGTTGTGAAATTTACGTGTTAGAGGTTAAGAAATGGACCACATTACCAACTTTTCGCACAGTCCAATGAAGAATTATTGCCATCACTTTCTTTGGCTCCATTCACATTTGCTTGTATTGGATTTGAATCAAATGTTGCGTTGTCGTTGTTTGGAACTCAGGTTGGAACAAGCGACTGGATTAGCTTTTAGATTCGTCATTGGAAGGTCAAAAGATGCAAAGAAGATGACTGAGCTGGAGGAAGAGATTAAAAAGTACAGAGATTTTGTACTTCTTGATGTAGAAGAAGAATATCTCCGGCTTCCATATAAAACGTAAAATCCTGATTTCGGGCACGGTTCTGTGTTCTGAGTCGTTTTGCATTTTATCAATGATTGATTTCTGTCTCCTCCTTATAGGTTGGCTTTCTTCAAAGCAGCTTTTAAACTCTTTGAAGCTGATTATTATGTCAAAGCCGATGATGACATTTATCTGAGACCAGGTACTTGAGAGAGTGAGTATTCCAGACTGTTTTCCTCTGCATCACAATTGTATTCAAATTCTTTTCTTCTTTTGTTCAGATCGACTTGCGACGCTTCTTGCCAAAGAAAGACTTCATTCTCAGACATACATTGGCTGCATGAAGAAAGGACCAGTTATAACTGACCCTAAACTAAAATGGTATTGAATTGCCTTCTCTTCATCCTCCACTCTAGTTCTCTGCGACGTTTATCGGGTTTTAATTTATCAGGTACGAGAAACAAGGCTCTTTGATTGGAAATGAATACTTCTTACATGCTTATGGACCGATATATGTTCTTTCAGCCGAGATAGTAGCTTCACTTGCAACAACTCGTAATGGGAGGTTTGAATTGCTTTCGATTTTGTTTTGCTCACTTTCAATTTCCGATATGCAAATCTCCTTATTCGTCTTTTTTCTTTTAGTCTGAGAATGTTTAACAATGAAGATGTAAGCATCGGATCTTGGATGCTTGCAATGAATGTACATCATGAAGACAACCGTGCTTTATGCGATTCTCATTGTTCCCCAAAATCCGTAGCGGTCTGGGACATTCCCAAATGCTCAGGTAACTAACTTAAATATGGTTTTCACGTACTCGCGCAGTCACGAAAACCATTACCCAACCTCTTTCTTCTCAAATCTTTAGGGCTTTGCAACCCGGAGAGTCGGTTAAAAGAGCTTCATCAGATTGAAATGTGCTCCAAGAGTCCAACATTGCCTCCTGATGACATTGATCAGTAGTTTGTTTCAGGAGTTGAGTCTGAATATTTGAGACAAGTTCTACAGAATATATGATGTCACAAGCACTAGAACTGTTCCAACATCCTTGGAGCTGTGTAGGGAAACAATGACTTCATAGTTCTTTCACTGATCTGATTTTATAGTTGTTGTTAGATTGTACCACAGTTATATATATAGACAGATATCTTAAGATCCCTTTTTGTAAAATTAGACTTATGTGTCCAGTATAGGTAACTGGGTGATGATGATGACGATGATGGTATGAATTTTGTTTGATTTGTAAAAGAGATTTCATTCAATATATTGTTTTATTTGTTTTAGTTCATAGTTTGATAATATTGTTCCTAATGTTATTATCTGGTCAGGAGAGACAAATTAACAAAAGATCTGAGCTTTGAAAAGTGGAAACTGCAAAAGAATTAGTTTAACACCAAAAACATATGTCATATTTTGTATTTCTATTTTACTGAGTAAAAACACTAAATTTTTTTGATATGGTATTCGGTTTGGATTTCTCAGTTAGTTATGTTTTTAAAAATTCTATCAAAATTAGTTGAATCAAAATTTTTGGTTTTTTAATTTGATTAAAAATCGGATAATTTTACTATATTCAATTTAGGTTAAATTAGTTCATTTTTTTATTACAATTCTAAATAGATTTTTCGATTTTTGTATAAATACAAATCGTTTATGAAAAAATAAAAAGTAAAACTAATAGATAATCGATCGGTTTGACTCTACCGAATTAAACCAAACGGATTTATTAAAAACTATAGTTATCCGAATTGAATTGAAATAAACAAATTTATTTATGTTTATTAAAAAAATTAGTTCGGTTTTTATCATTAATCCTATAAAACGGTAGACTAAAATTTAAGTTCTCACAAGTGTGGGATTCAAATCCTATCAATTTTGCTCTTTTTGTTGTCTTAGTATAATATTCTTTTTATTCTTAAATAATATATATTTTAGAGTTTTTACACATATTAAAAAGACAAAATAAAATTTCACTGTAAATACATGGTATTTTTGTGAGTAATAATTTTCTATAATTTTAAACCAATAGTAATTTAATAAACTTATTTATTTTTTTAACTCTAAAATTCATAATTATTAATTACTAAAAATGCATTGAAAATTTAAAAAAATTTATCTTTACAAAATAAAAATAAAAGCCAAAAAACCATTTTTCAATTAGGAATAAAGAAGGAATATGTGGTTTTGTTTAAAGCCAACCAGTAGTTTTGTTGCACGTCTATGAATCTTTGTGGCCCTTATAATATTAAGACAAAAGTGATTTTCATTATGGTAAAATGCATTTTGTATTGTCAATCGTTATTTAGTATAGTGTCACGGTTAGAAATATATGAATTTGCAGAATATTTATGATTAGTTGATATCAATTACACTAACACTTTAACATAAAACGATCAAAATACATTTGTATATAAAAATTGAAAATAGATATAAAATTCATAGATTATAATAAAAGTAAAAGATTAAATTATAAAACAAATACTATATATAACTAATATATATATATATCCTCTTACTATTAAAATAGAAGTGAATTTGAAAAAAATGATAGACATTTCATTAGAAAAGATGACATGGCTAAAAATAATTATGACATGGGTTTAGTCAAATGTGACATGACAATTTAAAAATAAAATTATTTGTAAAAAATAATTTAATCAAATGAGAAATAATAATTTTAAACATAAATTTATTTTTGATGTTATTAAAAATTAGTATAGCAAAAAAAATTATTATTTATTATTCCATATACATTAAAAGAGAAGTGAATTCTGAAAAAAAACACTTATATATCATTAAAAAATATGACATAACAAAAACAATAATGACATGAAATTTAATCAATGAAATGATAATTTTAAACATAAATTATCTATAAAAAACAAATATATCTTATATATTAAATTAGAAATAAGTTTAGAAAATATATAATACCATATATGTTTTCAAATTTATGGTTTTATTTAGGTTTTATGCATTTATAGTTGTTTCAATTAATTAATTTCGTTTAAAAAATTATGATAAATAATTTATATTTTTCAATCATGGTTATTACTTTTACATGTCTATTGAATTATTTATATTTTAATCAACATCCAATTATATAGTTGGTAATTTTAAAAATTAATATTTAAAGATAAAACTTAATTTTACAAAAACAATAGTCATAAATATACAAAACAAATAGTTAATAATGTGTATTATATATAAGTTCATAATGTGACATAGCGGTTAGTCAAATGTGACATGACAATTTAAAAATAAAATTATTTCTAAGAAATAATTTTATCAAATGAGAAATGATAATTTTAAACATAAATTTATTTTCAGAAGAATAATATAATCAAATATAATATGATAAGTTTTAATATAAATTTATTTCCAAAAAATAAATTAAATCATATATGTTGAATTAAAAGTGAATTTAGAAAAAATGTTTACATATCATTAGAAAAAGTGATATGATTAAAAAATTAATATGACTAAAAATTATTATCCCTTATACTTTAAAAGAGAAGTGAGTTGTGAAAAAAATGTTTACATGTTACTAAAAATTAATATAGCAAAAAAAAATATAACTTATTATCTTCTATACATTAAAAGAGAAGTGAGTTATGAAAAAATACTTACATATCATTAAAAAAGATTACATAACAAAAACAATAATGACATAAAATTTATTCAAATCAAATGGTAATTTTAAACATAAATTATCTATAAAAAATCAAATAAATCGTATATATTAAATTCAAAATGAGTTTAAAAAAATATTTAATATCATATATGTTTTCAATTTTATGATTTTATTTAGGTTTTATATATTTATTGTTGTTTCAAGTAATTAGATTCATTTGAAAAGTTACGATAAATCTTCTTAATATTAAAAGAAAAGTGAGTTTAAAAACAATGATGATATATCATTAGAAAAGATAGCATGGTTAAAAACAACTATGGCATGACGTTTAGTCAAATTTGACATACGAGTTTAAACATAAAATTATTTCTAAAAAAATAATTTAATCAAATGAGAAATGATAATTTTAAACATAAATTTATTTTCAAAATATAATATAATCAAACATAATATGATAATTTTAAATATAAATTTATTTACAAAAAATAAATTAAATCATATATATTGAACTAAAAATGAATTTAGAAAAAATGTTTACATATCATTACAAAAAGTTATATGACTAAAAAAATTAATATGACTAAAAATTATTATCGCTTATACATTAAAAAAAGTGAGTTCTAAAAAAAATTATTTACATATCATTAAAAATTAATATAGCAAAAAAAATTATTACTTATCTTCTATACATTAAAAGAGAAATGAATTCTGAAAAAAATAGTTACATATCATTAAAAAAGATGACCTAACAAAAAATAATGACATGAAATTTAATCAATGAAATGGTAATTTTAAGCATAAATTATCTATAAAAAATCAAACAAATCGCATATATTAAATTAGAAATAAGTTTAGAAAAATATCTAATACCATATATGTTTTCAATTTTATGGTTTTATTTAGGTTTTAAACATTTATAGTTTTTTCAAGTAATTAATTTCGTTTGAAAAATTACGATAAATAATTTATATTTTTCAATCATGTTTATTACTTTTACATGTATATTGAATTATACATATTTTAATCAACATCCAATTATATAGTTGGTAATTTTAAAAATTAATATTTAAAGATAAAACTTAATTTTACAAAAACAATAGTCATAAATATACAAAACAAATGGTTAATAATGTGTATTATATATAAGTTTATAATTTTTAATATATAATCGTACCAAAATATAGTTTAGATATAATTTTATTTAAAACTAAAAACGTAAGCATATTAGAAATTGAAAAATATACAATTTTTATAGTTTTAAATACGTAAAACACAAATAAAATTTATCTTATATAATAAATATGTAATATGATAGATTGAAAGAGAAGTGAATTCTAAAAAAATATTTACATATCATAAAAAAATATGACATAGCTAACAAAAATTACAAAATAACGTTTAGTCAAATATGACATGATAATTTTAAACATAAATTTATTTAAAAAAATAAATAAATTATATATATTAAATTAAAAGTGATTTTAGAATAAATATTTAATACCATGTATGTCTTTAATTTTAGATTTTTATTTAGATTTTATTGATTTATAGTTATTTCAGATAATTAATTTGGTTTGACAAATTACTTTGAATAATTCATATTTTTTCAATCTTGGTTATTACTTTTACATATCGATTGAGTTGTTCATATTTTAATCAACATTTAATTATTAAAAAATTAATATTTAAAGATGAATTTTATTTTCTCAAAAAATAGCCAAAAACATACAAAAATAATGGTTAAAAATGTGTATTATATATAAATCTATATTGTTTAATATACAATCGTAGCAAATATAGTTTATTTTATTATTTGATACTAAACTAAAAATATAAACATATTACAAATTTAAATATATAAATTAAGTAATTTTAAATATATAAAACTCATTTTATATAATAAATATGGAATATAATATATATAACATTTTAATAAAATATAATAATGATCTAAGTTTATAATATGTTATATCCACGTAAGGCGTGGACATATTATCTAGTATATATATATATATATATTAAGAGATTTAGAATATTTATCTATAGATAATAAATATATTTATAATTACAAATATATTTTAATTAATATATATATTAAATATGGAAATTCTGATATGAAAATAGTGAATAGAAGAAAAAAGGATTTTTATACTTTTGTTAATTTTTAATAAATTTTTGTTACCGTTTAAAATATTTTTTAAAATTCTAAATCACATGTAACCGCTAGTCAAGGAAATGTAAAAATGTATCAAAATGTATTTGTACAATATGAACAAACTGAATAATTATGAAAAAACTATATAAAATAAATTGAAAATAGCAATACATGAATTTAAAAAATAATGTATTTATCGTTTTAAAGCCCACATACTATTTTTAATTATTAAAATATCTCATACTATGACTGTTGTACAACACTTCGAATTACATATTTCTGTGAGTTAATTAAACGTTTGTCTTTCCTTTCAGAATTACATTAGAATACTTCTTGTGCTATGCACAGATTAAATTTCTTTTATTATTTGAATGAAAATATTATAAATGTATTTTAATTTAAAATATTATATATATACTGTTTCATAAAATAATGATATTATTATTATTATTATTATATATTATTCAAATAATATTGCATTATTTTATTGTTGTTTTTGCAATATGTTAATCAAAAATACATTATAATTTTTTTAATAAAATATTTGAAACATGTTTTAAATTAAATTAACGATTAGTAGTTTTTATTAATTTTATTATGTTATAGAATCTACTTATATATAAAGTAGTCATAATAAAAAAAAAATTATTACTAATTTGAATTTAATATTACTAATTCGAAAAAAAAAATTGAATAAAACGACATTTTAATAGTAGAGCTTGAATTATGGGAGAGAGTATTTTGTTCGGAAACAACTTCAAATTCAATTTCTACCGTTGAAGTAACTTCACTATCCAAGTACGTCTTTTGAACTTCATAAGTATTTTATCATATGCTTTTAGTGTTTCCATTTTATCCAAAAACAAAAAAAAAATGGATAACCATTTGTCATATGTTTTTGTCTTACCCTTCGGTTACAATTTTACATTCCTGAACATAAACGGTAACACTTGTTAATTAATAATATTCGTTGAAAAGCATGCAAAGGGAGAATAAAGACGTTAGTGAATATAGAAAATATATAAACTCACCATTTTCTTCCTTCCATTGAGAAACTGCATACATAACTTTTGTATTTCATTTCAGAGAAATTCTTAAAAGTCCAAGCAAACTTGGAAAAAGATAGTTTATCATTAAAAAGAAGTTTTCCCAACTGAAAGGAGGTAGAGAAACGAAGACATCACTATTAAAACGATGATTTGGTCTTAGGATTTTATAATATTTAATTATTTTTTAAAAGATTGCTTAAATTAAGAAAGTAAATGTCGTAATATATGTTATATGTTAAATGTGTGAAATATGGAATATGTTAAATGTGTCAACTTGAATGAAAATTTAAATTTATTATATATGTATATATGAATATTATATACGTTTAATTGAGTGATATAATTTTTATATGATTTGTGATTTAAATATACCGACTATATTATTACACAATATATATTTTTATAAAACAATTATTAGTACAATATATTAAATTTAATTATTGAGTTAAAAAAGTAAAGTTGCATATAATATAAAAATGAATTAAATAGTGTTAATGAAGTTTCTTTATCTACAAAAATTTGACATATTTACTTTCCTTATATATGTGTACAATAATTAATTATTTCTGTAAAAAAACAAATTTTCATTTTTAAAATTGTTAAATGTGTAATATACTAATTCAAAATTTCCTAATTTTTGAATCGTCGAATATTTGAAAAGTAAATAGAGTTTGGAAACTCATTAAATTATATGATTAAGTTATCTAATTAAGATGTTTAGATAATAAATTAAATAAATTATATTTTAAATTAAATTAATTAGTAAAATTATTGAGAGTGAAGCAATTTTTAGTTTGAATGCTTCTCCTTTAATATATATATATAGTAGATTTAATATCTGTCGGCTAAAGCTTTAATATCTCAATAAAAAAATTATGTTCCTTTAGATAACTATTTTGAAAAGGAATAACAACGCTACTTGAACCTTCAATCAAAAGACTTAGTTCTAAACTCTCTGTCCTAAGACTTGGATTATATGTATATTCCGTTTTGTAGAAGGAAAGAGAAAACTAAGGTTCTTCTCTTGGAGTTGGATTTCAAATTTCAATGGCCCAAAGGAAAACTATGAGAATTAAAATGTTATTAGTAACAAAAATAAAATTATTTTTAAAAATATAGAATTAAAAGTAATTTATATTCAAAATGTTGAGATCCCATAAAAACATAAAGTATGATATATATTATTCAGTCATATTTTTGTAATGGGTTATGAATGATATTTTACGGTTACGATTTTTGTAGATTTGTCAATGAATGATAAAAGATATTTTTGAACATTGTGAGACAAACAAAATAGATGGTTAACAACTTTTTCTACTCATAAATATTTACTTTAAATTTTTAGTTTTAGCAAAAAATTGGTTGAAAAATACGTAATTCTGTTTTGTTTTGTCAAAAACGTATTTTGGCATTTTTGGAGCAAAAATGTAATTCACATTTTCCCCATAAAAAAATAGTTCTCTATTTTTTTTGATAAAAATAAATTTTGTAATTTTTTGCCAAAACGTAAATTTTGTTTTGAAGATTTTACAAAAAAACATAAGTAAATATTATTAAATTATTTTTGTTTTAACATAAATGAATTTAATAAGTTAACCACTTTTTTAAGATTCAAAATCTTTTTAATAAACTGTTTCTAATCGGTGTCCATTTTAACCCATTAGACTCTAATTTAGGTTTCCAGTATAAATTAAAAACACACTAATTTGAAATTCATATTAACATCTCTAATCATACACTTAAATTTATCAATAATTTATTCAAACATAATTAGTTTATTATCAAATTAATATAAACTTAACAATGATGCAAAACATTTTTTTGTTATTGAAACTAAACAATAATTTTTAGGATTAAAAGTATATTATATTTTTATCAAAAAAATAATAAATTAGTTCAAAATTATGTCACAAAGATCAAAACATATATATTTCTCAGAACATGGAGTGTGAATCAAACCTACATAAAAAATTAACACAATATTTATTCTCAATAAAAACCTAAGAACTAAAATGTCATTACATTTATGTACTTTATATAGAGTTTATTTTGTAGGGTTATATCTTAAATCAAATTTTTACTGCGATTTTAATTATTGATGGTAATTCTTGATTTTAATAACTATAAATTTGATTTTTTCATAAATCTCGTGAAACTAATATAAATTTTGGTTATAAAAACCACATAAAATATTTTTGTAATTTTAAATAAAAATATAATGTAAACTTAGCTACAATATATTTTTTCTAATTAAATGTACAACTCTAAACTATAGTAATTTAATAAATATATTTATTTTTTAATTAAATAACTTAAAATGGAATTTTGCAACAAAAATAGAAAATAGAAAAACAGAGGTAATATTATATAGAAAATAGAAACAAAACTTTACAATGTTTTGAAAAAAAAAGAACCATTATGTGAAATAAAAATAAAATTTAAAACAACATTCATTATGAAAACATAATTATAAAAGAATAGATGTAATATAACTGAGTTATACTAATTTTAGTTAGAGCTTTCAAATTGTGAACTGTTCAATCCTCTGTTCATCGATAGATCTCAAGGACACAATTTATAAAAGAAAAGTTAGAATTGCCAGGTGACACTTTTACTTATCCTCTGTTCTGAGTTAGTTAAAACCAGAGAAGCTTTTAGTAGTGGTAAAACCAGAGATTTTTGTATATATCACACTCATAGGTTCTATGATTATAATTGAGAGAAATCAAGACATCTTTCTGGAGAGATTAATCAAGCCACTTCCAACGCAAGTGAGAAGAACAGTTCCTGTCAATGGATCAGGTTTGATCCCAAACTTAACTCCCAAAAACTCCTTCAAATTCCTCAACGTCTCCACTCCATAAGGAGATAACGTTCCCACTCGAACCTTTGACACATCTTGTGGGCACAAAGCACACAATATAAATAACAATCCCTGATAAAAAAATCCACTGAATCAGCAACAGAAACTTTGAAAACAGATCAACTTTTTTGGTATGTAAATTGTAATAATCACAATTTTGAAACGTACCTGGTGAGTTGAATCAACAACTCCACCTTTTTCAATCTCCTGAAGAAGCCATGAAGCTATTTCAACTCCTGTGTCTTCTGCTGGTACTCTCTCTTGCTTCTCTACATCAAGCTCTCCTGTTTCCTCTGTTCTTCCACAAGACACTGTTGTATCTGCAGAGATGTAGCAATCCGAACTTGTTTCTGCTACCAATGATATTCCGTATCCAGGAGATCTGCACTCAAGAATATTTTTTATCAGAACGTTAAGCTCTTATCAATTACGAAACCTGTTTCTGTTTAGAGTTAAAATCTTCTTACTTTCCAGCCTGAACGCCAGCTTTGTGATCTGAGAAAATGTGAACATCAGGCAAGAGGTTGTTAAATATTCCACGAGCTGCGAATCTCATAGAATGTTCAAAGTCACTAGAAACTCTTGCAGAGAAAGTCACGCCACGTACCCTCTTCACCATTCCTTCATCTACCCACTGAATAGCCTGAAGCAGCGATATACCAGATAATATATCCTGATGAGACTTTGCAGCGGAGGAAAAAAAGAAAAAGAAAATGAAGAAGTACATACAGTCAGAGTCTGAACATTTGGAACTGTTAAGAGAACTTCTCCACCTCCGTCTGGAGCTACTCCACGGGCTTCGATTTTAAGCTGCAAACCTTCTGCAGGGACTCCAAAACGCTTTAAAATATGTAAGGTAGTGGAACGGAATGTGTCAACGCTTGGATCCCTTGGATCATTTGTAATTCCTGCAAAATGTAAATATTTTCTTGCTCGATCAAAACAAATCCACATGCTTTTGAAGCTAATAACCTTTTCTTTTTCAAATATACTGTACAGTAGTTGCATTAAAGGTTTGTGCCTACAAACCAAGCCTCATAAGGAAACACCAAATTCGTCTACAATACCTCAAAGCATTCAATTTTCTCGTCTAGGTTTATTATTTTGTATAATCTTCTTTCTCCTTTAGCTCACACCAGAGAGAAAAGTAACAGGAAGACAGATTTTGCAGATTGCCATGCATTGATTGGAGTAGGAAACTACTTACCTTTGAGCCTAATCGAAAGGGGCTTCTTCCCAAATAATCCTAACACAAGCAACGGCTCCAGATAATAGCCAATGGATCGACTCAGTGCACAGTTGTGAACCAAGTTCCTCCCTCCCATTACTATTCCAGGCTTGTACTTCAATTGAGTCCCTGCCAAAAAGATATTGCACCATGTCAATGGCCGATTCGTATAGAAAAATAACATATTCTTCTTGTAAATTCTAGACTCCAATCATAGCTTCAGCTCCATAGTAAAAGAGAAGTATCTTAAGATCTTAAAAACTAAAGTCATGAGCCCAAACCCAAAACCCCCAAGCTAGATCTTAACTGAGGACATGAAAATCATTGAGGTTTCCCACGAAATCCACAACCACAGTTCCGTCCAATGTACTTACCGGTTTCGTTAATCTCAACGACGCAGTCATCGGTGACAGTGTCGAAGAGGCGGAGAAGAGAAATCTCGTGCGGGAGGAGGCCAGGAATCATGTCGTCGGCGCGAATCTCATCGATGATGATAGGTGTCGAAGAAAGGGTAGAGAGAAGCAGCCTCTGTCTCAAGCTTTGACTTCCTTTCATCCGCTTGTACGTCGTCTTCCCCATTCTGAAGCAGTATTAGGTGAAGACAGATAAATCCCAACCCAGGAGCTTACCTAAAGCTCAGAAAGTGAATCTCAGCCTAGAAAGTTATTTCAAAGAGGAATAATCACCTTGAAGGTGCTGGGAATTCAGATGAAAAGGGACGTTGAATGTGGCTGAGAGAAAGGAAGAGGTAAAGGACTGGAAATAACTTTTCTGATTGATTTTTTCAAAGCAGCTTCGAGTCATGTAGTATTAGGGTTAATCAGCAGCGACGAAGTTAAACCACCAAACCAAATGTAAAATAGAAAACCAAACCAGTCAAACCAAAACATCAAACCAAAACATCAAACCAAAACATCAAACCAAAACATCAAACCAAAACGTAAAAGAGATCCAGAATCCTGTAGCAATACTCCCCCGTCTCCTATAGATACTAGACATGGGTAAATATTCAAATCCTAATAAACCGAAACGCAATTAAATTGAAAAATAGATTTTGGTTGATATTTGGTTATAAAAAGTTAATCGAATGGATATTATTTTGAAAAACTATGGTTATTGGTTAGTAACCGAACCAAATCAAAAACCAAAAGAATATCCGAACAAACCGAATTATTTGGTTATATTCGATTATCGGAAAATATTTCAGTTATTTTTGGTTCTTTTTGGTTCGGTTTCAGTTTTTTTTTTTTGATTATTTTTGTTTACCAAATTATTTTTTATTTTTAATTTAATAACTGAACTGATCGAAACTGAGGTATAACCGAGCCAAAACCAAATCAAAATATAAAAAAATCAAAAAAATCTTTAATTTTTCTAATAAAAAAATCAAAATCAAAAATAATCAATCAAAATCGAAACGGATATTTGTATACGCTATCCGAGCTATTCGTTAAATCGAGGCTAGAAAGAGGCTAACTAAAGAGAGCCTAACCAAGTTCAAGCCCAAGTCATTGTAAACCTTCGAAACCTAACCAAGTTCAAGCTTAAGTCATTGGAAACCTAAGTTTACATTATAAACCTTAGAAAATAAAATAAAACTAAATATATGAATGTTTGTTATTTTTATATAGAATAATAAAACACTAATAGTACATAACAATTTAACTTATTAAAACATTAAATTCTAAGAAAATTCGCAGGAAACTAAAAAATCACAAAACAAAATATCAAATAAAAAAAATTGATAGAATTCAAATAAAAAATTCAAAAAAAATCAAAACTATAAATATTACAACTATATGATAAAATATAAATATATATAATTTATACTTATAATATATATCTACAAACATGTGTTATAAAATATAGTCGTTATAATAAACGTACACAAATTTAAATTTTCTAAAATAATTACATTATATGTAAATACTTGTATAGATTTAATCATTTTTAAAAAACCTAAGTTTTAGAAAACATAAAATTTTCCTGTGCACAGCTATAAAAAGAATAAAAAAAATATAATACATTAAAAAAGAAATAGCAAATATAATTCCATAGAAAAAACAATAAAAGGATAAAGCATTTATACCATGACAAACAAATCCAATTTTTTACCTACAATTATGGAAAAAGGAATAGTAAACCCCTAAAATAACACTTTTTAAAATTTATCTTTCAAATCTAATATATTAAAAATAAAAATTCTAAAATACCAGAAATTATTATGTAAAAATAATTATTTACCTCACATAAACTATGTATAAAATTAAAATAATGTTTGAATTCAGTTTTTCCAATTTAAGGCTTAAATTTATTTTATTAAAATGAGATTTTTAATTATTTTAATTTATGATATTTTTGGAAATTTAAAGGATTAATGTTATATTTGGAACAAAAACTTGAAATAGTGCTATTTTAGACAATTACCCAAAAAGAATGTAATTAGAAACAAAAATAAAATAAAACAAAAATATATAATAAAATAAGAGTAATACCCTAAAATAGCACCATTTTAAGTTTATCTTCCAAATTTAGCACAATAAAACTAAATTCCCAAAATAGCATAAATTATTATGTAAAAATAATTATTTACCTTAAATAAAATATATATAAAATTAAAACATAATATTTGGGTTCACTTTTTCCAATTTAGGGCTTATATTTTTTTCATTAGGAATAAGTTTTCAATTATTTTAGTATTAAATTTGTGCTATTTTTGGAAATTTAAATGACTAGTGCTATATTTAGAACAAAAACTTGAAATGGTGCTATTTTAGTAAATTGCCCTAATAATAATGCAATAAAAATAGAAACTATTTACGGTTAAATACAAAAATAGAAATAACAAAAAGTAAAATGTAAACCATTTCAGTATTTTATGGTTTTAATTGACGCATGTAGTATATGATCACATGTATATTTATTAACCAGATGAAATATAGTTTTTGTAAGATTTATTGATCAAATAATTAGGATGATAGCATAATTTCTTGTTTATGTTGGTAAATTCACGTGACAAGTTCTTAATGATTATTCCATGGCTCTAGGAATTGATATTGAATATTTTGTACATGCTCATATACAAAATGACATTGTTGAATATTTGATAAAATAGTTAAAACTTATTACTAGACCATTAATTTTGAGGATAACTCCTATTTCAGTATATGGTCATATTATATTATATGCAGAAACGTTGGTTTAGATATAACTAAGTGGATATCATGAATATTTGTCATAACAATTGATATAAGACCAGAATTCGATATATATCATCTATGTGTTCTCAGATGTGTGGTTATTTTTCCAATGACACGCTGTAGATGATACGAGCATGGAAAGCACACAAAAAGAGAAGTTCATGGCTAGGAATGAACCAGTGGAATATGAAGAAGCTCTTGCACTACCAGCTGGACCATTAACCCGAGCCAAGGCCAAGAAACTCAAAGAGACAATCAGCATCATGCTCAACAAGGAGAATGTACAACAAATTCACTTGAGCTTGAATGGAGAAGTGCCTAAAAGCATTCTGATTTTAGTACAAGCTCAAGAAAGCATACAAATGGGTATGTGATCCATTTGTACTCTTTTTCCCTTATCCAAATTTTCTCCCATTGGGTTTTCTTGGTAAGGTTTTTAATGAGGCAAATGAATCATATTACAACCAGCTCAATTTGTTGTTTAAAATCAAAAGGAGTTCAATTCAAAATGATTCAAATTGGCATCATCAAAGAGGGGGGGGGGGGAGGGAAGTGTCTACATTCATTGTTAAAATAAGAGTTAATGAAGTCAAGGTATTTACTCAAGGTCTTTGGTCAAGTCTTCCCTTGTAAATTCAACCATTTTAATGATGTAGGCTCCTCCTATTTACGTTTCCTTACAGTATAAATAGGGGCTTTCAGTTGTAAACTTGATCATTCAACTTTTCAAATAAAAACAGTTTCTTTTCTTAAGTTCGAGAGTGATTCTCTTCTTAATCTGATTGTTGGTGTGTAATATCCTTCAGTCAACATTTAGTACCTTAGTGTGTAATATCTACGTTACTATCTTAGGTAAATCAGTAATCTTTCCACAGCTACTGTGTAACCCTTCAATCCACAACATTTGAACAGATCAAATTTCGATTCATTCTGTTGCAAAGCCTATCTCAACCGCATCCAGAAGTGCATTCCTTGGGAGGTTCGCATCATTTGGTATTAGAGCACACTTCTGATCAGTTATCCCTATCCTTCATCTCTATATCTCTCCATTTCCATCTGCTTAGATTGCATCAGCTTGTCTGTATTGATTTGCATCAGTTGATTAATCGAAAAAAACCTATTCATATAATTGCATTGTTGTTTTTATCCAATATTACATCACTTTATCACATCAAAATCGACCTCAACCCATTGCATTTTCAGATTAGAAAATAACAAACTCGCAACTCTTCATCTTCCATCGAAATTTTTTTTCTTTAGAACATGTACTTTTAACGCATTTTTAAGTGTATTTGTAGCTATGTCAGGAGGAAATCAAACTTCAGAAGCACCAAACTTGTTAATGGAGGCTCTAGTAGCAGAAATGAAGAAAGCACTACAAGTAGATCTAGAAGCCATTCATTTGCGGCTTGATGATGTTCAGAACAATAGTAACACTGAAGCAGGTCCAAGGAGAACTAGGAATCCCTTTAGACATGGCCATAATGAAGAAATAGAAGCCTACTATAGTCGTGGCAGTGAAGGGAGTAGGAGAAGACAAAGGAGGCATAGGCGTGTAAGAGAAGAAAGGGTGACGCCTAATGACATCTTAAGAGGTCTTAAACTTAAGATACCATCATTCTATGGCAAAAATGATCTAGACACTTACCTGGAATGGGAGAAGAAGATCGAGCTGGTGTTTGATTGTCAACACTATTCCGAACTCAACAAGGTCCGCGTAGCTGCTACTGAATTTTATGAGTATGCACTCAGTTGGTTGGACCAATTGGTGACTTCCAGAAGACGTAATGGTGAGTATCTAGTAGAAACATGGGCTGAGATGAAAGCCATAATGAGGAAAAGGTTTGTGCCCAGCCATTACCACCGTGAACTTCACCAAAAGCTAAGGAGACTCAATCAAGGAAGCCGAAGTATTGAGGACTATTACCAGGAGTTGGAAACCCTCATGATCAGGGCAGACATTTTAGAAGACAGAGAAGCTACTATGGCAAGATTTTTAGGGGGACTTAACCGTGACATTCAAGATAGAATGGAGCTGGAACATTCAAGATAGAATGAAGCTGGAACATTATGTGGAGCTAGAGTAAATGTTGCACAAAGCTATACTGGTGGAACAGCAGCTAAAAAGAAAAAGTTATACTAGGCCAAGCTATGGAGCAGCTAACAATAAGCCTAGCTACCAAAGGGAGGGAAAACAGATTGTTAAAGTTGATTCCAAACCTTCAACAACCACTCAAGATGTCAAGGGCAAATCTGAAGCTACTACATCTACTAGAACAAGAGATGTGAAGTGTTTCAAATGCCAAGGAAGAGGGCATTATGTGAATGAATGCACCAACAAGAAGATCATGATTATGTTGGATAATGGTGAAATAGAATCCGAGGAAGAAGAACTCTTTTCTGATTCTTCAGAAGAGCATGTTGTACCTTCTATGGCAGGAGAATTATTGGTAACAAGAAGAACCCTAAGCGTACAAAACAAAACCAAAGAACATGAGCAAAGAGAGAACCTGTTTCACTAAAGATGCCACGTCCAAGGAAAGATTTGCAGCATCATTATTGATGGAGGCAGTTGCACTAATGTGGCTAGTGAAACTATGGTAAACAAGTTAGGTCTGGAAGTGTTCAAGCACCCAAAGCCGTATAAGCTACAATGGCTTAATGAGTGTGGTGAAATGAAGGTAAGCAGCCAAGTCAAGGTACCTATAACCATTGGAAAGTACCAATGGAAGCTGGCCACATTCTACTTGGAAGACCATGACAATTTGATCGAAAGGTCATTCATGATGGTTACACCAACCAACACTCGTTTGAACACAACTGTAAGAAGATCACACTTGTTCCTATGACACCACATGAGGTGTACCAAGATCAGCTCGTGTTGGAGCAAAGGAAAACAGCTGGAACTTCAAAAGAAACCATAAGCACCAAAAGTGACAGAGGCTGTGAGAACAAGAACAAGAAGCACTCAAGTTTCTTTGTGAGAACTGGTGGAGTGAATAAGACTCTTTTATCACAACAACCTGTTCTTTTGTTTATCTATAAGGAAGCTCTCATGAGTATATAAAAGTACTTATGAACTTTGTATTTTTAGTTTTTGTTATTTTGTATTTTTTAAAGTATGTAAAATTCTGATTAGAAAGAACATCAAAATAGATGATAAAATATAGAAAATACAATATTTATATTGTTTTTAATTTTCAAAAACTATTAAAACAAAGAAATTTAGTGAAATCTCTATAATGCTGAATGAAATCTGCACAAAGTGATTAAAGTCCGCACAAATTTTATTGAAGTCTACAACAACTAGCTGAAGTTTACAATAACTGATTGAAGTTCCATATGATTTGACCAGAGCTTATTGAAAGATGATTGACATACAATGGTAAGCTAGCTAAAAGTCTGTAAGAGTTGATTGAAAAGTGATTGACAATGTGAAATTATGGAAAGAAGTGATAGCGACAATGAAGTTTGCAAAAAATCAAAGAAGTTTGCAAATAAATTCTATCTTCGAGTGCTCGCAAAGCCACAAATTAGAAAACAATAAAAAATCTCAAAACTATTAAATATTCAAAAACAACCATGGAAACGCTCTAAAAAAATAATTTACCATTTTATCATCTCATGAATTTTTTCAGATCTGCAAAAGAAAAATACGAGACAGAAATTGATGAGAAGAAGAGAAGAACAGAAATGAGGAAAAATAAGATAAGACTTACCTTGGAATCATATTTTTACGCCAAATTTTTTGAAGTCTAAAAACTCCGTTGAAATATATACACAGATATATATATCAACAGAGTTTTTTAAACTTCATAAAATATATATATATATATATATATAAACGCAATAAATTCTCCACGAAATCAAAGAATTTTACAAACGATGTGTACAACTTGCAACTTGTAATGAAATTTACAACTAAATTCTGCAACTTATAATGAAATATACAAGTCTGCAAACGAAATATGTAACTTATAACGAAGTATTCAGTTGAAGTATGCAACTTCCAATGAAATATGCAACAGAAGTCTGCAACTTGTAGTAAAGTCTGCCCGTTATAATTTGCAAATGCATCAATTTAAAAACCAATGTAAAACTCAAAAACTACAACAAAAAACCTCAAAAACAACCAACAAAAAGTTGTAAAACCACCATATATCTCAAAACAACTATTGAAAATCTTAAAAAAAACCAACTAAAATTTTTAAAAACCATAAATGTTCAAGAACTAACTTAGTTTTTGTATCACTTCACTTTCTTTTATAAATCCATACTAAGAGAAGATGAGAATATGAGAGAAAAGATTAGGAAAACAACAAAATATCTAAACAAAAATCTCTAAAAAGCACTAAAAACTAAAAAACCACTAAAAACTTACTTTTTAGATCTCTTTAGTTCAATTTCTAGATCTAAAGTAATAGAAAATGAGAAAGAATATTACAAAAACCATTTTAACAGTAAAATATTCAAAATCACAAAAAAATAAAAAGCCATAAAAGAAAAACCAGCTAAACAAAAAAAATGGTACCTTTTTCATATCTCATATCTTTTTAGATCTACAAAATAAGAAGATCAAAAAGAAGATGAGAAGAAAATAAGAAGAAAAAAAGGAAAGAAAAGAGAGAAAAATAGAAGATTTATCTAGTAATCATTTTTTGTAGGATGGAGATTCCCTTTTTTTTTAAGATGAGTATATTAGAATTTTAGAGTTATATGGGAAGTAAAATTTGGTTAGATTAACCAAGAAATCTGCTTTATTTTTTTTTCAAAAAATTTTAAGAAGTGTGTTTTGTATTTTTTTAAAACGTAGATTTTTTGAGAATTCTGCTTTTTATTTTCGATAAGATTAAATTAAAATTCTGATTTGGTCAAAGTTCCGGTTTGTGCAGATTTTTCGTGAAGTCTACTTGTAGTTTGTTTATAAGGAAAACTTCTCAGAAAATTTATTTTGTATTTTCTTACAAAGCATATTTTCTGAAAAACCTGCTTTGTATTTGTTTTACAAAGTAAAGTTCTCGAGAACTCTAGTTTGTATTTTTCCGGTAAGGTTAATTTAAAATGCCGGTTTGGTCATATTTTTGGTTTATGCAGACTTCTCGTGAATTCTATTTTGTATTTGGTTTAGCCTACTTTCCGAGAAATATGTTTTGTATGCCTTTTACAAAGTAGACTTTTCAAGAAGTCTACTTTGTATTTTTTTGGTAAGGTTAAACTAAAATTTTGGTTTGGTAAAATTTTTGGTTTGTATAGATTTCTCGGGTAGTCTGCTTTGTATTTTCTTTACAAAGAAAACTTATCAAGAAGTATGTTTTGTATTTTGTTTAAAAAGCAAGAAGTCTGCTTTGTCCGGTTGGTTAAATTTCTGGTTTGTGCACACTTCTCAAGAATTCTGAAAAATCCTAAACTCTAAATCAAATGAAACTAGTTTAGTTGAATATAATTTTCTGGTTTGTGCAGACTTCTTCATTAGTATGCTTTTATATTTTTTACGGCAAGCTTCTCGAGACATTTAAATATACTAAGTATGTGAACTTTTATAAAAATTAGATGAATCTAGTAAACATAAGTAAGTGATACATAATTCAAACAATTTTCATTAAATATTTATAAATCTAAACTTTAAAGTTTATCACATGATATTTCAAATTTTAACATTAATTCAACTACACAAACCTATAGCACATAACAATAAAAACTACCAAACATGTGATACCATTAGGTCTAAATTAATCCTCTTTTTCAATTTAGTATTACTTTTATTTATTTTTATATGTATATGATTTTTTAAAACAATTTTTTTTGAAATTTACATATTTCATGATTTTAATTTGATTTAAATATATTATATGAGATAATATTTGAATTTATTTACGTAAATTTGTTTATCGTATGTCTATAAGCACAAATTTTGGTTTAAACTAAGTATATTAATTTAAATTATTTATTTTATTTTATATTGAATTTTTCAAATTAAGCACACTTATCGAGAAGTGTGTTTTGTATTTTTTAACAAATCAGACTTTTTGAGAAGTATGTGTTGTTTTTTAACAAAGCATACTTCTCTAATATGTTTTTAATAAAACACACTTTTCAAAAATTTTGTTTTATGAAATGAAGTTCAAAACAGACTTTTTGAGAAGTATGCATTGTTTTTCTTTACAAAGCAGACTTTTCAGAAAGTTTGCTTTGTATTTTTTTTAACAAAGACTTTCTGAGAAATGTGTTTTGTATTTTATTTTGTAAATCAAGCTTCATCATCACAATCGCATACTTAATAAAAAATGTAAGATAATTGATATTTCTACATTACTTTTATGTCATAAGTAGACTTTTGTAATTTCTCTACTATCATGTGTTAATTTTGTAAAATAGTTTTCATGGAGGTTAGTTTTGCATTTGGAAACAAGCTTTGGATATTTTTTTACAAAGCAGATTTCCCAAGAAGTCTTCCTTGTATTTTTTTTACAAAATAGACTTCTTGAGAACCGTGCTTTGCAATTTTAGTTAGGTTAAATTAAAATTTTGGTTTGCTGAAAGTTTATTTTAATTGAACTGAAATTACAAAACAGAGTTCTTCGTGAAATCTGATTTGTATATAAAATACAAACTAGACTTTCCAAGAAATCTGCTTTGTAATTTTGGTTCGGTTAAATTAAAATTTTGTACAAATTTTTCATGCAGTTTCCTTTGTATTTTGTTTACACAGCATACTACCGGTGAAGTTTGCTTTGTATTTTGTCTACAATGGTTTGACCGGTTGGTTAAATTTTGGTTTGTGTAGATTTCTTGAGAAGTCTACACAATCCTGAACTCTAAATTAAATAAAATCGGTTTAGTTAAATATAATTTGTGGTTTGTGTAGATTTTTAAAAAGTTTTCTTTATATTTTACGATAGATTTTTCGAGAAGTCTACAAAACTATACCCTAAATAATAAGGGCTGACGATCTATTTCTCCCTCGGAAGTATCATATAGCACTACGTCTATCCCAAACTAAACGATAAACTTAAATACACATGAGTACAAAGTCGTAAGCATGAATCCCCTCAACCGAAAGTTGAAAACTAATTTACCCCCTATAACAAAGTTATAAACGTTAGAACACATAATTATGGTTAATGTTGGTTTACTGTTTCGAAACCTAAACAGTAAACCGTTGATAACCTATATTTTAATCTTAACCAAACCCGATAACCCGAATTAACCCAAAAACTAGATCTGACCCGAAAAATCCCCAAAAAAATCCCCCAGATTCAACCCGAATTAACCCTAAATCGCGAAAATCCCCCAAAAAATCCCCAATTTCGAACCCTAGAAATCGAAGAACAAAAATTGAGAGAAATCGAGAGAAATTACGGGTCACGGGTTCGGAATCCGCAAGAGAGGAGATCGGACATCCTTCACCGTCTTCCACCTGAGAATCGCCGAAGAGGAGAGAGGAGAGAGGAGAGAGAAATGATGCGAGAGCGCTGCTTAGAGACTGATTCCCACCAGGAATGCATCGGATCTCGGTCAGAGGAGATTCCTGAGACGACAGCAGCTGTTGTAGTGGGTGTACCGACTGATTTGGAACGGTGAGGAGTAGAAGAGGAGGTGGAAGACGAAGGAGAAGGTGAACCGCCGAGAGGTTTGACGGAGTAGTCCATGGGACTAAGTCTGAGCTGAGTCAAATGGAGGCTTTCGCTCGATCTTAGGAACACCGAAGATGAAGGAAGATTGAATCACTGTACTCTTTCTCTCGATTGGGGAAAATCGGATATGGGTCATGGGTTTGGTCAAGACGCGGGTCACGGGTTGGTTTCGGTTTACTCTTTCGGTTAAATGGTTTAGAATCTGGGTACATGTCGTGAACCAAGAAAACCAACATTTGTGGAGAAATTGATTCGAAGTTTCGATTTAGGGGGATTCATGCTTACGACTTTGTACTCATATGTATTTAAGTTTATCGTTTAGTTTGGGGTGGACGTAGTGCTATATGATACTTCCGAGAGGGAAATAGATCGTCAGCCCAAATAATAATCTTTACTAAATATGCAAATTTTTTATAAAAAATAGATGAATAAAGTAAATACATAACTCAAACAATTTTTTTTAAAAAATTGTAAATCTAAATTTTCAAATTTATCACATGATATTTCAAATTCTAACATGAATGTTTTACAGAAACCTCAACTATTTAAATCCATAACACATAAACAACAAAAACTATCAAACATATGATACTATTAGATCAAAATTAATCTCCTTATTTTTGAATTTATTATATCTTTTATTTATTTTGATATATATACATATAAAAATTTTGTTAATAATTTTTTTTTGAAATTTACATATTTTATGATTTTTAATTTAATTTAGATAATTTATTAACAAAACACATTTCCCGAGAAATTTTTGTTGTTTTTACAAAGCACAATTCTTCGAAAATCTGCTTTGTATTTTGTTAACAAATAAAATTTTCCGAGAAGTCTGCGTTGTTTTTTGTTTACAAAACAAACTTTTCAGAAAGTCTACTGTGCTTTTTTTAGCAAATTAGATTTTTCGAGAAGTATGCTTTGTTTTTATTTAACAAAGCATATTTCATGAGAAGTCTTTTTTATAAAAAAACAACAACGCAGACTTCTTGGAATGTTCGTAGACTTTGTAGGGACTGTTAGATAATTGATATTTGTATATTTTTATGTCATAAGAAGGATTTTGCAATTTTACTATCCTCATGGGTTATTTTTGCAAAATGATTTTCATATAGGTTAATTTTACATTTGGAATCAAGTTTTGAGTGATTTTTAGCAATTTCTCCAATGATTTTTAATGGGTTTTATAATTTAGTATATGAGTTTGAGTCTAGGGTTTAGTTTTTAAGTTTTACTATATAGTTTTAATATTTAAAGGTTAAGTTTTTACAGTTTGAATTTTAATTTTAGTTTTTGTACATTTTGAAAAAAAATACTTTTAGTTTTTGATTTTGTTGTATTTTTCAGAATTGCCCATTAATAAATTATTTATCTTATGGAAAAAATATTATAATAAGTTTTGCATTTAATAAATAGTTAACACTTAAAATAAGCTTCATTCCAAAAATATTTTCTGCACGAATCAAATATCAGTTTGATACTACACATTCTCTTAGCGCAATATATGTTATAGTATCCAAACCGATCTCCAAGTAAATTTCTGTGGATACATTTTTATTTCCTCTCTCAATCGCTTTACAACAAAAACAAGTCACCACATTAGCTTGTCTGCAAAGCAACATGTTCTCACTTTTCATCAAGCATCATAAAGACCAAACTTAACCGGACAACCAATGTCATTGATCCAATCTCCTTGTAAAAAAGTCCCAACAGTATAATTCAAAGCTTCTTCCTTATTTATGACCTTAAATCCAGGCCATTTGACCCTTGAAGTTGTATCTCCACTTGGTCCTTTGTTATTGTACTCAGCATAATACAATGTATCTATTGCGAAATCTGTTTCTTGCCATCTCAACCATCCGATAGGATTGATCACATCCTCAATTGTAGATTCCATTACAATCGTTCGAGAGTAGTTCTTCCATGGTCGGCCAAGATAACTTTTATACTCTGGCTTTACAGGTACAAGATCTTCGTTTGCAGCAATTTTACAATTGTGGATCACAAAACCGGTCGTCTGAAACTTATCGACCCGTCCTTGAGCGGTCACAATGTTGTCTTGTCCTTCTAAGCCTTTTCTTATGAAGATGTTACAGTTTTGGAAGAATGCTGCCGCATCTCCGAATATGAAATCGATCGTTCCAACAATCACACAACTTCTGTAGTACTGACGGTGCGTGTAAGCATAGAGTGTGTCTTGATAGCCTTCAAATCGACAATTGAGGAAAATTGATTTATCAGATTGGACACGTATTGCCACTGCTTGATGTTCCTTTGGCCCAGCCGTGTTTCTGAATCCCATTGATTGTGCCATAAACCCTTCTCCCTGTGCAACTATTAAGGAAACCAAACATTTAGTTATGATTCACATTAACACTTCTTTAAAGAAAGATGTTATGTTACGTTTCATGATCTTCCAACTTCTGATCTAAGATATTACTCTGTAGTTAATACGTTCTCTAGAGATAATCTTTGTTTGATCATTAATCTTGGTATTTTTGTATATGAATTAACGTGTTTAATTTTTGGTCGAATCAAAATAAAACCATTTTTCGATCGAAAATGTTATGAATTGGGACAAAGAATTGATAGATTCATATATTTTTATATATTACTTAATATGTTTTTAGGTGCCAATGTAGTATATTATTTTTTAATATATGTTAATTTCAAATTCAATTAATTTTTTTTATCATCCAAGTCATAACGAACCGTTCAATGAAGGTGTTGGACCAAACAATTGATGGATTCATATATTTTTATATATTGTTTAATATGTTTTTAGTTTCTGATATAGGATATTATTTTCTAATATATGTTAATTTCAAATTCAACTACTTTTTTAATTGTTTTTTTGTCACCTAAACCACAACATAGCCTTCCAATAACCCAACACATTAATACGAAAATGTTGGGTCAAACAATTGATGGATTCATATATTTTTATATATTACTTAATATGTTCTTAATTTCGGATGTAAGATTTTATTTTCTAATATATGCTAATTTCAAATTCAACTAACTTAATTATTTTTGTCTCTGCCACAACGAGTCGTTCTAATAACTCAACACCTTTATACGAAAGTTTAACATTTTTTACAAGAGAAAATTGAGTCGAACTTCACATCTATCTCTCACATAGATGTATAGCTGATGCAATCATTAACCCATTTACTCATCCCAACTAATTTAATTGTTTATGCATGTAGGAAGAAAATTATAAATAAGCTAAAACAATAAATAAGAAATATGGAATAGTCCATTCGATTGATATATGTCTTTGAATTTATCTTATAAAAGAATTAGGGGACTTACCGAATGTTGCAGTGAGAAAAGTGCGGATTTTCTTTGCATGGCTTTTGTTTCCGGTCACAATAGTCTTCTGTGATCCATCCCCAACCATAGTAAGGTTAGTCTTCTTCTTATCAACAGTGACAAATTCATCATAAACGCCTTGTTTGACGTAAATAATGTACCTGTACAATGATTTTCAAAGTAGAAACGAAACCTAAACTTAGAGTTAAACTTGACGTAATGATCACGTCTTGAAGCACTTTGGTATACCTACCTTCCCTCATACTTCTCAGGCATTGCTTTCAAAGCATCATTAATTGTCGTGAAATTTCCACTGCCATCTTTAGCCACAGTTGCATTAGGTTTCAAAGCATTCACATCAAAAGCTCTTAACATTCTTCTATCTTCATTGCTTACCCAAGATGGGATTTGATCAAGAAGAAGTCGTTTTGTGACATTTGTAACTGGAGATAGATTCGTGTTAAAAGATTTAATCATCGCGAGGGAATTACTTGTTAAAGCCTGAGAAGAATTTAAGCTTTTCTTTACTTCAGATTTTAGGTTTCCTTCCTCAAATCCGTCAATGCATGTCTCTTGATAAGACATAACCGCACTTAGCCAACTGTCCAAGTCAGGAACTATACTGGCAAAGTTGTTGACTTCCTTGTCGTTGACCTTGTTCAGCGATGTGACAGTTTCCTCCTTAGCGTCTTCCACAAGAAACTTACATTGTGCAATTGCATCTTTATCTTCTTGGTTCTCAGTCTTGAGACTCAACACCTTCTCTAAAAATCTGTCAAGATCTTCACTTACAGCTTCAATAGTAGACTTCAAAAGGGTCGTTGGATTGGCCAAAGTAGAACCCTTTTCTGTTTTGTTCTTAAGTGTTTTCTCGCATGTTAGCTTGTAAAGCGTTGAACTGCAGAGAGTTTGGATGATCTTATCGGCTTGAACAGGTTTCACTGATTGCGCTGCGGAAACAGGTGTTTTCTGGCTCGGGCTTGAGCTCTGGCTCTTATGGCTATTATCTTTGTCGTTGCTGTTGTTGTTTGCCTGTTGTTGTTCATTATTCTTCTCATAAGAAACATAAGCAAAACCTCCTCCAACAATGATAGTAACAACTACAAGCAAAGAAATCGTTCCAACGATGATCCTCTTCTTGAATTTACGTTTTCTGTTTGCGTTTACACGTTCTTGGATTTTGTCAAAATCCTGAAAAGCCATTTTTGAATTCACTATGAGAAAATTTTGGGTTTTTTATTGGTATGATTTTGCTTATGGAGAGAAAGAAATAAATCTCCTCTGCCTTAGAAGGCGACCAAGGCAGGGAGGTTAAAAGCGAAGATCGATCAATCCTTTTTACGTTATATTTTTGCTCGATTCCCTCTGTTGTCTTTGATTCTTTGGTTTCAGTTTTATTTGTTACTGTTTGTTGCAATTTCTACAATTGAACAAATCTGCTCTGGACAGGCGAGTTTTGTGGAATGTTATCAATAACTCTTTTTTTTTAATTGGCACCTTCTATATTTGGAATTCTTTTTTAGAATCTTGGCTGGAGGTTTTGGTCCAAACTCAAAAGAAATAATCTGAATCTCTTTTTAACTAATGCAATGTGTAATGGCTGAACAGAACAAAAGATAAAAGAATTGGGAATTTGTGTGTTACTGAACATCGAAGATACCGTATATATACATCAAAAACATTTACTTAGAAGATATGAAAAAATTTCTACAAACTATTAGAAGATACATACAAAAATATTAGAAGATATATACAAAAAAATATTAGAAGATATATACAACAATATTAGAAGATATTGAAGATGCAACTGTTTATAAATTTCGTTTTAATAGTCGAGAAGTAATACAAGAAACAAGATTTCATGCATAAGTGTCCAATGACAAAGAGTTAAAGTAAGGAGCTAGACTTCAACATATCGACTCCAAGAGGACCCATAAGGTCTGGACTAAGCACAGAAGTACCAGAAAAGAATAAGGAGACAGAACATTGTGGCAACCTAACCCTCACGAGAAAGAGCTTTTATTCAAGGGTTTTGGATTTCTAATAGAGAAAGCAAAACTAGAGGGGTAAAAGAGTTTTGGTGAGATGTTCCAAGAATATGTTGTAATCTTGTGAACGTGTGAGGCTAGTGTAAAAAGTCCAGGGCGTCTTGAACTTGTTCAAGATTGTTTAGGTGAGACTTGAGAGTGCATCTAAAAGATTTTCTAGTAGAGACACATATTGTATTAGTTTCTGTATCATTGCTTGAATCAGTTATCTATTTTAATAGCTTTTGCGTTTTCATTTGGTATCAAAGCGGGCACTTGTCGTGTTATATACATGTGAGATTATGGAGAAAAGAAAGAAACCTATCAAGATCTAGTTAACAACTCAAGGGTGATACTAGATTCGGGTCCTATGGCTTCTGGAAATCAAGGATGAAGTACTTGATTCGAGGTATAGATGTGTGAGTTTGGAAGGTTGTTCTTTTTCAATGGGAAGAACCCACAATCTAGAACGAAGAAAAAAGGTAAGTGTTAAACCTGAGGAAGATTACAGAGAGGAAGAACTCAAGAGGTCAAAGTTTAATTCGAGGGCGCTTACTGAGATACATTATAAAACTTTTGAGTTAATTCAAGGCTGTGAAACTGCAAAGGAGGCGTGTGACACTCTACAAACCCACTTTGAAGGAACCAAGAAGGTTCGGAGCTCACAGAAGGACCTTCTAGCGTCCAGATTTGAGAATATGAAAATAGAAGATCACGAATCTATCTCAGATTTTAGCTCAAAGTTGAGCTCACTGCCACAATAAGCATCAACGCTTGGTAAGAAATATAAAGACACGAATTTAGTCAAAAAATTTTCTAAGGTGTCTACGAGCAAAAATCATGGCATATAAATCACCTCTTAGTGTATCCCAAAATCTTGATGAAATCAGTTTTAGTGAAGTAGTTAAGATGCTACAAGCTCATAAATTAGAGCTTGAAGGAGTTAAGAAACCAAAGAGTTTGGACTTTATTGTATCCGAGGCTCGAGCAAGTGAGTTTGGTGGAGAAGACTCCATGAGCTTGTTAGTACGAAGATTTGATTGTGTTACGGAATATGGAACAGGGGGACAATTCAAGAAAATTTGGGTCCATCAAGAAATATGCCGAAGGAGATAAAACAGTGAACAAATTCGATATGCAACGTCATGAATGCAAGGGTTTTGATCATTTTAAAGCTGAATATCCCAGTGTTAAGAGAAGAGAGTTAAAACCTTCTAATGCAAATGTGTCGGTCATACTCAGACAAAATGTGTGAACAATCTAAAAACAAGAAGAGAAAAGTCAATGTTGGCTGAAGATGACTGAGATGGTGTTGTTGAAGAAGAAGTAAGCAACTTTGTAGCATTTTTAGGAATTATCGAACAAGAATCTGATGATAAGGATAATGAAGATGACCTGATAGAAAGCTACAATGAGGTTTGAGAGACACTAGTCAGACTTAGAAGAGAAAATTCAGTCTTAACCAAAGAGAAAAAACGACTTGAAACACTTGTTGAGTCACTTCAAAGTGAACTTGCACTTGAAAGAAAGATAAGTTTTTCAATAACAAGAAAAAAGCTAAGACTAACATTCAACATTAAGAAACTGGAAAAAGAGCTTCAATTTGAAAGAGAATTATCAGTTCGGCTCCAATCAGTCTTGGAAGAGAAAATTCAGTCTTAAGCAAAGAGAAAAAACAACTTGAAGCACGGGTTGAGTCACTTCAAAGTGAACTTGCGGTTGAAAGAAAGATAAATCGGGAAAATCTGTCAATAACAAGAAAAAAGCTAAGACTAATATTCAACATTAAGAAACTGGAAAAAGAGCTTTAGTTTGAAAGAGAATTATCAGTTTGACTCCAATTAGAACTCAACCATCAACACAAAAAGATTCACATGTTTGCTTGTAATAAGCAACTAGATTAGATTTTGAGTTATGCAAGAACCATGAACTCACACAGTGGGTTGGATTACAGTGGAAGAGGAAGGAATGAGCCTGAAATAACTCGTTTTGTCTCAGCTGGTCGTTTCATGAAAATGTTTTGTGAAAACCATGGAATAGCACATCAAATTTCTACTCCAAGGACTCTTCAGCATAATGGAGTGGTGGAGAGGAAAATTAGAACTCGTCAGCAGATAGCTCAAGCCATGATACACCGTAACAATGTTCATGTAAAATTTTGGGCAAAAGCATAAATACTACGTGTTATACAATTAACAGGGTATATGTTAGGGAGGGATAAACAACGACATCATACGAATTATGGAAAGGAAAAACACCCAACATGGGTTACTTTCATGTGTTCGGATGCAAGTGCTACATCTTGAATGACAAAGATCATCTAGGAAAGTTTGATTTTCGAAGTAATGAAGGGATATTTTTGGGTTATCGAGGAAGTAGCTAAGCTTTCAGAGTCTATAACATACGATCTGGTGTAATTTTAGAATTTGTTAACGTGGTGTTTGATGATTGATCTCTCATGCACTGGAATGAAGGTAATTCTAAAAGTGAATCAAATCAATCTAAGTTAAGCAACAAGGAGCAAATTAGTGCTAGTGAAGAGCTAAGTAGTTCAGAGGAACACACTAGCTCAGACCAAAATGCATCATAACACAATATAACTCAACATGTTCATCGAAACCATTCCTCATATGATGTAATAGGAAATGTGATGGAAGGAAGAAGAACACATGGTGTCAAAATCAACTTTAGAGAAATAGTTTGATTTGCTACCTTTGTCTCTGTCATTGAACCAAAAACTCATGTTCAAGCACTTAAAGATAAATTATGGGTTGTGACAATGGAAGAAGAGTTAGAGCAGTTTGTAAGGAATGATGTGTGGGTGTTGGTTCCCCGTCCTGAACGAGTAAATATTGTGGGAACAAAATAGATCTTCAAAAACAAGATTTGATGAGAGTGGGAATGTCGTGCGCAATAACGCTAGACTTGTAGCTCAAGGCTATTCCCAAATTGAAGGAATTGACTTTGAAGAAACGTTTGCACCAGTAGTCTGTCTAGAGTACATAAGACTGTTTCTAGGTATGACTTGTATGATGAACTTTACAGTATACCAAATAGATGTCAAGAGTGCCTTCTTGAATAGGATTTTGCAAAAAGATGTGTATGTCGAACAACCTAAAGGGTTCGAAGACCCAATGAAGTTGTATCACATTTACAAACTGAACAAGGCCTTGTATGGTCTGAAGCCAGCTCTGCACCTGGTACGAGCGATGGACTCACTTCTTAATTACTCAAGGGTACACAAGAGGAAGTGTTGACAAGACTCTTTTCATCCTAGAGCAGAACGAACATATCATGATGGTGCAGATCTATGTTGATGATATTATCTTTGGTAGTACATTGAAACAACTAGTGGATCAATTTGTGCAGAGTATGACTCACGACTTTGAAATGAGCATGGTTGGTGAACTGAAATATTTTATGGGATTGCAGATCATATAGACAGAAGTATGCATATTCATCTTCCAAAGTAAATATGCCAAGAATCTTCTACTTCGGTTCAAACTTGACCACTGCAAAGAAGCGAACACTCCTATGAGTACAACACTCAAACTGTCAAGTGATGTTGAAGGAAAAGATATTGATGCAAAGTTATACAAAGACATGATTGCTAGTGTTATGTACCTTACCGCAAGCGGGCCGGATTTGTGCTTGAGTGTTGGCATATGTGTGAGATATCATATGACACCAAAGTAGTCTCATCTAGAGGATGTCAAGAGAATCATCAAATATGTCAAAGAAACTATCAATCTTGGTATATGGTACTCAAAAGGGTCGAATAAAAACTTAGTTGGATATTGTGATGCTTATTGGACAAGAAGCGTGGATGATATAAAAAGTATTAGTGGAGGTTGATTTTTTCTTGGAAATAATCTAATCTCATGGATGTGCAAAAAACAGAACTTTGTATCGCTATCTACGGCAAAAACAGAATATATTGCCATGGAGAGTTACTCTTCTCAACTGCTATGGAGGAAACAAATATCAGCTGATTACAAAATTGATTCTAGTCTTCTCTTAGTTCACTGCAACAACAAAACTGCTATCAATATATCAAAAATTCAATTTAGCCCTCTCATACAAAACATATCGACATTCGGCACCACTTTATCCAAGAACTAATGGACGAGAAACAGATAGTGGTTAAACATATTGTTACTGATTTACAACTGGTTGATTTATTCACAAAACTGTTAGATTTTACTCGTTTTGTCACATTAAAAAATATAATTGGTGTTTGTGGGATATGACTCTACTCTAAAGCTTGTAGGACTGGCACACGTGCTGAGTCAGAGAACATACAAAGTTTTGATTTTATTTGGAGTCACTAGTTTTGGTGGAAAAGAGCGACATATTATGTCGTCATGCCTGATACTCAGTACAGGCTCCACAGATGGATGTGTCATTCGTGTCGTTCTTGAGAAATCAAGTGATGGAACGTTCCTTTTTGTTGTCAAAATCAAAAAAAAAAAAGAAAAAGAAAAAAAGAAAGAAATCAAACGACAAACAGAAGAGAGAACATATAGAGAAAACCTAGCAAAAAGCTAATCGAAGGTACATGGCGTCCTATTTGTGCCTCTCATTTGTTAATCTTTCTAATCTGCTGAATAAATATTGAAAATTGACTCAGTGCATGATAAATATTTAATAGTGTGAAAGTTATTCATTGCCACTGTGACAATCTGAATGGATGAATCAAGCGAAGCAGAGTATGTCTTCTGATTCTCTCAAGACATATTATGTGAGCACCTGTGAATGTTTTAAAGCTAACTACCATATGAAGTATTTGAAAGAGAGAAATATAGGAAAAAAAAGAAATGAAGATAACTTGAAGTTCTTGATTTTTAATTTGTCGAATCGATTACATCTTCAAGAGTCAAACTATTGCTTTTATACAAACATTTAGACAATTGCAAAATGATATGTGGCAATCTTATCATTTAGGGATTGCAGCAATTCAAAACGATAATTCAAGGACAAGGGCATCTTTTCTATAACGTGCTTTTCTGCAATTTGTACCGTGTAGATTGAGGAGTCGTTGTAGAGCATCTCTATTGTAGTATTGATTGAGCTTTGTACGTCAATGGCAGGAGCTCGTACCTTGAATTGTTGAGTGGGCTTTGATTTGTTGATGGGACTATTTATTAAATTGTTTGGGGATGAGCCCAATCGAGCTTGCGATTCTACGGACAGAGCCTCGACAAGTTTCGCTGTTGCTCTGTTTTGGAATGACATGTGAATGATATTTTTTCTGGAGAATTGTTCTTAATTATTTCTTTGTAAAAAGAAAAGGCATTGAAACAATGGAGGTCTCGCTTGTCATGAAAGAAGATGAATAGTCAACACGAAAAAACCAATGGTTTTTGTGGATATATTGTTGATTAATTCATTTCACAAGCATGGGACTCTTGTCTCACATTTCACTTTGAAAATCATCAATCACAATCATGGGACGGATATTGTCATATCCTTCCGCTGGTTTTTATTAAAAGAGAATGAAAGTTGTTAGGATATTAGAATCTTTTCTGATTGTCTTTGGTGTTGGTTTTATATTGCTTAAAATTAAGAAAATACAATTTGATTACCGAGTTTCTACTTAAGGTAGCTCTCGGATAAAATCTGTCTCCAGACTTTTGAAACTCTCTCTCTCTCTCTCTGATTTTCTCTCTCTCTCTCACTCACGATAACTTCTCTTCTTCTTGTAGGATGTTTTTCACATTGCTGGTCTCTTTTCAGGATTCGTCAAAAATCTAAATTTCACCAGTTTTTATATGGAGAAAACATTAGGGTTTTATGGAGACAACAATTGGATTTTATTGGGTTTAAGAAGATTAAAGAGAATATGGGTTAAAACCCACAATTCTCCATATTTCTCTTTAACTTCATCTGGGTCTGTGCAATTTCCGACGGCCAAAATCTAGAAGTCCAACTGCCCATTTTGGCCCATGGTATATAAGTTGTATGCAACAACTTGGAAACTCTAGTTTCCACTTCCTTGTTCGTTGCCTCCCATTTCCTCTCACCCGAAAATTTCCTCCTGCGGCTCACTCTCCATCTTTCTTTCCTTTTGTTTTGTGATTCTTCTTTCCCGAATACTTTCCAGGCGGCTCCACCTTCTCCTCTATTTTGCTCCCATTTTTTTTCGGCTCCATTTTCTCCCTTGCTTCATTTCGAAGCATTTTCACTCGGCAACACCATTTATTCTTCTGTTTTTTTTCTTTCTCCCGTAGATTCTTTCTCCCGAGCCTTCTTCTTCCATGCGGTGTAACTTTCTGGTTTTGTCCTCCTCGGCTTCTCCCGTGAAGCCTGCGCTTTCCCTTTTGCGGTTTCCTCTATCGCGCACATGCTCGAAGCTTCTCTCCCTAATCTCCTTTGTTTCCAGCGCCATTTCCATGCTCCTTTCGAGATTTTCACGGTTCTGGTTCTGGTCCTTTGCTTTACGGCTCTGGTTCTTTGTGCGCCTCTCTCTCTGCCCATACGCCATTTTCGGCTTCTCCCGTGAAGCCAACCCATCTGTGCCGCCGTTTAATCTTCTCCCAAAGCTCTCTCTCCTCACACACGGCTCCACGTCTTTTATGATTTTCTGGCAACTTTCTAGACCCTTTTTAACCATTTCTCACCCCTTTTTTCTCTGTTTCAGGTTGTCTATTGCCGCTTCTGCCCGGTGAGCTCCACCTTGAGAGATGTCCTCCTACTACACCTCCTCTCGCATCCATCCTCACAGGTAACTTTTGAAATTTTACTATTTCTGTCACTGATTTGAGAATAACCCGAAACTAACATGTTTCTTCCTTTGTCTCTGTGAGATCGAGACAACTATAGTGATGTCACCTGGAGGCCTTTTCCTTCTCTAGAGGGTCTTGAGAAGTTCACAACAAAGCTGCAAACTCAAATCAGGTATCTCTTTGGTAGCTAGGGGTTTTGGAACGTTGCTTAGATGAATCTTAGATAGAATCACACCGCCTTTAGTAACAATATTATAGAACCTATCAGTTCCTAATATCTGCAAAACGTTATACGGAAACTTTACCTTACCTTCCATGCTCAAACTCCCTTTTCAACTTTTGATTTTCTGTAATCCTTTTGAAATATTTTCCTTGTGAGTTTAAGCATCAAAATCTACCATATTCTGTTCAGCCTCAATTTCTCTTGATTATTCAACAAAAGAGTCTCCACCCTGAACTGTTGAATCTGAATCCACTATCTTAAAACCATTCGGTATAGGTCCTTGAATTAGTTCTCACCGAAAGTCACTTTGTTTGACTATTTTTTCAGTAATTCGACCTTGTGGGTAGCTATCTCCTTACTCACCCTCTTCGTTCTTGGCCTGAAATATGCTTTAGAAACTCTACCTTGAAGATAATACAACCCATTGTTAAGTTTTCTAGATATTACCTTCTTATCATTCTTATAAAACTGAACTCCAAAATTACCTCTTTCATAATAACAACCTGATTTTTCCAGCATACCAAACGAAATCAAATTTCTACTAACCTTCGGCATGTATTTGACATCCTTGAGTATCACCATAAAACCATCTAAGTTCTGAATTTGAATACTCCCTGTTCCTTTGATGTAGTTGTGAGTGTTATTAGCCATCAACACTTTACCTCTATTGATTTATTTGAAGTAAAAAAAATGCCTTTGTTTTGTGTGATGTGGTAAGAACTTGATGAATCCATTACCCATTCCCTTGTGTTTTGAGTACTAGCTGTTAAGACCACTAGCTGAATAGGCTCTGCAATGTTAGCAGATTCTGCACGTTTCTTTTTTTGAGGACATTCTCTTTTCCAATGCCCTTCATCTCCATATATGAAACATCCTTTCTTGCTGTTATCAGATTGTTGCCTTGACTTAAATCTTCCTCTGCTCTTAAATCGGTATCTCCATGTGTTGTCATTATCAAACCGATTGTTCGATCTACCCCTTGATTCCACATACAAACCTTCATTCTGTGAATTTGTTAGCTTTCCACTTTCAATTAACTCCCTTTTCTTAGACTTAGTTGTTGTTGTGACCTCATTCAACTTTAGAGTATCTCTCCCATATTTTGGGGTTTCTTTGAGTTGATCATATCTGCTGGACAGGGAATCTAGAAGTAGAATTGCTTGTACTTCTTCTGAAATTTCAACTCCTATGTTGTTGAGATCTATCACTAGCCTTAAGAAATCGTCTACATTGACATCAATATTTTTGGAGTCATCCATCTTGAAAGTATAGAACCTCAATTGTACGTAGATCCGATTAGGGAGAGATGTCTCCATGTATAGTTTGTTTGGGTAGACCACATGATTGTCGCTGTCTCACAATTAGAGATTTTCCAGAGTACTTGATTCCCCACGTTAAAAAAAATCAGATCTTTTAGCCTTTTCTGATTTTTCAAACTTTACTGGATCAATATGTGAGCTTACTGTATTCTATGCCTCCTTTTGCCTCTTCACCAGATTTAGCTTTTGTAACCGCTGAATCCTTGAACAAACTTTTTATCTGTTAGGATATCTTTCAACCCTAAAACCCCAAAGGGAGTCATCATTCTCACTTTCCATAGAGAAAAATCTCATGTTCCGTCAAACCTATCAACCTCAATCCGTGAACTCAACATTATGCCTCTGAATTTTCCAGCAACCCTAATCCGTGAAATCTGTCAGCCTCAAATCTGTTGTGCTTCTGAATTTTTCATCAACCTCGAACTTCATGTTTCCCAACACATGTCTTGCAATCAACCTGAACGCTCTGATACCACTTGTTAGGATTTTAGAATCTTTTCTAATTGTTTTTGGTGTTGGTTTTATATTGCTTAGAATTAAGAAAACAAAATTTGATTACCTCTCGGATATGATCTGTCTCTAGACTTTTGAAACTCTCTCTCTCTCATTCTCTCTCTCTCTCTCACTCACAGCAGCTTCTCTTCTTCTTGCAGGATGTTTCTCACACGGCTTATCTCTTTTCAGGATTTGTCACAGATCTAAATTTCATCAGTTTTTATATGAATAAAACATTAGGTTTTATGTAAACAACAATTGGATTTTACTGAATCTAAAAATATTAAAGAGAATATGGGTTAAAATCCACAAAATCGCAAACATTAAGAAACATACTATAACTAATAATTAAGTTGAATCACAAATGTTTGAGTGGATGTATACATGATAATCAAAGATACACCTTTTCAAACAATTGAACTGTTTTATATTTAGTAAAATCATATGTGCCGAAGACTTTAACAACAACAACCCAAATATCTACTTAAAAAGCAGATTATGAATCCTATCATCGCAAAACCCGTAATGATAGTATATTTCAAAATTTTCAGCCGACGGAATTCTTATTTCTTTATCGCAAGAACCACTTATTTGAGATGAGCAGTCTTTTCTTCAGCCTTCACAATGTTGTGACACATTGTCTTCATTCTGCATGGTCCTTGAGTCTCTAAATGTGTTATATTAAATCTTATCGCGCAATTCTTCCATTCGATCTTCATGATACTGAATTTCTCCATCATTGCTTCATTCACCATTTTTGTATATGGCATTCTCCATAATCAAAATAGTTAATATTCACTAGATCAATATAAACCAGTATTCAAACCATACTTACATAACTCATCTGGCAAGTGTAGTATCTGTTTACAAGGTCAAACTCAGCGTATGAAGTTTGAATCTAATAGACTTTGTGTCAATTGGATGATTTAAGCTTAAAACACGACGAATAAGTTAATTAAGATTTGGTTTAGTCAAGAAACGGTTTAACCAATTGGTTAACTTTGTAATTTCCTAACGGTTTTTGTATTTGAATACCTAGCTCTTTTAGGGGAAAAATTGTCGATTCCCACACAATTATTTTTTGATTGTATTATATATACTTGAAGTCTTAATCAATGCCAATACCATCATGAATTACTCTAAAATTTAAAAACACTATACGAACTAAAGCGGAGCTAAAACCAACATTTTAAACAGAATCCGTTATATTGCATTGTTACGATGTTGACTAGACAGACACATAAGAGAATGGTGAAACGACGTAGTTTGATTAGTTTAAACATAGCAATCAAAACGATGTTGTAATACTGCTGTTCTTCTTTGCACAAGCTTTGAATACAAAAGGGAAAGTGTAAACATCGAGAGGAAGAGAGCAACGCCGCATTTGTTGAAAATTAAACTTAAATTTGGGTCAAGTTTAATTATTGGATCAATGATCCAATAATACTAATTGGGCCTATGTAAAACTTGATCCAATAATACTAATTGGGTCTAAGTAAAATTTGATCCAAATTGTAGAATATATCTAGAATCATCTTCCACCTCCTTAATAAGAAATATCTAGATAATTGTATTAAAATAATAAAGATATTATGAGAGAACTCTCTAGATTTATGATTAAAATATTGAGATATTTTGTAATTTGGAAGCTATAAATACCTCCATCTTCTCTTATTTGTTGTCAAATTGTTCCAATAGAAAAACAAATTTTTCTAGAGAAATAAAATATTCTTCTTCCTAAAACTCCTATTTTCTCAAAGATTCTTAAACACCTTTTCCACCACTTCTAAAATTATTTTCTCCCAACAAAGTGGTATCAAAGCCATAATATTCGCTTAGAGATGGCAAGTAATGGTCTTCTCCTTCAAGTTCCGATGCTCACAAAGAGAAACTACGACAATTGGAGTCTTAGAATGATGGTAATTCTAGGAACACATAATGTGTGGGATATAGTCGAGAAAGGCTTCATTGAATCAAATAATAAGGCTAATCTATCTCAAACTCAAAAAGATAGTTTGAGAGATTTAAGGAAGAGAGACAAGAAAATTCTCTCCCTAATTTAACAAGGTTTAGATGAAGACACATTCGAGAAAGTCGCTGAAGCAAAAACAGCCAAAGAAGCATGGGAAAAACTTCGAATCTCTTACAAGGGAGTGGAACAAGTCACTACAAGAAAACATTAACATTTCCGACGGCATTTCCGACGGACAAAAAACCGTCGGCCTTTTCCGATGACTGTACGATGGACAAGCGACAAATACCCAAGGGATTTAAAACCGTCGGAGGTCCGTCGGTAATTTCCGATGCCGTAGAGATCGTCGGTAAATCGATGGTGAAAACTGACGGTAACCCGTTGTTTTTCCGACGATATCCTAATCGTCGGGATATCCTCTTGAAATCGTCGGAATATTACCAACGGCTTTAGATACGTCGGTAATATTCCGACGAGTTCGTGACGGATTATGTGTTTTATAGCCCGTCGGGAATCCGTCGGAAGAAGTCGTCGGAAACCCATCGGAACTATCTGACCATTGTCGGATACAGTCGGCAATCCGTCGAAAATATACGTACCTTGTTAAAATTTTCTGTTTATCCGTCGATGGTCGGACATCCGTCGGAAAACCGTCGGTTTATTTTGATAAGATTTATTCGAAATATGTGAATATCCGGTTGTGGTCGGTAACCGTCGGAATTCCGTCGGAAATAGAGAATATTCTGAAGAATAATCTTTTTACAGTTCGTAATTATCTGTTAATAATTCTTAATAATCTGTTAAAAAATCGTGATAATATCTATTTTTCAGTATAAATAAGCTATGATCTTTCAAAATTTTCACAGAACCAAAATTTTTTAAAAAATGTGTTCTTCGGGTTCTTTTGAGTATTTTCGATCGTGGATGGATAAACCTCGATATGATTCAACCACGGGGAAATTGACTGATGAATTTGCGCAAGGTGTTGAAGAGTTCATGACATTTGCATCAAAGAATAGCATGACATCGGAATACGGTAAAATGTATTGTCCGTGTATTAAATGTCGAAATCATAGATTAATCTCTGTTAGAGAAGTACGTAATCATTTGTATAGAAATGGATTTATGCCGGGTTACAAAATTTGGTATTCACATGGAGAAACTGATGCAACGATGCAATATTATGGTAGTACTTCAAAAAGGATAGATAATACTAATGTTAGGGTAGAGGAACCGGCATCAGAAGTTGATATAAACGGAGGTACTGTTCAGATGGTGAATGATGCATTTCGTGAACAAAGAGAATCGTACATCGAAGATATTAGCAGAATAGAGGAACCTAATATGGAAGCCCGGAAATTTTTTGACAGATTGATTTTGACAGATTCGATTCGTCATTTTCGCAAATAAGTTTCCAAAAAAAGTTTCCCAGTATAATTTCTATCCGCCATTCTTAGCATCCAAACAGATTATTTCTACCATTTTTAGGAAAAAAATGTTCATCAATTGATTTTTAGGGTATGCAAATAGGCGTCTGCTTGAGATGTTTGATTCTTCAGTATTTTGTGTTTATATATATTTCCGATAGGGCTTTTCTTTGTATCTAAAATTGAAAAAGATTATTTATTCGCTTAAGTATACAAACATCGAACAAGTAACAAGACCGATCTTCACTTGTCTGATAATAGACAAAATGAAGATAACCCATAATATATTAAATAGAAATACAATAACATCTCAACTGACTTATTATTTATGCGAAACTATCAAACTTATATTTCATTTGCAAATATATATATTATATATATAGCTTATTACACTGTTTTTTTAAATCAAATTTTATTTAAATATTATTAAAATTACTTTTTTATAAAAATATTATAAACATTAAAAACTTATAGGTCGTATCAAGATTACCAAAGACGTGGTGAGTCATCGACTCCGAGTTTTATACCAACTCAAGTTCCAGAATCTGCAAATGATTCTTTCCGACCAATGACAATTGAAGAATTGGTTCAGCAGCCTGGTCGTGAACTTCTCACATTTCTCGATCCGAGACGTCAAGGAAACTCAACATGGTAAATTAATTTTTCTATAATTATATTTAAAATAATTATTTTAATACTATTGTAATAAAAATTGGTTACAGTTGATGGTACTCGGCTAATATAGATAAGTACATGACATGAAGAGAATGAAAAAAAAACCACAGTTGGTTACATGGATTGTCAATGCTGAAATCAAGGTTACTCCTAGTTGAGAAAGGAATATATAACCGAGTACCATCAGCAACATCAATGAGAGCAACATCAATGAGAGCAACATTTCTTATGATACCTTTAGGTTTATTGAGAACAATATTGAGAATTTCATTTAGGTTATTTAGTTCGGTTTTGATTGGTTATTTTTGGTTTCGGTTTTGTTAATTGGAGAGACTAAAGATTCATTTGGATATTTTTATATTTCGGTTTGGTTTTAATTCGATTATACCATCAGTCGATTCGGTTATTAAATTTAAAAACCAAAAATAACTAAAAATAATTAGATATAATATGGTTCCCCAACTAAAATATTGAGAATTTGACTTAAGTTATTTGATTCGGTTTTGATCGGTTATTTTCAGTTTTGGTTGTATCAGTTGGAGAGATTAAAAATTCATTCGTATATTTTTATATTTTGGTTTAATTTTAATTCGGTTATACCATCGGTCGGTTAGGTTATTAAATTTAAAAACCGAAAATAACCAAAACTAATTAGATATAATATGGTTCCCCAACCAAAATATTGAGAATTTGAATTAGGTTATTTGATTCAGTTTTGATCAGTTATTTTCGGTTTTAATTTTGTCAGTTGGAGAGATTAAAAATTCACTCGGGTATTTTTATATTTCGATTCGGTTTTAGTTCGGTTATACCATCAGTCGGTTTGGTTATTAAATTTAAAAATCAAAAATAAACGAGAATAATTCAGTTAACCAAAACTAATCAAAATAACCAAAAATGACAATAAATAACATAAAATAATAAAAAAATAATCAAAAAATAACCGAACATAACAAAAAATTAGCGAAAGTAATCAAAATATCCGAAACAAATAATAACTAAAAATAATTCAGTTTGTTTGGATATTATTTTGATTACTCACACACATGCCCATGCATCCTCAAATACTCACACACATGCCCATGCATCCTCAAACACTCACACATGTAACATGTTTAATGTAGGTCGTTGATTGGTGTCTCTTACATATACTCTAAGAAAACTACATATGTATGTGGATACTTGAAAGCTTTTTATTGATTGAATAAATTTTAATTGATTCATATTCAAATAATTATACATACTAACAGAAAATAATATTTTATTTATCAACAAATTTTGCTTGTAACAACGTTGAACTAATCGTTATTAAGACTTTGATTGAATCTAGACATTGATTATCGTAGCTATTTTTGCATTGGAAATAAAAAAACAAAACTTTTATAAAATTATCATTTTTGTAAAGTGAAGAAAGTATTATTGTAGTTTGATGCGGTTACCACCAAAATGTGATCATCCATAGTTGATCTGTTATGTTGATGCAGTCTATAAAATCCTCATCTCAGCTCTTTTAGATTTCAAAAAATTATCAACACACAAAAAAGTCAACTAAGTTAATATAGATAAGTACATGACATGAAGAAAATAAAAAAACTACAGTTGATTACATGGATTGTCAATACTGGAATCAAAGTTACTTCTAGTTGAGAAATGAATATATAACCGAGAACTATCAGCAACATCATTGAGAACAACATTTCTTATGATACAACAATACCAAAACGAAAAAAAAAACAACCAATTTTTTTTCTTTCTTTCTTTAAAATGAAGAGTACCTTATATATAGAGGTGGAAGATTAGTTAAAATGTGCGTCTCATTCTCCTAAAATTGTTTTGAAATGTTGTTGTTAGAAGTAATACAAATTAACTCATTATTTCTCTAATACATGGTGATTTTACGATTATCATCTTTTGGCATATAAATTTTTTCATATGGTTTGTGATACAATCTTTTCAAGATTTTGAAAGATGAAAAAAATAATAGAAATCATAACTTTTCTTTTGCTTATATTCTTTTTGTTTTTTGCTTATATTTGTTTTATTTTTTGCTCATATTTTTCTTGTTTTTTACTTATATTTTTCTTTTTTTTTTTTACTTATATTTTTCTTGTTTTTTGCTTATATTTTTCTTTGAACCATTAGTTTTTTATATTTTGGGTTTTTTTTGTAAAATTAAGCTTTATTTTTAAATACTAATTTCTTAAATTATCAATTATATAATTGGAAAAAAACTACTCAATAAATATGTAAAATTAATAACCATGATTGAAAAAATAAAAATTATTCATCGTAATTTCCAAACCAAATTAATTATTTAAAACAATTATAAATGCATGAAATATAAAAAACCATAACTTAAAACTCATTTCTAATTTAATATATATTATTTACTTTTGGGAAATAAATTTATGTTTAAAATTACTATATTACATTTAACTAAACGTCATGTCATAATTTGTTTTATCCATGTTATTTTTTAATGATATGTAAATATTTTTTTCTAAACTCACTTTTAGTTTAATATATATGATTTATTTTTTTAGAAATAATTTTTATGTTTAAAATTATTATGTCATATTTGACTAATTGCCATATCAAAATTGTTTTTAGTCATGTCATCTTTTCTAATGACATATCATCATTTTTTATAAACTTACTTCTTTTTAAATATTAAGAGGACTTCTTTTTTAATATTAAGAGGATTTTTTAAAAATAAATTTATATTTAAAATTGCTATGTCACATTTGAATAAACGTCATGTCATAATTCTTTTTACCCATATCATGTTTTCTAATGACATATCATCATTTTTATATAAACTCAATTCTCTTTTAGTATTAAGAGGATTTGTTTTAGCCATGTTATTTTTAATGATATGTAAATATTTTTTTTTCTAAACTCACTTTTAGTTTAATATATATGATTTCTTTTTTTAGAAATAATTTTTATGTTTAAAATTATTATATCATATTTGATTAATTTATTTTTCAAAAATAAATTTATATTTAAAATTGTCATATCATATTTGACTAAATGCAATGTCATAATTGTTTTTAGTCATATCATCTTTTCTAATGATATATCATCATTTTTTTTATAAACTTACTTCTTTTTTAATATTAAGAGAATTTTTTAAAAATAAATTTATATTTAAAATTGCCATATTACATTTGATTAAGCGTCATGTCGTAATTATTTTTAGTCATATCATGTTTTCTAATGACATATCATCATTTTTATAGAAACTCACTTCTCTTTTAATATTAAGAAGATAAAATAAAATATATTTTTTATGATCATTTAAATTTTATATATTTTGTGTATTATGGATATAAACATATTTAATATAAACTCATAAAATGTTGAATTTTATTAATATAATCATTTATTACCTCAAATTAAATGATAACATGTAAAACAAATATATTTTACTACTAACACATGGATAAAATCTATAAATAATATTTGTCCACCATACAAAAATATGTAGTTGATCAAATGCTATCCAAGATAATAAAATATATTTTATTTAAATATCATAAAGAATTTATTTCATAATATTTAATATGTTTATATCTATAATATTTGAAAATTTAAATTATCATAAAACTAAGATTTTATATTTTTAGTAGATATAAAAAACAATATTTAAGATTTTAAATAACTATAATATCCAAAATTACTAATTAACAATAATATTAAAATATATTTGTCGATACTAATTCCCTATATAAACTCATAAATAAAATAAATTCAGTTGTCCTAAATTAAATGTTAACATGTAAAATAAATATATTTAAATGTTATTTAGGTGAAGTGTCAATAATTGATGTAAGTGTCGATACCAAGATAAGATAATCTTGGTGTAGATAACTAAAACTATATTTAAGATTATGATAACTACACCATCTAAAATTTAGAATTAAAAATAATTAAATGTCGATAGTATAGATAACTAAAACTATATTTAAGATTTTGATAACTACAATATCTAAAATTTAAAATTAAAAATAACCGATATTAGTCCAAAAATATATTTAAGATTTTGATAACTACAATATTTAATTGGATGTAAGTTTAATTCCCTATATTAATGATAAAGTCATCTCCAATTAAATGTTAAGTCATTATTTGCTCACCTTGTTGATTGTGAAAAGAAAATGCTCCTCTTTTTTTTTCATTAATGCTCTTACTCAACATAAAATAAAAGTGCATATCCCTAATATATTATTTGAGAATCTTTTTAAAAAAATAACCTTACCTTCACGTGTTATTAACAAAATTGCCATGCTGAGTTGTCAACACCACAGCGACTTTCGGCTTAAATATATAAAAAGGTTTAAATTACTAGAATAATTACAAAACATGCCACTCATATTAACTTGGTTATATAATCTATGCATTTTATTCAACTAACCAAAAAATATTGTTACATTTACAAAAAAATAATTTTTATTACTTTCACTTTTTTATACGTCAAATAAAATAATTTCAAATAAATATAAATATATTTAAGTTACTACCATAATTATAATCTCTTTTACTATTAATTTGGTTACATAACCAGTATATTTTATTATGTTAACCATAAATTATTACTAATTTCCAAAAGGGTTATATTTTTTTAATCATATATAAACTATTACAAATTCAAAATTATATCTCATTAATTGCGTATAAATTTTATAAAATTTTTATAAAAATTTAAATATATTATTTAAACTGTTGCTGTAAATATGCTTACGATAGTTTTAATATATTAAATTTTAAATATAAATATAATTAGACCCGAGTAATAAATTTTAAATTATTAGAACTAATCTATTGTACTATTTCATGCTAGAAGACTAATGGCTTATATATTTTTATACATACACAATATTAGTTTATGATCAAGAAATAGAAAACAACACTTACCAAAAAAGATAAAAAAGAAAATTGGAAAATATATGAATATGAAAATATATATTAAATACATGAAATTTAATTTATAGTTACCATCAAATATTCCCTCCATCAATACTTCATAATATCAATGGTAACGTACCTCCATACAATTTATTACACTTTATTGTTCATAAAATAATCTTTCTTTTTGTTTAATTTTCGTAAAAAAATTGTGAGCACTAATCATTGTTCCTACTATAAAGTGTAGGGTTTACTAATCCCAAGACACCTCCATAAAATATTACACTTTATTTTTGGTAATACCGTAAACAATTCCCTTTTCATTCAAATTGCCTTTCCTTTTTGTTTCATTTTCAAAAAAATATTTATGAGCCCTAATGAATGTTCCTACGATTACCTTTAAAAAACTAGGGTTTACTAATCATTTTTTCACTATATAAATCATACCTTCATCCACAATCTCTCTCACATTTTTTTCAAAACCAGTAGTATCTCCAAACTTTCTGATCTTTATTTTCCATGGCTTCTTTCAGCTTAGTGTCTGATTTAAAACCATTCAAGAATATGTGGAAAATAAAGATAAGAATTATAATATTATGGAAGCAATACTCAACTGGTGCAGGATTGACTATCGAAATGGTTCTTATTGATTCAAGTGTAAGTTTGACTTTAACTATTTTTACATATTATTTCACTATTTGTACAGCAAAAGCTAATTTGATGGTATTGTTAATTTTAAGCTTTATTTTTAAAAATTATTTTGGTATACAATATTGAAATATTGGTGATAAAGAATATTGTAATTTATTATTCTTATTATTTTTGGGCATTTTTATTCAATGCCGAAATAATAAAAATTATTTTTTCTGGAAGCTTAAAATTATGACCAAATACAAGAATGGGGTTAAAAAAATTATGTCAATATGTAATTTTTATTTATTAAATAGTTAATATAATATACGAATATTTTTTCCCGCGCAGGGCGCGGGTCTAAATCTAGTCTTGAATATTTGGTATAAGTATCAAGCTAAAAGAAGAAATTATCTAGAGATGGTTATGGTAGACGAAGAGATTTTTTCTACATTTCTCTTTTCATATATTTTCTGACTTAATAGATTTGAAAATATTTATTCATTTTTAAATATTATGTATGAGTTTTTTTTGTAGAGAACAAAAATTCATACAGTTGTTGTAGGGAACAAAAATGTTATATGTATTATGTTGTTCAAAGTTTTTTTTGTAGGGAACGATTGAGTTGTTCATATTTTAATCAACATTCAATTATTAAAAAATTAATATGTAAAGATAAACTTTATTTTCTCAAAAAAATAGCTAAAAATATACAAAATAATGGTTAAAAAGGTGTATTATATACAAATTCATGTTGTTTAATATACAATCGTAGCAAATATAGTTTATTTTATTATTTTTCTAAACTAAAAATATAAACATATTAAAAATTGAAATATATAATTTTAGTAGTTTTAAATACATAAAAATCATTTTATATAATAAATATGTAATATAATACATATAACATTTTAATAAAATATAATAATAATTAAGTTTATAATATGTTATATTCACGCAAGTAGTGAGCATATTATCTAGTTTCTCTTTTAAAAGTGATATTAATTACTATAACAAATGTTATTATTTCTACATTTAAAATGTATATTAGTTATTATGAGAAATACAAGAAGAAAAAAATATATTTGTAAACTTTCTCTATATTCCAATCTCTCTTTATATATTATATTCCAATCTCTCTTTATATATTATATTTCAATCTTTCTTTATATATTATATTTCAATCTATCTTTACATATAAATAAATACAAACACATATATATTTTATATTAATTTTTTTTGTAACAATTAAATTTAAGATTACTATTATTTTATGTACTTTATAATACTTTTTTATGATCTTCAATCGGCTAAGTATGAAGTCCTTTTTGTTTTAGTAAACTTTTCCATTATGAAATCATATAAGATTTTTCTGGTATTTTTGCATTTTAATCTGAAAATGAAAACTTTATGTTAAATTCTAATTAATTATATTTATATTATGGACTGATAAATCTTATTTAGTAGATATTAATTTATAAGTACCTCTTTGATCTGGATGAGAGAAGAAATTAGATACTTCTCCATGATATTCAGTGGATTCAAATCATTAATTTCATATGAGTTTTGCCAATCCCTTATAAATTAATAAACACAAATATTAAATAAATAAAATAAAATATCAAAATAGTTTATAAAATATATTTTTGCTTTTGTATTATTACCTCAAAATTGAAATATTTTCAAAGAGTAATTCCCTGACTTCTCTTAATTCATTTATCTTATTTTCTTCCTAAAACTTTGAATAATTATTGTTTGCACATATATAAAATTATAATTATAAAAAATCACATATAGTTTAAATATTCTTTACTATATTTTTTTTTACCTCGAACACATCATCTCTACAATGAATATATCAAAATTAGATCAAGCATGATAATATATAAACATATATTTGATTATATATTAAGTATTATACCTAATAAAAATAAAAGAGATATAATTGTACCTTTCGGATGAAAAATGATGATTTATAATTTATCTTTTATTTAAAATAGTTTTAATTTTTTTAATATTGATTATAAAATAAAGTATATAATAAAATCGAATTACACTAATGAATATAAATCATCTCTATTTTATATAGATAATATTATTAAATAGGTAAACAATTATAGATAAATATTCAACTAAATCAAACTTTTGATTTATATTTTGTTTAACTAATTTTTCAAAATTATCAATATTTTGTTTTATATTTATTATGATTTGATATTTATTAATATTCAACTAAACCAAACTTTAGATTTTTTTGTTAAAATATTTATTAATTTATATATTAGATATTAATAAGTGTAAAGTGATGAATGATCAAACCTTAATTGTGTAGGCCCTCCTAATTGCGTATATACAACACTAAAGATCACAAATATTAAAAATAAATTTACAATAAATAAATAAAATCATACCAATATAATTGAAAAAGAAATATAAAACCAGTAAGATCAAACTTTTCTTCCCGATCTTTCAGTGAAATCTTGGAAAGTTTTTCCAAGATTTTACAAAGTGGTCTATAATTTCTTAAACAAAGTTTTATGTGATTTTATGTGACAAAAATACTCAATTTTTATTATGAATTAATCTTGATTTTGATGAAAAAATCAACCAAATTATTAATATATTTGTTTAATAAATAAAATATATAGTTGACCTCGAACAAGGGTGGAAAAGTGTAGGTTTGTCGGTAGGAAAAAAGAGAAGTAACACCATATCAACATCACACAACATTGCAATTTCATCAACTTTTTTGAAAATGCATTTTTTGCGTTTTGAGAATTTGCTACTTCTCTCTTTTAAACAAATTATTCTTCTCAATTTTATATTCTTTATTCCCATTTCTTTCTTATATTTTTTACTGCCTTCTTCATATATTTATGTAGTATTTAAATTAGGGTTTTGAAGAAATATTATCTTGGGAAAATCTTCATTACTTAAATATGTGATTTGGTTTTAATTAGATTTTGTTATCATTAGATTCCCATTGGACAAACAAAGTGGTTTTTTGTTTTGTTTGACACATGAATCTTGATTATATTAATTTCAATTTTCAATCTATATTTATTTCGATTAAATACACGTTTCAAAAACTAAAATACTCTTAACATTATATGATCTAATTAAGGTGCACATAACACTATCCTTATTTTTTAAAATTTGGTTTTATTTTTAAAAGTAATACTATAAAATAGCATATTTTAAAATTTTTGTTTTAAATTTAGCACTTTAAACTTAAAATTCCAAAAATAGGACAAATTATTTTCTAAAAATAGATATTTACTATAAATTAATTACAAATATAATTAAAATATTATATTTAGATTCTTATTTTCAATTTAGGTTTTAATTTTTTCTTATTAAAAATAAAGTTTTAAGGTATTTTAATATTACATTTATTTTATTTTTGAATTTTTAAACTAATGATGCTATATTTGGAACAAAATTTAAAAAGTACTATTTTTGTCAATTGATTTTTTTATTTTATTATATTCATAAATAATGATCAAATTGTCTTTCCATTTTTAATATGTGGTTATATAAAAACATTAAAAATAGAACTAAATCCAAGAAAAGTTAGAAGAATAACCTAAATTTTGGAAAGGGTGTGTGAATCTAAAATGGTTTTTAAAGAGTTTGGTAAACTAGCATCTTTTATTTAAAATCCCAAGAATTCTTAATGATCATGTTAATAATTTTTTTTGTATTTTTCGAAAAAGACAATTTTCATATATAAAAGTTTGGGAGTTCTTTCGATTTTTATGAGATGCTAGACTTTTATGAGATGCTAAGTGTGGAGCTGCTGAAGTTGGGTCGGTTTAAAGCACAAGATAGAGTCAGTATATCAATGTCACTTGACAGCCTATGCACAAGAGGACAAAGTAGGTTTGGGTGTTCAAATATTCAATTCGGTTATGCTCGATTATTTTTGGTTGAAAAAAGTAAAAATTTATTCGGTTATTTTTATATTTCAGTTTGATTTTAGTTTGGTTATATATTGGTTTTGGTCGGTTCGAATACTCAACTTTTTATAAAAAAATAACCAAAAAAGTTTCAGTTATAGTTTGGTTCGGTTAATTCATCTAAGTTTATTTAAAAATAACTAAATATATCTGAATAAACCGAAATAACTGAAAAAATAATATAAGATGTGATATTTAGAAAATGTAATAAATTTATTTTTCTTAAATTCATAATTTTTATAATAAAATATCTATTTAATTATTCGTTTATTTTTATTACTTTCATAATTCATTATTTATTTATAAAAATGATGATTTAATTTTTATTTTAAAAGTAGTTAGATATAATTTTATTAGTAATATTTTCACACGTAAAACATATTATTTATTATTATCCGTAGTATAAATATAAATAAGTGGTAATATCACAAAGAATATAATATGATTTTGTATAAAAGAAAGTAAATGATATGATTTTTAATAATTCGGTTTTGTTCGGATATTATTTCAGTTTTTGGTTTGGTTCGATTCAATTAGTAACCAATAACTATGATTGTTCAAAATAATATCCGATTAATTCGATATATCGAATACCTTTTTATTGGGTTCATATTATTTACTCATGTAAGATAGCTGCGCTAATTCCTTATACACCAAAATGCAGGAGAAGTCTGTAAAAAGAGACAGATTAGGTCAATGCAAGTGGCATATAACGGCTTAGGGATTTGTAAGTAGATATATAAGAGTAAAAGAGAAGGCATAGAGATAGTATGAAAGGAAGAATCTTATGTACTACTTGTAATCATAGAGAGAGAAACACGTTGACAGGGTGAATGAAAACAAAGGTAATGGTGAGTGACTTAGCTGCTGAAATCTTTTGAGCTTCTCAACCCTAATTCTAATCCTAATCCTAATCCCATTTTTAACCTTTTCATTACTAAGTCATGAGATATAATATGGTTCCCCATTCAAAATATTGAGAATTTCATTTAGGTTATTTGGTTCGGTTTTGATTGGTTATTTTCGTTTTCGGTTTTGTCAGTTGGAGAGACTAAAGATTCATTCGGATATTTTTATATTTCGGTTTAGTTTTAGTTCGATTATACCATCAGTCGGTTCGGTTATTTAATTTAAAAACCAAAAATAACTGAAAATAATTAGATATAATATGGTTCCCCAACCAAAATATTGAGAATTTGACTTAAGTTATTTGATTCGGTTTTGATCAGTTATTTTCAGTTTTGGTTGTATCAGTTGGAGAGATTAAAGATTCATTCGGATATTTTTATATTTCGGTTCAATTTTAATTTGGTTATACCATCAGTCGGTTCGGTTATTAAATTTAAAAACTGAAAATAACCAAAAATAATTAGATATAATATGGTTCCAAACCAAGTTGATCGGCCAATTAAAATTACCATTCTAAACTGATCATTAGTGCTCATTGAGTAAAGAATTATAATTATAAATGAAGCGTAATGCATGGCATCATGCAGTTTGGGTTACATTGGATAAGTTGGAGGCTTTGTCGTAGCTATTTCGGTCTTAAATTTTGTCACAATATAGAAAATTGAGCTATCTTAACATGGGCGTTGGATTTGTGTCATTCTGAACTCTGAATCAAAAGTTAAGGACATTTAGTGCGGTAATGTGAAGTTGATAAGCTTGTTGAAATGATCATTCTAAACTGATCATTGGTGCTCCTTGAGCAATGGTTTACAAATGAAGCATAATGCATGGCATCACGCAGTTTGGGATAAATTGGATTAATTGGAGGCTTTGTCGTAGCTATTTTGGTCTTAAATTTTGGCACAATACAGAAAAGTGAGCTTGCTTAACGTGGGCATTGGATTCGTTTCATTCATAACTCTAAATCAAAAGTTTCGTACAATTTGGTGCAAACATGTCGAGTTGATCGGCCAGTTAAAGTGACCATTCTAAACTGATCATTGGTGCTACTTGAGTAAAGGTTTATAATCAGAAATGAAGCATAATGCATTGAATCATACAGTTAGGGTTACATTGGATTATTTGGAAGCTTTGTCATAGCTATTTTGGTCTTAAATTTTGTCACAATATAGAATATTGAGCTAGCTTAACGTGGGCGTTGGATTCGTGTCATTTTGAACACTGTATCAAAAGTTAAAGACTTTTAGTGCGGACTGGTCAAGTTGAACAGCTAGTTAAAATTATCATTCTAAACTGATCATTGGTGCTCATTGAGCATTGGTTTAAAAATGAAGCATAATGTTTGGAATCACGTAGTTTGGGATAGATTAGATTATTTGGAGGCTTTGTCATAGCTATTTCGGTCTTAAATTTTGTCAAAATATAGAAAATTGAGCTAGCTTAACGTGGGCGTTGGATTCATGTTATTCTGAACTCTAAATCAAAAGTTACGGACGATTAGTGTGGACATATCAAGTTTATTAGCTAGTTAATTTGATCATTGTAAACAGATCACTAGAGCTCATTGACCAAAAGATTACAAATGAAGCATAATGCATGGCATCTTGCAGTTTAGAATAGATTGGATGAGTTGAAGGATTTATCATAGCTATTTCGTTCTTAAATTTTGTCACAGTATAAAAAATTGAGCTAGCTTAGCATGGGCGTTGGAATTGTGTCATTTTGAAGTATGAATCAAAAGTTAAAGACGATTTAGTATGGATATGTCAAGTTGATCAGCTAGTTAAAATTTTATCACTCTAAACTAATAAATGGTGTTCATTGAGCAATGGTTTTAAAATGAAACATAATGCATGGTATCATACAGTTTGGGTTACATTGGATTACATGGAGGCTTTGTCGTAGCTATTTCGGTTTTAAATTTTGTCCAATATAGAAAATTGAGCTAACTTAATATGGGCGTTGGATTCGTGTAATTCTGAACTCTGAATCAAAAGTTAAGAACATTTAGTGCGGACATTTCTAGTTGATAAGCTTGTTAAAATGATCATTCTAAACTAAACATTGGTGCCCATTGAGCAAAGGTGTACAAATGAAGCATAATGCATGACATCACATAGTTTGGGGTAGATTGGATTACTTGGTGATTTTTTCGTAGCTATTTCGGTCTTAAATTTTGTCATAATATACAAAATTGAGCTAGATTAACGTGGGTGTTGGATTCTTGTCATTCTGAACTCTAAATCAGAAGTTTTGGGCGATTTTGTGCAAACATGTCAAGTTGATTGGCCAGTTAAAGTGACCATTCTAAATTGATGATTGGTGATCCTTGAGTAAAGGCTTATAATTAGAAATGAAGCATAATGCATGACATCATACAGTTTCGGTTGCATTGGATTACTTGGAGGCTTTGTCGTAGCTATTTTGGTCATAAATTTTATCACAATATAGAAAATTGAGGTAGCCTATCATGTGCGTTGGATTTTTGTCATTATGAAATGTGAAACAAAAGTTAACGACATTTAGTGAGGACATGTCAAGTTGATAAGCTTGTTAAAATGATCATTCTAAACTGATCATTGGTTCTCATTGAGTAGTGGTTTACAAATGAAGCATAATTCATGGCATCACGCAGTTTGGGATAGATTGGATTAATTGTAGGTTTTTTCGTAGCTATTTTGGTCTTAAATTTTGTCAGAACATAGAAAATTAAGCTAGCTTGACGTGGGTGTTGGATTCGTGTCATTGTGAACTCTAAATCAAAAATTTTGGATAATTTAGTGCAGACATGTCAAGATGATCGGCCAGTTAAAGTGACCATTCTAAATTGATCATTAGTGCTCTTTAAGTAAAGGCTTATAACACTACAAGAAAACAACGTATTTCCGACGGCCACATCCGTCGGAACAACGTCGGTAAAACCAATTCTCGACTACTTTCCGACGAAAATAGTCCATCGGGACTATTTCATCGGAAATTCGTTTCCGTCAGGAAGTTATCGGGAATTTCCGACAGATTAGCGATGAATGTCGCCGTCGGAATTTGCCGACAGATTTGCGATGAAAACGTTCCGTCGGAAATAACCGACGGATATTCGATGGTCCGCATCCATCGGTAATCACCGACGAATTATCGAGGGCTTTTTCCGATGACTTTCGCCGTCGGAAATATTGTCGATGATATTTCCCGATGGTTATAAACCGTCGGGATATAGCAACACATTTCCAACGGCGTTTCCCATCGGGAATTTCCGACGACCTAAGCCGTCAGAAACACCAAATAATTGAAAAAAATAAAAAATTTATTTTTTTAATATTTATGTTTTAAAAATATTTAATTATTTTTAAAATATAAATATTAAAAAAAAAATTAAAAATTTTTTTATTTTAAAATTTAAATTAATATTTTTAAAAATAATCATACAATTAATAAAAATAATATTATAAATATAAATATTATTAAACATTTATTTTAAATTACAAATTATAAAGGAGGAGCAGGAGGAGAAGGAAGAGAAAAGAAGTCATCAGGCAATTTATTTTTTATCATTTCTACAAAGTTTTTGAGATTATTTATCTCTATTTTTATGGACGCCATTTCTTCTTTTAACTGCTCATTTTCCTCGTTTCTAAGTGCAGATGTTGCGCCACCGGTATCTGCAACTCTCCCGAGTCCTGGATGACGACCCTTTGAAAATGGTACTTCCTGTAAAAAAAAAAATATTATTAGAAAATTTAATGAAAATTATTATAATATTAATTATATATTTAAAAAAAAAACTTACATCAAGAACGAGACGGTTAATCTCAGAACGCGGCAATTCAGAGACCAAAGATGAAGAACCAACTTGAGATTGCTGGGTTAGAATATCACTTTTTTTCTTTTTCACTTTTTCGATGACCTCACTAACGAGACCATCTTGGATACGACAAGTCTTTTTGTTCGTGTGGACGGCCTCGAGAAGTTGCAAGTGATCTGGAGGCGCTCCAATTTCTTGTACCTAAAAATAAAAAATTCTCAATTAATAATTTTAAAAATTTTAAATAATAATAAATAATTAATATAATAATTAATTTACCAATTGATCGGCCCGTCTGAGAAAACTAGTCGATCCGGCATTGTGAATATAAATGTCTTTGCCTCCTCGGTCGCTCTTCCGGTTTCCTGAATTAGTTTTCAAGATGACCTCAGCGGTGGAAGATTCCCAATAACGAATAAAGTCGTTCCAAACCGACTCATTCAACCCTCTTGGTTTATCTTTTCCCTTTTTCCATTTTTGTTTCCATTCGTTCATGTGGCGGGAAAATTGTAGTGCAGCCTCTTTTTCGAAAGCGTCTTCCACCAATGTTTTCTTCATTTATAATTAGAAATGAAGCATAATGCATTGCATCATGAAGTTTGGGTTACATTGGATTATTTGGAGGCTTTGTCGTAGCTATTACGGTCTTAAATTTTGCCACAATCTAGAAAATTGAGCTAGCTTAACGTGGGCATTTGATTCGTGTCATTCTAAACTTTGAATCAAAAGTTAAGGACATTTAGTGCGGACATATCAAGTAGATATACTTGTTAAAATTATCATTCTAAACTGATCAATTGTGGTCATTGAGAAATGGTTTACAAATGAAGCATAATGCATGGCATCACGCATTTTGGGGTAGATTGGATTATTTAGAGATTTTGTCGTAGCTATTGCGGTCTTTAATTTTGTCATAATATACAAAATTGAGCTTGCTTAACGTGGGCATTGGATTCGTGTCATTATGAACTCTAAATAGAAAGTTTCGGACAATTTAGTGTGGACATGCCAAGTTGATCGGTTAGTTAAAGTGACCATTCTAAACTGATCATTGGTGCTCTTTGAGTAAAGGCTTATAACTAGAAATGAAGCATAATGCATTGCATCATGTAGTTTGTGTTTCATTGGATTACTTAGAGACTTTTTCATAGCTATTACGGTCTTAAATTTTGTCACAATATAGAAAATTGAGCTAGCTTAACGTGGGCATTAGATTCGTGTCATTCTGAACTTTGATTCAAAAGTTAAGGACATTTAGTGAGGAGAGGTCAAATTGATAATCTTGCTAAAATGATCATTCTAAACTGATCATTGGTGCTGATTGAGCAATGGTTTACAAATGAAGCATAATAAATGGCATCACGCAGTTTAGGGTAGATTGGACTAGTTGGAGATTTTTTCGTAGCTATTTCATTCTTAAATTTTATCACAATATAGAAAATTGATCTAGTTTAACGTGAGACTTGGATTTGTGTCATCCTGAACTCTGAATCAAAAGTTTAAGACGATTTAGTGTGGACATGTCGAGTTGATCAGCGAGTTAAAACTATCATTCTAAACTGATCATTGGTGCTCATTGAGCAATGGTTTACAAATGCAACATAATGCATGGCATCACACAGTTTGCGATAAATTGGATTATTTGGAGGCTTTGTCATAGCTATTTCGAATTTAAATTTTTTTCACAATATAGAAAATTAAGCTAGCTTAACGTGGACATTGGAATCATGTCATTCGTAACTCTAAAGCAGAAGTTACGGACAATTTAGTGCGTACATGTCAAGTTGATTGGCTAGTTAAATTGATCATTCTTAACTGATCACTAGAACTCATTAAGCAAAGGTTTACAAATGAAGCATAATGCATGGCATCACGTAGTTTGAGATAGATTGGACTAGTTGAAGGTTTTGTCGTAGCTATTTCGTTCTTAAATTTTTTTACAATATAGAATATTGGGATAGCTTAATGTGGGCGTTGGATTCGTCTTATTCTGAATTCTAAATCAGAAGTTTTAGACGATTTAGTGTGAACATGTCAAGTTGATCGGCCAGTTAAAGTGACTATTCTAAACCGATCATTGGTGCTCATTGAGTCTTAAATATTATCACGATATAGAAAATTGAGGTAGATTAATGTGGGCGTTGGATTCGTGTCATTTTGAACATTGTATCAAAAGTTAAAGACCATTTAGTGCGGACATGTCAAGTTGAACATCTAGTTAAAATTATCATTCTAAACTGATCACTGGTACTCATTAAGCAATAGTTTAGAAGCATAATGCATGGAATCACACAATTTGGGATAGCTTGGATTAATTGGAGGCTTTGTCATAGCTATTTCGTTCTTAAATTATGTCACAATATAGAAAATTGAGCTATCTTAACATGGGCGTTGGATTCATGTCATTCTGAATTTTAAATCAAAAGTTACAGACGATTTAGTGCGGACATGTTAAGTTTATCGGCTACTTCAATTGATCATTCTAAACTGGTCACTAGTGCTCATGGACCAAAGGTTTACAAATGAAGCATAATACATGGCATCACACAGGTTGAGATAGATTGGATTACTTGAAGGCTTTGTCGTAGCTATTTCGTTCTTAAATTTTGTCATAATATAGTAAATTGAGTTACCTTACCTTTGGCGTTGGATTCGTGTCATTCTAAACTCTAAATCAAATATTTTGGACGATTTAGTGTGGACATGTCAAGTTGATCAGCCAGTTAAAGTGACCATTCTAAACTGATCACTCGAGCTCATTGACCAAAAGTTTGCAAATGAAGCATAATGCATGGCATCACATAGCTTAGAATAGATTGGATTACTTGGAGGCTTTTTCTTAGCTATTTAGTTCTTAATTTTTGTCCCAATATAGAACATTGAGCTCGCTTAGCGTGGGCATTGGATTCATGTCATTCTGAACTCTAAATCCAAAATAACGGATGATTTAGTGTGGACATGTCAAGATTATCGGCTAGTTAAATTGATTATTCTAAACTGATCATTGGAGCTGATTGAGCAAAGGTTTACAAATGAAGCATAATGCATCGCATCACGCAGTTTGGGATTGATTGGATTACTTGAAGGCTTTGTTTTTGCTATTTTGTTCTTAAATTTTGTCACAATATAGAAAATTGAGCTCGCTTAATGTGGGCGTTGGATTCGTGTCATTCTGAACACTGTATCCAAAGTTAAAGACGATTTAGTGCTGACATGTAAAGTTGTACAGCTAGTTAAAATTATCATTCCAAACTGATCATTGGTACTCATTGAGCAATGGTTTAAAAATGAAGCATAATGCATTGAATCACGCAGTTTGTGATAGATTGGATTAATTGGAGGCTTTGTGATAGCTATTTCCGTCTTAAATTTTGTCACAATATAGAAAATTGAGCTACCTTAACATGGGCGTTGGATTCATGTCATTCTGAACTCTAAATCAAAAGTTACAGACGATTTAGTGCGGACATGTCAAGTTTATCGCTTAGTTAAATTGATCAGTCTAAACTTATCATTGGAGCTCATTGATCAAAAGTTTACAAATGAAGCATAATGCATGGCATCACGCAGTTTGGAATAGATTGGATTACTTGTAGGCTTTGTCATAGCTATTTCGTTAATTTTATCACAATATAGAAAATTGAACTACCTAAACGTGGGTGTTGGATTTATGTCACTCTGAACTCTAAATCAAAAGCTTAAGATGATTTAGTTTGGATATGTCAAGTTGATCAGCAAGTTAAAATGATCATTTTAAACTGATAATTGGTGCTCATTAAGCAATGGTTTACAAATGAAGCATAATGCATGGCATCACACAGTTTGGGATGGTCTGGATTACTTGGAGGATTTGTCGTGGCTATTTTGGTTTTAAATTTTGTCACAATAAAAAAATATTGAGCTAGCTTAGCGTAGATGTTGGATTCATGTCATTCCGAACTCTAAAGCAAAAATTACGGACGATTTAGTGTAGACATGTCAAGTTTATCGGCTAGTTAAATTGATCATTCTGAACAGATCACTAGAGCTTGTTGAGCAAAGGTTTACAAATGAAGCATAATGCATCGCATCATGCAGTTTGAGATAGATTGGATTACTTGAAGGCTTTTTCGTAGCTATTTAGTTCTTAAATTTTGTCACAATTTAGAAAATTGACCTCCCTTAACGTGGGCGTTGGATTAGTGTCATTTTGAATACTACATCAAAATTTTCGAACGATTTAGTGTGGACATGTCAATTTGGTTGGCCAGTTAAAGTGAACATTCTAAACTGATCATTGGTGCTCCTTGAGTAAAGGCTTATAATTATAAATGAAACATAATGCATGACATCATGCAGTTTGGATTACATTGGATTACTTGGAGGATTTTTCGTAGATATTTTGGTCTTATATTTTATCACAATATAGAAAATTGAGCTAGGTTAACGTGGGTGTTGGATTTGTGTCATTATGAACTGTGAATCAAAAGTTAGGGAAATTTAGTGCGGACATGTCAAGTTGATAAGCTTGTTAAAATGATCTTTCTAGACTGATCATTGGTGCTCATTGAGCAATGGTTTACAAATGATGCATAATGCATGGCATCACACACTTTGGGGTAGATTGGATTACTTGGAGGTTTTGTCGTAGCTATTTAGGTCTTAAATTTTGTCACAATATAGAAAATTGCGTTGGATTCTAGTCATTCTGAACTCTGAATCAAAAGTTACGGAATTTTAGTGCACATATGTCAAGTTGATAAGCTTGTTAAAGTGATCATTCTCAACTTATCATTGGTGCTCATTGAGCAATGGTTTACAAATGAAGCATAATAGATGGCATCACGTAGTTTGGGATAGATTTGATTACAAGGAGGTTTTCTCGTAGCTATTTTGGTCTTATATTTTGTGACAACATAGAAAATTGTCATAGTTTAACGTGGGTATTGGAGTCGTGTCATTCTTAACTCTAAATCAAAAGTTTTGGACGATTTAATGCATACAGGTCCAGTTGATCGGCAAGTTAAAATGACCATTTTAAACTGATCATTGGTGCTCCTTGAGTAAAGGCTAATAATTACAAATGAAGCATAATGCATGGCATCATGCAGCTTGGGGTACATTGGATTATGTGGAGGCTTTGTCGTAGCTATTTCGGTATTAAATTTTTTCATAATATTGAAAATTTAGCTACCTTAACGTAGGCATTGGATTCGTGTCATTTTGAACTCTGAATCAAAAGTTAAGGACATTTAGTGCGGAAATGTCAAGTTGATAAGCTTGTTACAATGATCATTCAAAATTGATCATTGGTGCTCATTAAGCAATGGTTTAGAGATGAAACATAATGCATGGCATCAAACATTTTGGGCTAGATTGGATTACTTAGAGATATTGTCGTAGCTATTTTAGTCTCAAATTTTGTCAAAATATAGAAAATTAAACTAACTTAACGTTGGCACTGGATTCGTATCATTCTGAATGCTAAATCAAAAGTTTCTAAACCATTCTAAACTGATCATTGGTGCTCCTTGAGTAAAGGCTTATAATTACAAATGAAGCACACTGCATGGCATCATGCAGTTTGGGATACATTGCATTATTTGGAGGCTTTGTCCTACCTATTTCGGCCTTAAATTTTGCCACAATAGAAAATTGAGATAGCTTAACGTGAGCGTCGGATTCATGTCATTTTGAACTCTAAATCAAGAGTTGCGGACAATTTGGTGCAGACATGTCAAGTTGATAAACTTGTTAAAATGATCATTCTAAACTAATCATTGGTGCTCATTGAGGAATTGTTTAAAAATGAAGCATAATGCATGGCATCATGCAGTTTGGGGTAGATTGGATTAGTTGGAGATTTTGACGTAGCTATTTTTGTTTTAAATTTTGTCACAATATAGAAAATTGAGCTAGTTTAACGTGGGCATTGGATTCGTGTAATTCTGAACTACCATCTGTACTCACAAAAAAAATCTAAGAAGACAATTATATTTTCCAAAAGTACATTTCTTAAAATTGGCATATAAGGTTTCCTTTCTAAGTACTTCAAAAACTTTTCTAAGATGTTCAACATGTTGGTCTAAGCTTCGACTATAAACTAGAATGTCATCGAAGTACACTACAACAAAATGACCTATGAATTCTCTAAGAACATGGTTCATCTATCTCATGAAATTGCTAGGTGCATTTGTCAATCCAAAAGGCGTTACTAACCACTCATATAATCCACGTTTAGTTTTAAATGCAGTTTTCCACTCATCATCTTCTTTCATCCTAATTTGATGGTATCCACTTTTAAGATCTACCTTAGAGAAGATGCTAGAACTATGCAGTTCATCAAGCATATCATCTAGTCTAGGAATAGGGCGACGATACTTTACAGTGATATTTTTGGTGGCTATGCAATCAACACACATCCTCCAGCTGCCATCTTTCTTTGGGACAAGCAAAACAGGCACATCACATGGGCTCATGCTTTCGCGGATATGTCTTTTCTCCATGAGTTCAGTGACTTGTTGTTGAATCTATTTGGTCTCTAGGGGATTGGTTCGGTAGGCTGGCTTGTTGGGAAGAAAAGCTCCTGGTAGGAAGTCCTGAAATTCGGAAAAACATCCTGAAATTCTTGCAAAACAAATTGAAATTTGCTCGGAAAATCCTGCATAGATTGATTAGTAATAAAGCATTCTTTAAGCAGAAAGAGTAGGTGTGGTAAGTTACTTCCTGGATGAGGCTTGATCATAAGAGTAGCCAGCTGCTTGGTGGGAGGTTTGGTCAATTGTTTGGGCTTAGGTTCGGCTTGAGTGTTGTTCTTTTTCAAACTATTTGATCCAGTTGAACCTCCTGTGGCGATAAGGGTACTAGGACGTTCTTGTTACCCTTAAACTCAAATGAATACCTACTAGTAAACCCATCATGTATCACTCTCCTATCCGATTGCCAAGGTCTCCCAAGTAAGATATGACTAGCATCCATCGGTAAGATGTCACACAATACCATGTCTTCATACTTTCCTATGTACAAGGGAACTAAGACCTGGTTCTCTACTTCTAACTCTCCCTCATCATTAAGCCATTTTAACTTAGAGGATTTAGACCTCTTAATAACCTCAAGCCCTAGCATTTCTACTATAGTCTCTTAAATATTAAGTTTTCGACGGAAAAATTATGAATTACGTTTTTGGCAGAAAATGTTGAATTACGTTTTTAACGAAAAAATATAAAATCACGTTTTGGATGAAAAATTCTTAATTTTTGACAAAAATGTAGAATAATTTCTTGATAGAAAATGAATTTAAACGGAGTGAATTCTAAATAAAGTGACTTTATCCATTATAACATTTAAAAATATTAGAAAATTCAAATTTCATATGAAATATAAGAAAAAATTCAATATTTTATTCTATTAAAAATATTTTAATATATTTATAAAAAAGAACATTTTTAACAAATAAATAAAGTTATTACCTCTATTTAAAATAAAAAAATTACAATATTGTTTTATTAAGAATATAATGGTTATAAATAAATATATAATAAAATATAACATAAAATGGATTAAATAGGTTAAATGGGTTTGAATGGGTTTAAATGGGTTTGAATGAGTTTAAATGGGTTAGTGTAATTATAAATGAATCTAAATGGGTAACCCTATTAGACATTTATAATAAATGGGTTTTATAGGATTTGGGGTTTAAATGGGGTAGATTTTATAAGGGGTGAGTTTAAATGGGGTGGGTATACCCATTTTAACATCCCTAGTCTCAATTGCAACATTTGTACATCCACCTCCATCAATCACTAAGCTACAAAACGTATCCTTAACTAGACAGTGAGTGTGGAATAGGTTCTCTCTTTGGTCATTATTTTTGGCCTTAGTTTGTACGTTTAAGGTTCTCCTAGTAACTAAGAGTTGGCCTATGTGTGGTATGGCTATATTCTCCTCTAAAGACTCAGCATCGGATTGGTCCTCTTCTGGTTCTACCTCACCATTAGCCCTAATAACTATGGTTCTCTTATTGGTACATTCTCTAGAGGTAGTGACCAAAACCCTCACACTTAAAACATTGAATCTCCTTAGTTTTGATGCTAGAACCCTTATCCATGCCCTTAAGTTTTGAATCTTCGTCCTTAGGTTGAGGGAATGGTTTGTAATCCTTACTAGACTTATCTCCTTAGATTGAGTAAACCTAGTAGAGCTAGTTCCGGGTTTAGGGTTCTTTCTCTTAAGTTATTTCTAAAACATTATGGCTTTATAAAGAAGCTCTTCTAGTTCGACAAAAGGTGGACCTCTAGCCTATCTATGATCTCCCTATTGAAGCCGCCCATAAACCTGGCCATAGTGGCTTCACTATCCTCTTGAATATCATCCCTAAGCAACAAGGTTTTCATCTCCTTAAGGTATTCTTCTACGGACCTACTTCCTTGAGATAGATTCCTAAGCTTAAGATGTATCTCCCTCTGGTAATGACAAGGTATAAACCTTCTCCTCATGATGACTTTCATCTAGTTCCATAAATCTATAGGAAAAAACCAGCCCTTCTCCTAGAAGTAACTAATTGATCCCACCAACTTAGACCATAGTCCTTAAACGCAGTTGGGGCTACCTTAACCTTATTCTATGGAGTGTATTCTCTACAATCAAAGATTATTTCTATCTTCTTTTTCTGTTCTATGTATTCCTCAGGGTCATTCGTTCCATGGAAAGAGGGAATTTTGATCCTAAGGCCAGCTAAAGGGTCGCAAGGGTTAAGTTGATTATTCCTAGGCATCCGGTTTTCTTGTGGCCTTCTTCTCCTAGATTGCTGTGACCTAGATGAGTGACTTTAATAATTCTCAGTATCAGAAGGTGGTTGGTGTCTCCTCAGTCGGTCATTCATGGATCTTTTATCTCAGCCCTCATGGTTGCCATACTTTCATTCATCATGGCTTTAAAGGAATCGAGAAATTGTGTTGTTGGAGTTTGAGGATTCCTATCGATTGTCTGCTCCCTCCATGATTCCTGAAAAATGCTGACCAATAAATAAGTTAAATACTAAAAGGAGAACACAAACTAGAACAAACAAATCGTCAAAAGACAAAGACAAAAAGAGAAAAAAAAACAAAACAAAAAACAAAACAAAAAAATCAAACATTTTAATATCAAAAACTTATTCTTAATCTCATTTGATCACATCTTTGATTAAGGAATTCGGATAATCATCCCATTCCTCTCAAGTGCCGAAAGTCTAAGGGCTGTTCAAATTCCTTGGAAGTTTCACCTCATTCAACCTCTTGCCCAACATGTCTGGTCTTCATCATTCATAGAGAGCAAGCTTATAGTCTAAGGATCTTCAACCATCCATTAGAACAATCACTCGTTCCACATAAGTTCTCGAGACCATCCATCTTCAAGCTCACGGATTCACCATCTTCTTCACTTCCGCATCCACATTCAGTTTACTATCATTTGCACAACCTCTTGGAGACATTCAGGGACAAGATCCTAACCAGGATCACATCAATATTGGATTACATGGAGACTTTGTCATAGCTATTTCGGTGTAAAATTTTGTCACAATATAGAAAATTGACCTAGCTTAACGTGTGTGTTGGATTCGTATCATTCTGAACTCTAAATAAAAAATTATAGACGATTAAGTGTGGACATGTCAGGTTGATCGGCCATTTAAAATGATCATTCTAAACTGATCATTGGTGCTCTTTTAGTAAAGGCTCATAAATGAAGCATAATACATGTCATCACGAAGTTTGGGATAGATCGGATTACTTGGAGGCTTTTTCGTAGCTCTTTCAGCTTCACAAGTTGTCACAATATGAAAAATTGAGCTAGCTTAATGTGGGCGTTGCATTCATGTCTTTAGATCTCTAAATTTAAAATTATGTTATTTTATTATATTATCCTTAGAATTTAAACACAATTTAGTGCAAACATGTCAAGTTGATCAGCTAGTTAATATGATCATTCTTAATTGATCATTGGCGCTCATTGAGTAAAGGCTTATAAATGAGGCATAATTCATGGCATCACGGAGTTTGAGATAGATTGGATTACTTGGAGGCTTTGTCATAGCTATTAAAGTCTTATGATTTGTGACAATATCGAAAATTGAGCTAGCTTAACATGGGCGTTGGATTCATGTCATTTTGAATTCTAAGTCAAAAGTTACGGGCAATTAAGTGTTTACATGTCAAGTTGATCGGCGAGTTGAAATGAACATTCTAAACTGATCATTGTGCTCCTTGAGTAAAGACTTATAAATGAAGCATAATGCATGACATCACACAGTTTGGAATACATTTTATTACTTGGAGGCTTTGTAGTTGCTCTTTCAGTCTCAAATGTTGTTACAATATGGAAATTTGAAATAGCTTAACGTGGGCATTGGACTCATGTCATTTCGAGCTCTAAATCAAAAGTTAAAGAGGATTTAGTGCGGACTTGTCAAGCTGATCAGCTAGTTTAAATGATAATTCTAAACTGATCATTTGTTCAACTTGAGTAAGGGCTTATAAATGAATCATAATGCATGGCATCACGCAGTTTTGGGTACATTGGATTACTTCGAGGCTTTGTAGTAGCTATTTCAGTCTCAAATATTGTCACAATATGGAAAATTAAGCTAGCTTAACTTGGGAGTTGGACTGATGTGATTTTGAGCTCTAAATCAAAAGCTAAGACGATTTAGTGCGGACATGTCAAGTTGATCAGCTAGTTAAAATGATCAATAGTGCTCCTTTAGTAAAGGCTTATAAATGAAGCATAATGCATTGTATCATGAGGTTTTGGATACAATGAATTACTTTTTCATAGAGTCTCAAATAATGTCACAATATGGAAAATTGAGCTAGGTTAACGTGGGCATTGGATTCGTGTCATTCTGAACTCTAAATAGAAAGTTACGGATAATTTAGTGTGGACTTGTCAAGTTGACCGGCCAGTTAAAATGATCATTGTAAACTGACCATTGGTGCTTCTTGAGAAAAGAATTATAAATGAAGCATAATGCTTGGAATCACGCAGTTTGGGATAGATTGGATTAATTGGAGGCTTTGTCATAGCTATTTCGGTATTAAATTTTGTGACAATATAGAAAATTGAGCTAGCTTAACGTGGGTGTTGGATTCATGTCATTTTGAAATCTAAATCAAAAGTTACAGACAATTTTGTGTGTACATGTCAAGTTGATTGACCTGTTAAAATGATCATTCTAAAGTAATCATTGGTGCTCCTAGAATAAAGGCTTATAAATGAAGCATAATGCATGGCATCAGGCAGTTTGGGATACATTGGATTACTTTTCAAATCTTGTCACAATATGGAAAATTGAGGTAGCTTAATGTGGACGTTGGACTCATGTTATATTGAGTTCTAAATCAAAAGACTAAGACGATTTCAGGCGGACATGTCAAGTTGATCAGCTAGTTAAAATGATCATTCTAAACTGATCATTGGTGCTCCTTGAATAAAAGCTTATAAATGAAGCATAATGCATGTCATCATGTTGTTTGGGATACATTGGATTACTTGGAGGCTATGTCGTAGCTCTTTCATTCTCAAAAGTTTTCACAATACAGAAAATTGAGCTAGCTTAACGTGGGCATTGGATTCGTGTGATTCTGAACTCTAAATCAAAAATTTTTGGACCATTTAGTGCGGACATGTCAAGGTTATCGGCCAGTTATAATAATCATTCTATTCTGATCATTGTTGTCTCTTGAGTAAAGGCTTATAAATGAAGCATAATGCATGGCATTCCGTAGTTTGGGATAGATTGGATTACTTGGAGGCTTTTTCATACGCTATTTTGGTAATAAATTTTGTCACAATATAGAAAATTTAGCTAACGTAACATGGACGTTGGATTCGTGTCATTCTGAACCCTAAATCAAAAGTGACGGATGATTTAATGCGGACATGTCTGGTTGATCAAGCAGTTAAAATGATCATTCTAAACTGATCATTGGTGCTCCTTTAGTAAAGGCTTATAAATGGAGCATAATCCATAGTATCACGCATTTTGGGGTATATTGTATTACTTGGAGGCTTTTTCGTAGCTTTTTCCGTCTCAAATATTGTCATAGTATTTAAAATTTAGCTAGATTAACATGGGCATTGGATGCATGTCATTTTGAACTCTAAATCAAAAGTTACAAAAGATTTAGTGCATACATATCAAGTTTATCGGCCAATAAAAATGATCATTCTTAGCTGATCGTTGGTTCTCCTTGAGTAAACGCTTATAAATGATACATAATTCGTGGCTTCAGGCAGTTTGTGATCCATTGGATTACTTGGAGGCTTTGTCGTAGCTATTTCGTTCTTCAATTTCGTCACAATATAGAAAATTAAGCAAGATTAATGTGGGCATTTCATTCAAGTCATTCTCCCTCTGAATCAAAATTTACGGACGATTTAGTGCTGACATTTACGGCTTATAAATGGAGCATAATGGCATCACGTAATTTAGGATATATTGGATTACTTGGAGGCTTTGTTGTAGATTTTTCAGTCTCAAATATTCTCACAATATTGAAAACTGAGTTAGTTTAAGGTAGACGTTGGAGTCATGTCATTTTGAGCTATAAATCAAATATTAAAGACGATTTAGTGCGGACATGTCAAATTGATCAGCTAGTTAAAATGATCATTCTAAACTGATCATTGGTGCTCATTAAGCAAATGTTTACAAATGAGGCCTAATGCATGACATTACACAATTTATGATAGATTGGATTAATTGGAGGCTTTGTCATATGTATTTCGGTTTAATTTTGTCATAATAAAAAATATTGCGCTAGCTTAACGTGGGCATTGGATTCATGTCTTTCTACGTCTAAATCAAAAGTTACGAACAATTTAGTGTTGACATGTCAAGTTTATCGACTAGTTAAATTGAACATTCTAAACTAATCATTAGTGCCTATTGAGCAATGGTTTACAATGAAGCATAATGTATGGCATCACGTAGTTTGGGATACATTGGATTACATGGAGGCTTTGTCGTAGCTATTTCAGTATTAAATTTCATCACTATATAGGAAATTGAGATAGCTTAATGTGGGCATTGGATTCGTGTCAATCTGAACTCTAAATCAAATGTTACACACTATTTTGTGTGGACTTTTCAAGTTGATTGGCTAGTTAAAATGATCATTCTAAACTGATCATTGCTGCTCTTTGAGTAGAGGCTTATAAATGGAGCATAATGACATCACATAGTTTAGGATACATTGGATTAGTTGGAGGCTTTATCATAGCTCTTTCAGTCTCAAATATTGTCACAATATTGAAAATTGAGCTAGATTAACGTGGGCGTTGGATTCATGTCATTTTGAGCTCTAAATCAAATATTAATGACGATTTAGTGCAGACATGCCAAGTTGATCAGATAGTTAAAATGATTATTCTAAACTAATCATTGGTACTCATTGAGTAAAGGTTTACAAATGAGGCATAATGCATGCCATCACACAGTTCGGGATAGATAGGATTACTTGGAGGCTTTTTCATGGTTATTTCAGTCTTAAATTTTGTCACAAGATAGAATATTGAGCTATCTTAACAATGCATGGCATCACACAGTTTGGGATAGATTGGATTATTTGGAGGCTTTGTAATGGCTATTTCAGTCTTAAATTTTGTCACAATATGGAATATTGAGCAAGCTTAACATAGGCATTGGATTCATGTCTTTCTGCCTCTAAATCAAAGGTTATGGACGATTTAGTCCTGACATGTCAAGTTTATCGGCTAGTTAAATTGAACATTCTAAAGTAATCATTGGTGCCAAGTAAGCAAAGGTTTACAAATGAAGCATAATGCATGGCATCACGCAGATTGGGATAGGTTGGAATACTTGGAGGCTTTGTCGTAGCTATTTTAGTTTTAAATTTCATCACAATATAGAAAATTGGGCTACCTTAATGTGGGCGTTGGATTCGTGTCATTCTGAACTGTAAATCAAAATTTACGGACGATTTAGTGCGGACATGTCAAGTTGATATGCCAGTTAAAATTATCTTTCTAAACTAATCATTGGTGCACATTAAGCAAAGGTTTACGAATGAGGCATAATGCATGGCATCACACAGTTTGGGATACATTGAATTACTTGGAGGCTTTGTCATATCTATTTCAGTTTTAAAATTTATCAAAAAATAAAATATTGAGCTAGCTTAACGTGGGCAATGGATTCATGTCTTTCTGCCTCTAAATAAAAAGTCACGGACGAATTAGTGTTGACATGTCAAGTTTATCGGCTAGTTAAATTGAACATTCTAAACTAATCATTGGTGCCAATTGAGAAAAGGTTTACAAATGAAGCATAATGCATGGCATCACGCAATTTGGGATAGATTGGACTACTTGGAGGATTTGTCATAGCTATTTCAGTCTTAAATTTCATCAAAATATAGATGGGCGTTGGATTCATTTCAATGTGAACTCAAAATTAAAAGTTACGGACGATTTAATGTTGACATGTCAAGTTTATTAGCTAGTTAAATGGAACATTCTAAACTAATCATTGGTGCTCATTGAGCAACGGTTTAGGAATGAAGCATAATGCATGGCATCATGCAGTTTGGGATAAACTGGATTACTTGGAGGCTTTGTCATTTCTATTTCAGTCTTAAGTTTTATCACAATATAGAAAATTGAGCTAGCTTAACGTGGGCATTGGATTCGTGTCATTTTGAACTCTAAATCAAGAGCTAAGGACGATTTAGTGCATACATGTCAAGGTTATCGGCCAATTAAAATTATCATTCTTAACTGATCATTGGTGCTCCTTGACTAAAAGTAAATGAAGCATAATGTATGGCATCACGCAGTTTGGGATACACTGGATTACTTGGAGGCTTTGTCTTAGCTGTTTCAGTCTAAAATGTTGTCACAATTATGAAAATTGAGCTTGATTAACGTGGGCGTTGGATTCATGTAATTTTGAGTTCTAAATCACATGTTTAAGACGATTTAGTGGGGACATGTCAAGTTTATCAGTTAGTTAAAATGATCATTCTAAATTGATCATTGTTGATCCTTGAGTAAAGGCTTATAAATGCAACATAATCAATTGCATCACACAGTTTGCAATAGATTGTATTATTTGGAGGCTTTGTCGTAGCTCTTTCAGTCTCAAATGTGTCACAATATTGAAAATTGAGCTAGATAAACGTGGCTGTTGGATTCGTGTCCTTCTGAACTCTAAATCAAACGTTATAGACAATTAAAATTATCATTTTTAACTGATCAGTCGTGCTTCTTGAGTAATGGCTTATAAATGAAGCATTATGCATGGCATCATGCAGTTTGATTACTTTGAGGCTTTGTCATATCTCTTTTAGTCTCCAATGTTGTCACAATATAGAAATTTGAGCTAGCTTAACGTGGGCATTGGACTCATGTCATTTGAGCTTTAAATCAAAATTTAAAGACGATTTAGTACAGACCTGTCAAGTTGATCATCTAGTTAAAATGATGATTCTAAACTGATCATTGGTGCTCATTGAGTAAAGGCTTTTAAATGAATCAAAATGCATTGCATCATGTAGTTTGGGATAGATTAGATTACTTGGAGGCTTTGTTGTAACTATTTTGATCTTAAATTTTGTAACAATATAGAGAATTAAGCTAGCTTAACGTGGGTGTTGAATTCGTGTCATTTTTAACTCTAAGTAAAAACATACTCACGATAAAGTGCGGACATATTGGCAAGTTAAAATAATAATTTTAAACTGATCATTGGTGCTCCTTGAATATTGTCTTATAAATGAAGCATAATGCATGGAATCATGCCGTTTTGGATTGATTTTATTACTTTGAGGCTTTGTCTAGCTCTTTCAGACTGAAGTGTTGTCAGAATATAGAAAATTGAGCTAGATTAACGTTGGTGTTGGATTCATCTGATTTTGAGCTCTAAATCAAAAGTTAAAGACGATTTGGTGCAGACATGTCAAGTTGATCAGCTAGTTAAAATGATCATTCTAAATTTATTATTGGTGCTCATTGAGTAAAGCCATATAAATGAATCATAATGCATAGTATCACGGAGTTTGGGATAGATTGCATTACTTGGAGGCTTTGTTATATCTATTTAGATCTTAAATTTTGTCACAATATAGAAAACTGAGCTAGCTTAATGTGGGTGTTGGATTCGTGTCATTTTGAACTCTAAATCAAAAGTTACGGACAATATAGTGCAAACCTGTCAAGTTGATTGGCCAGTTAAAATAATAATTCTAAACTGATCATTGATGCTCCTTGAGTAAAGGTTTATAAATGAAGCATAAATGAAGCATAATGCAAGTTTAGGATAGATTGCATTACTTTGAGGCTTTGTCTAGCTCTTTCAGTCTCAAATGTTGTCAATGGAAAAGTGAGCTAGCTTAACGTTGGTGTTGGATTCATGTCATTGCGAGCTCTAAATAAAAAGTTAAAGACGATTTAGGGCAGCCATGTCAAGTTGATCAACTAGTTAAAATGATCATTCTAAACTGATCATTATTGCTCCTTGAATAAAGGCGTATAAATGAAGCATAATGCATACCATCACACAATTTGGGACAGATTGGATTACTTGGAGGCTTTGTTGTAGCTCTTTCCGCCTCAAATGTTGTCACAATATTGAAAATTGAGCTAGATTAATGTGGGTGTTGGATACGTGTCATTTTGAGCTATAAATCAAAAGTTAAAGATGATTTAGTGCGGACATGTCAAGTTGATCAACTAGTTATAATGATCATTCTAAATTGATCATTGGTGCTCATTGAGTAAAGGCGTATAAATGAATCATAATGCATAGCATCGTGGAGTTTCGAATAGATTGTATTATTTGGAGGCTTTGTTATAGCTATTTTGATTTTAAATTTTATCACAATATAGAAAATTAAGCTAGCTTAACGTGGGTGTTAGATTCATGTAATTTTGAACTCTAAATCAAAACTTACGAACGATATAGTGTGAACATGTCAAGTTGATCGTCCAGATAAAATAATAATTCTAAACTGATCATTGGTGCTTCTTGAGTAAAGGCTTATAAATGAAGCATAATGCATGTCATCATGCAATTTGGTATAGATTGCATTACTTTGAGGCTTTGTCTAGGTCTTTCGGTCTCATATATTGTTACAATATGGAAAATTGAGCTAGCTTAACATTGGTGTTGGATTCATGTCATTTTGAGCTCTAAATCGAAAGTTAAAGACAATTTAGTGCGAACATGTCAAGTTGATCATCTAGTTAAAACAATCATTCCAAACTGATCATTGGTGCTCATTGAGTAAAGGTTTAAAAATAAATCATAAAGGCATATAAAGCTTTTGTCGTAGCTATTTCGATCTTACATTTTGTCACAAAAAATTGAGCGAGCTTAACGTGGGTGTTGGATTTGTGTCATTTTGAACTCTAAATCAAAAGTTACGAACAATTTAATGCAAACATGTCAAGTTGATCGGCATGTTAAAATGATCATTCTAAACTGATCATTGGTGCTCCTTGATTAAAGGCTTATAAATGAAGTATAATGCATGGCATCACGAAGTTCGGGATACATTGGATTATTTGGAGGCTTTGTTGTAGCGTTTTTAGTCTCAAATTCCGTCACAATATGGAAATTTGAGTTTGCTTAACGTGGGCATTGGATTCATGTCATTTTGAGCTCTAAATCAAAATTTAAAGACAATTTAGAGCGGACATGCCAAGTTCATCGGCTTATTAAAATTATTATTCTAAACTGATCACTGGTGCTCCTTGTGTAAAGACTTATAGATGAAGCATAATGCATGGCATCATGCATTTACATTGGATTACTTTGAGGCTTTATCCTAGCTATTTTAGTATCAAATTTTCTCACGATATAGAAAGTTGAGATATCTTAACGTGGGAGTTGCATTAATGCCATTTTGAGCTCTAACTCAAAAGTTAAAGACGATTTAGTGCGGACAGGTCAATTTGATCTGCTAGTTAAAATGATCATTCTAAACTGATTGTTGGTGCTGCTTGAGTAAAGGCTTATAAATGAATCTTAATGCATGGCATCACACAACTTGAGATAGATTGGATTAGTTCGAGGCTTTGTCCTAGCTAATTGGGTATTAAATTTTGTCACAATATAGAAAATTGAGCTAGCTTAACGTGGGTGTTGGATTCGTGTTATTTTGAACTCCAAATTAAAAGTTACAGACGATTTAGATCAGACATGCTAAGTTCATCGACCAGTTAAAATGATCATTCTACACTTATCATTGGGGCTCCATGATTAAAGGCTTACAAATAAAGCATAATGAATGGCATCATGCAGTTTGGGGTACATTGGATTATTTGGAGGATTTCTATTATCTCTTTTAGTCTCAAACGTTGTCACAATATGGAACATTGAGCTTCACGTGGGCGTTGGACTCCTGTCATTTTGAGCTTTAAATCAAAAGTTAAAGACGATTTAGTGCGGAAATGTCAAGTTGATCAGCTAGTTAAAATGATCATTCTAAATTGATCATTGGTTTTCCTTGATTAAACACTTAGAAATGAAGCATAATGCATGGCATCACGCTGTTTGGATAGATTGGATTATTTAGAGGCTTTGGCGTAGCTATTTTGGTCTTCAATTTTTTCACAATATATAAAATTGACCTAGCTTAATGGGGGCGTTGGATTCGTATAATTTTGAACTCTAAATAGAAAGTTACGGACGATTTAGTGCCACATGTCAAGTTTATCTGCTAGTTAATTAATTATTCTAAACTGATCATTGGTGCTCATTGAGTAAAGGCTTATAATTGAAGCATAATGGATGGCATCACGCAATTTGGGATACATTTGATTACTTTGATGCGTTATTGTAGCTTTTTCAGTCTTAAATTTTGTCAAGATATAGAAAATTGAGCTAACTCAACGTGGGCATTGTATTCATTTCATTTTGAACCCTAAATCAAAAGTTACAGATGATTTAGTACGGATATTTCAAGTTGATCGGAAAGTTAAATGATTATTCTAAACTGATCATTGGTTCTCCTTGAGTAAAAGTTTATAACTGAAGCATAATGCATGGCATCACATAGTTTGGGATACATTGGATTACTTGGAGGCTGTGTCATAACAATTTCAGTCTCAAAAGTTGTCAGAACATGGAAAATTGAGCTAGCTTACCGTGGGCGTTGGGTTCATGTCATTTTGAGCTCTAAATCCAAATGTACAGACGATTTAGTGCTAACATGTCAAGATGATCACCTAGTTAAAATGATCGTTCTAAATTTATCATTGGTGCTCATTGAGTAAAGGCATATAAATGAAGCATAATGCATAGTATCACACAGTTTGGGATAAATTAGATTAATTCGAGGCTTTGCTGTAACTCTTTCAGTCTCAAATTTTGTAACATTATGGAAATTTGAGCTTTCTTAACGTGGGCGTTGGATTCATGTGATTTTGAGCTCTAAATCAAAAGTTAAAGACAATTTAGAGCACACATGTAAAGTTGATCTGTTAATTAAAATGATCATTGTAAACATATTTTTGGTGCTCCTGAGTAAAGGCTTATAAATGAACCATAATGCATGGCATCACACAGTTTGGGATAGATTGGATATTTGGAGGCTTTGTCGTAGCTATATCTATCTTAAATTTTGTCATGATATAGAAAATTGGGCTAGATTAAATTTTGTCATTCTTAACTCTAAATCAAAAGTTACTAACAATTTTTACCGGACATGTCAAGTTGATCAGCCAGTTAAAATGATCATTCTAAACAGATCATTGGTGCTCCTTGAGAAAAGGCTTATAAATGAAGAATAATGCATGGCATCATGCAATTGAGATACATTTGATTACTTTGAGGCTTTGTCATAGCTATTTCGGTCTTAAATTTTGTAACGACATAGAAAATTGAGCTTGCTTTATGTGGACGTTGGATTCCTGTCATTCTGAACTCTAAATCAAAAGTTACGGATTATTTAATGCTGACATGTCAAATTGATCGGCCAATTAAAATGATCATTCCAAACTGATCCTTAGTGCTGCTTGAGTAAAGGGTTATAAATGAAGCAAACTGTATGGCATCACGCAGTTTGGGATAGATTGGATTACTTAGAGGCTTTGTCGTAGCTATTTTGGTCTTAAATTTTGCACCATATAGAAAATTGAGCTAGCTTAACGTGGGCGTTGTATTCGTATTATTTTGAACTATAAATAGAAAGTTACGCATGATTTAGTGCAGATATTTCAAGTTGATCGGACTCTTAAAATGATTATTCTAAACTGATAATTGATTCTCCTTGAGTAATGGTTTATAAATGAAGCATAATGTGTGGCATCACGTAGTTTAGGATACATTGGCTTACTTGGAGGCTGTGTCGTAACTATTTCAGTCTCAAAAGTTTTCATAACATGGAAAATTGAGCTAGCTTAACGTGGCCGTTGGCTTCATGTCATTTTGAGCTCTAAATAAAAAATTAAAGATAACTTAGTGCGGGAATGTCAAGATAATCAACTAGTTAAAATGATGATTCTAAACTAATCATTGGTGCTCGATGAGTAAAGGCGTATAAATGAAGCATAATGAATAGCATAACGCAGTTTTGGATAGATTGGATTGCTTGAAGGCTTTGCCGTAGCTATTTCGATCTTAAATTTTTGTCACAAGAAAATTCAGCGAGCTTAACGTTGGTGTTGGATTCCTGTCATTTTTATCTCTAAATCAAAAGTTACGAACGATTTAGTGCAGACAGGTCAAGTTGATCGGCAAGTCAAAATGATCATTCTAAACTGGTCATTGGTGCTCCTATATTAAAGGCTTATAAATGAAGCATAATGCATGACATCACGTAGTTTGGGGTACATTGGATTACTTCGAGGCTTTGTTGTAGCTCTTTCAGTCTCAAATGTTGGTCACAATGGGGAATTTTGAGCTTACTTAACGTGGGCGTTGAATTCATGTCATTTTGAGCTCTAAATCAAAAGTTAAAGAAAATTTAAAGCAAACATGTCACGTTGATCAACTAGTTAGAATGATCATTCTAAACTGATCATTGGTGTTCCTTAAGTAAAGGCTTATAAATGAAGCATAATGAATGACATCATGCAGTTGGGATACATTGGATTACTTTGAGGCTTTTTCAAAGTGATGTGAGCATGGCTAGCAAGGAACCACAACCTAAGGAGCAGCTTGAACCAGAGGAGGAAGAAGCCATTAAAGCCACAACCTAAGGATGAGCTAGAACCTGCAGATATTGGACATGAAAGCCTACAAATCTTCAATGTCCCCATTATCCATTCCAAGCAATCCAAACTTAAGACAACACTACAACACCTTCTCAACACCATTGAGGCCAGTTTAGTGTGTGCTAATCCAACCACATTGGTTGTGATTCAAGCCACCTAAACCTCAACAAGAGAGGTGCCTTGGATTGTACTCTTTTTCCCTATTCTTAGTTTTGTCCCAATGTATTTCCTAAGATAGGTTTTTAATGAGGAAAGTCAAAGTTACTTTACCACAGCCTCTTGGTGAATCAAGTCAACATTATTTACTTCTTAGTCTTAGTTGTCTTTGTAATTCCCTAAGTATTTCCTTTAATGTTTTGGTAGAACTTTAGGAGTCATTTCAATTTCCTAGACTACTATAAGTACTCTTGTATCCTTCTTTCTGACTCATCAAACATTTTAATAGCAAATCTCTTTATTAAACTCATTTGATCATCCTCTTGAATAAGAAATTTATAAACACTTTCTTATTCCTCTCATGAGCCTGAAGTGTAAGGGATCTTCATCACCCTTGGAAGTTTCAATTCAATTTACCCCTTGCCCAACGTACCTGGCCTTTGTCATTCACACAGAACAAGCAGATAGTCCCAGGATTTTCCACCATCCGTGAGAAGTATCATCCATTTCCCCTTGTTCTCAGATCCATCCACTTAAGAGCTCACACATCCGCAAGTTACACCATCGTTTCTCCAATTCCACAACTTCAATCCATTCGTCCACTCTTCCACAACCATTTGGAGTTGATCAGGGGATTGATCCTCATCAGGATCACATCAAGTGGTATCATAGCCCTCTCCTAACCAGGTTGTATCCCTACAAACCTGTTTGCACCCTTTTGTATTCTTGCATAAACGTTTTGTAACCTTTAGCCTTCTTTTTGGGATTTGTTTTAAAATGTTTCTGGGTTTGTTTCTTGTTTAAAATTGATCTTAGATATTTGAAGAACCTGAAAATTAACTTGAAAATAATTTAAAACCGATTTCTAAAGGACAAAACTTGTGAAGCACCCAATTGGCACCATTGAGATTCTAAGAAAACGTTTTTGTTAATCCGAGTTTATCAGCTTTTTTTTTTTGAATATTTTAGAGATTAAAACCTGGACGAAACTTGTTCTTAATACTTAATATAACCAGGAATACCAATTAAAAACGTTTCAAAACGAATCTAAAGTTGTTAGACTCACCCATTTCAAAACCGGAGTTCAAAGGGTCTATAACATGCTCTGCTAGGGTTTGTCTTTGTTCTTCTGTCTTTGTTTCAGCGAATTGTTGTGTATGTTTCTGTGTTTTACTTTGAACCTTTTACTTGTTTAGTTGTCTGAATTTGTCAGGTACCATGGTAGGAACCAACAATAATGGAGAAGAATCCTCAAACTCCAACAACACAACTCCTTGATTCCTTTAAAGCCATGATGGATGAAAGTATGGCAACCATGAGAGATGAAATAGAAAGATCCATCAATGACCGACTTAGGATAAACCAGCCACCTTCTGATACTGAGCAATACTACAGTCACTCATCTAGGTCACAACACCCTAGGAGAAGGCGGCCAAGAGACAACCAACCGCATAGGAATAACCAACCCAATCCTCACGACCCATTGGCTGGCCCTAAAATCAAGATTCCCTCTTTCCATGGAACCAATGACACTGAGGAGTATCTAGAGTGGGAAAAAGATAGAAATAGGCTTTGATTGTAGGGAATAAACTCACGATAGTAAGGTTAGAGTAGCACCAACCGCTTTTAAAGATTATGCCTTAAGTTGGTGGGATCAATTAGTTACTTCTAGGAGAAGGGCTGGGGACTTGCCTATAGATTCATGGAACCAGATGAAAGTAATCATGAGGAAAATGTTTATACCTAGCCACTACCATAAAGAACTTTACTTTAAGCTTAGAAATCTATCTCAAGGATCTAGAACCGTAGAGGAGTACTTTAAGGAGATGGAAACCTTATTGCTTAGGACTGATGTTCAAGAGGATAGTGAAGCCACTATGGCTAGGTTTATGGGTGGCCTTAATAGGGAAATCATAGATAGGCTAGAGGTTCACCATTATGTCGAAATAGAAGAACTTCTCCATAAGGCTATCATGTTCGAAAAACAACTTAAGAGGGAAAACCCTAAACCCGGATTTAGTTCTACTAGGTTTAGCCAATCTAAGGAGGAAAATTCTAGCAAAGAATACAAGAATTTCACTAAACCTAAGGTAGAATATTCAAAACTTAAGGGAATAGATATGGGTTCAAGTACCAAAACTAGGGAAATTCAATGTTTTAAGTGTAATGGCTTTGGTCAGTACTCTAGCGAATCTACCAATAAGAGAACCATAGTTATTAGGGCTAATGGTGAGGTAGAATCAGAGGATGACCATTCGGATGCTAAGTCCTTGGAAGAAAATGTAGACATGCCCCATGCTTGACAACTCTTAATCACTAGGAGAACTCTAAACTTACAAAATATGACAGAAAATAATGAGCAAAGAGAGAACCTATTCCACACTCACTGTCTAGTTAAGAGCAAGGTTTGTAGCTTAGTGATAGATGGAGGTAGCTGTACCAATGTAGCTAGTGAGATTACTGTAGAGAAGTTAGGACTTGAGATTATTAAGAGGTGTAAACCCTATAAGTAGCAATGGCTTAATGATGAGGGTGCGCTAGAAGTAGAGAACCAGGTCCTAGTTCCTCTGTCCATAGGCAAATATGAAGATGAGGTTTTTTGTGATGTTTTACCCATGGATGCTGGTCACATCTTGTTAGGTAGACCTTGGCAATCGGATTGAAGGGTTATTCATAATGGGTTTACTAATAGGTTCTCATTTGAGTTTAAGGGAAAGAAACATATTTTAGTACCTTTATCCCCACAAGAGGTTCATTTAGATCAGATAGCTTTAAAGAAAAACAACACCCAATCTGAACCCAAAAGAAAACCCCAAGCCAACGGCACCGCCAAACCGCAAACCAAGCCACCAGCCAAACAACAGACTAATCCTATGATTAAGTTCAAACCAGGGAGTAACTTACCACACCTACTCTTTGTGGTTAAAGAATGGTTTCATACTAACCAATCTATGCCGGACATTCCTAGCAAAATTCAAATTCTTTTTCAGGAATTTAAAGATGTGTTTCCGGAGGAGCAACTGCAAGGCTTAGCACCAATCCGAGGAATTGAGCACAAAATTGACTTTCTAACAGGAGCATCTCTTCCCAACAAGCCAGCCTACAGAACCAACCCCCTGGAGACCAGGGAGCTTCAACAGCAAGTCACTGAAGTCATGGAGAGAGGACATAACCGCGAAAGTATGAGCCCGTGTGTTGTAACTATTTTCTTGTCCCAAAAACGGATGGTAGAGAATGTGTACTGATTGTAGAGCCATCAACAATATCACTGCAAAGTATCGCCATCCTATACCTACATTAGATGATATGTTAAATGAATTGCATGGTTCTAGAATCTTCTCTAAGGTAGATCATAAGAGTGGTTATCACCAAATTATGATGAAAGAAGGTGATCAGTGGAAAACTGCTTTTAGAACTAAACAAGGTTTATGTGAGTGGTTAGTAATGCCTTTTGGCTTGAAAAATGCACCTAGTACCTTCATGAGATTGATGAACTATGTCCTTAGGGAATTAATAAGTCATTTTGTGGTAGTATTTTGATGACATTCTAGTTTTTAGCCGAATCCTAGACAATCATGTAGAACACCTCAAGAAGGTTTTTGAAGTGCTTAGAAAGGAAACCTTGTATGCCAATCTTAAGAAATGTACTTTTGGAACAGATAAACTTGTCTTCTTAGGCTTTGTTGTGAGTACAGATGGTATTATGGTTGATGAGGAAAAGATAAAAGCGATTAAGGAGTGGCCGAGTCCAAAGAATGTTGGGGAAGTAAGGAGCTTCCATGGCCTAGCTGGGTTTTACCGGAGATTTGTCATGGAATTTAGCACTATAGCAGCTCCACTCACTGAGGTTATCAAAAAGAATGTGGGATTTAAGTGGGATCAGGCGCAAGAGGAGGCATTCCAAACCTTGAAAGACAAGCTCACACTCTCCGCGGTGCTATCTCTTCCTAACTTTGATAAAACATTTGAAATTGAATGCGATGCCTCAGGAGATGGTATTAGTGTTGTTCTTATGCTAGAAAGGAATCCCCTAGCCTACTTTAGTGAAAAAGTTGGAGGGGCCACACCCAATTACCCAACCTATGACAAAGAATTATATGCGCTTGTGAGGGCCTTGCAAACATGGCAACATTACCTTTGGCCCAAGGAGTTTGTCATCCATACCGACCATGAGTCACTCAAACATCTCAAAGGGCAACAAAATCTGAATAAAAGACATTCTAGGTGATCAAATACAAGAAAGGTAAAGAGAATGTAGTAGCCGATGCTCTTTCTCGGTATATGCTCTTGAACTCTTTTGAAGTTAAACTGCTAGGCTTTGAGCAAATAAAAGAGTTATATGCTACTCATGATGATTTTAAGGATATTTATGCTTCTTGTGAGAAGTTTGGTACTGGAAAATACTTTAAGAGTGAAGGCCTCTTATTTTATGATAATCGATTATGTGTACCTAACTCCTCTCTGCGAGACTTGTTTGTTAAGGAAGCACCTTTAGGTGCTCTTATGGGTCACTTTGGCGTGGCAAAGACAGTAAATGTATTGCATGAACACTTCTTTTGGCCACACATGAGGAGTGATGTTGAGAAAGCTTGCCAAAGATATGTAACTTGCAAGCAAGCCAAATCCACAATCCAAAAGCACGGTTTTATACCCCTCTTCCTACACCTTTGCACCCTTGGCATGATATTTCTATGGATTGTTTTGTTGGATTTCCTAGAACTAAGACTGGAAAGGATTATGTGTTTGCTGTAGTTGATAGGTTTTCGAAAATGGCTCACTTTATTCCTTGTCATAAGACAAATGATTCCGTTAACATTGCCGGATCATTCTTTAAGGGGATAGTTAGATTTCATGGCATGCCTAGGACCATAGTATGAGATAGAGACATGAAGTTCCTTAGTTACGTTTGGAAAACCCTTTGTCAAAGCTAGGAACTAAGCTTTGTTTCTCCACAACTTGTCACCCGCAATCGGATGGTCAAACTGAAGTAGTTAACAGAACCTTGTCTACTTTGTTAAGAGCTTTGATTAAAAAGCATCATAGGACTTGGGAAGAATGCTTGCCTCATGTTGAATTCACATATAATCATGGAAGGCATACTGCTTCTAAGTACTCACCATTCGGAGTTGTTTATGTGTTCAATCCCATCGCACCTTTGCATCTAATGCCTTTACCTTTGAGTGAAAGGACAAGCCTTGATAGAAAGAAAAAGGCTAAGTTGGTTAAAAAAGTTCATGAGAAGGCTCGGCTCAATATTTAAAATAAGAGTAAGATGTATGCTCAACAAGACAATAAATGCCGAAAGGAGTTAGCATTTGAGGAAGGAGACTTGGTGTGGATCCATTTGCGCAAAGATAGATTTCCGAGTGAAAGGAAATCCAAGCTAATGCCTAGGATTGAGCTCCTGAGTAAAGGCTTATAAATGAGCATAATGCATGACATCACGCGGTTTGGGAAACATTGCATTACTTGGAGGCTTTTTCGTATCTCCTTCTGTCTCAAAGGTTGTCACAATGTGGAAAATTGAGCTAGCTTAACGTGGGCATTGGATTCATGTCATTTTGACCTCCAAATCAAAAGTTAAAGACGATTTAGTGCGGACATGTAAAGTTTATCACCTATTTAAAATGATAATTCTAAACTGAATATTGGTGCTCCTTGATTAAATGCTTATAAATGAAGCTTTATGCATGGTATCATGCAGTTTGGAATAGATTGGAGTAATTAGAGGCTTTGTCATAGCTATTTCAGTCTTTAATTTTGTCACAATGGAGAAAATCGAGAAAGCTTAATGTGGGCGTTGGATTCTTGCAATTTTTAACTCAAAATCAAAAGTTACGGACGATATAGTGCCGACAATTCAAGTTGATCGACCAGTTAAAATGATCATTCGAAACTGATCATTGGTGCTCCCTGAGTAAAAGCTTATAAATGAAGCACAATGCATGACATCATGCAATTGGGATACATTGGATTACTTTGAGGCTTTGTAGTAGCTCTTTCAGTCTCAAATGTTGTGACAATATGGAAAACTGAGCTACCTTAACGTGGGCGTTGGATTCGTGTGATTCTGAACTCTAAATCAAAAGCTAAGACGATTTAGTGCATACATGTCAAGTTTATCGGCCACTTAAAATTATAATTGTAAACTGAGCATTGGTTTTCCTGAATAAAGGCTTATAAATGGAGTGTAATGTATGGCATAACATAGTTTGGGATACATTGGATTACTTAGAAGCTTTGTCATCGCTATTTCGGTCTTAAAGTTTGTCACAATATAGAAAATTGAGCAAGGTTAACATGGGCGTTGGATTCGTATAATTTTGAACTCTAAATTAAAAGTTACGGACAATTTAGTGCGAACATTTCAAGTTGATCGGCGTGTTAAAATGATCATTCTAAGCTGATCATGGGTGCTCCTTGAGTGAAGGCTTATAAATGAAGCATAATGCATAACATCATGTAGTTTTGGATACATTGGATTACCTGGAGGCTTTTTCGTAACTTTTTCAGTCTCAAATGTTGTCACAACAAAGAAATTGAGCGTAACATGGGCGTTGGATTTGTGTGATTCTGAAATCTAAATCAAAAGTTACGTACAATTTAGTGCGGACATGTCAAGTTGATCGGCCAGTTAAAATGATCATTTTAAATTGATCATTGGTGCTCTGTAGTAAAGGCTTATAAATTGAATATAATGCATGGTATCACATGGTTTGGGAGACATTGGTTACTTGGAAGCCTTTTCATAGCTTTTTCAGTCTTAAATGTTGTCACAACATGGAAAATTTAGCTAGATTAACGTGGGCGTTGGATTCATGTCATTTTGAGCTCTAAATCAAAAGTTAAAGACAATTTTGTGCGGACATGTCAAGTTTATATGCTAGTTAAAATGATAATTCTTAACTGAATGTTGGTGCTCCTTGTGTAAAGACTTATAAATTAAGCATAATGCATGGTATCACATAGTTTGGAAATAGATTGGATTACTTAGATGCTTTTTTGTAACTATTTCGATTTTAAATTTTTTCACAATGAAGAAAATCGAGCTAGCTTAACGTGGGTGTCGGATTCATGTCATTTTGGGCTCTAAATCAAAAGTTAAGGATGATTTAGTGAAGAAATGTCAAATTGATCGGACAGTTAAAATGATCATTCTAAACTCATCATTGGTTCTCGTTGAAGCATAATGCATAGCATCACGCAGTTTAGGATTGATTGTATTGCTCGAAGGTTTTGTCGTAGCTATTTTGATCTTAAATTTTGTCACAAGAAGATTGAGCAAACTTAACGTGGGTGTTGGATTCATGTCATTGTGAACTCTAAATTAAAAGTTACCAACGATTTAATGCAAACATGTCAAGTTGATCAGCTAGTTAAAATGATATTTCTAAACTGATCATTGGTGCTCCTTGAGTAAAGGCTTATAAATGAAGCATATTGCATGGCATCACACAGTTTGAGATAGATTGGATTACTTTGAAGCTTTGTCATAGCTATTTTGGTGTTAAGTTTTGTCACGATTTAGAAAACTGAGCTAGATTAATGTGAGCATTGGACTCATGTCATTTTGAGCTCTGAATCAAAAGTTAAAGACCATTGAGTGCGAACATGTCAAGTTGATCAGCTAGTTAAAATGATCATTCTAAACTGATCATCAGTGCTCCTTGAGTAAAGGAGGATAAATGAAGCATAATGCATAGAATCACGTAGTTTGGGATTGCTTGAAGGCGTTGTCGTAGCTATTTCGATCTTAATTTTTGTCACAAGAAAATTGAGAGAGCTTAACGTGGGTTTTGGATTCCTTTAATTTTGAACTCTAAATCAAAAGTTACGAACGATTTAGAGCAGAATGTCAAGTTGATCGGCAAGTTAAAATGATCAATCTAAACTGATCACTTGTGCTCCTTTATTAAAGGCTTAAAAATGAAGCATAATGCTTGGCCTCATGCATTTTGGGATACATTGGATTACTTTGTGGCTTTGTAGTAGCTCTTTCAGTCTCAAATGTTGTCACAATATGGAAAATTGAGCTAGCTTAACGTGGGCGTTGGATTCGTGTGATTCTAAACTCTAAATCAAAACGATTTAGTGCAGACATGCCAAGTTTATCGGCCACCTAAAATGATAGTTGTAAACTTATCATTGGTTCTCTCGAGTAAAGGCTAATTATAAATGAAGCGTAATGCATGGTATCACATAGTTTGTGATACATTGGATTACTTGTAGGCTTTATCGTCACTATTTCGGTGTTCAAGTTTGTCACAATATAGAAAATTTAGATATGTTAACGTGTGCGTTGGATTCGTGTCATTTTGAACTCTAAATTAAAAGTTATGGACGATTTAGTGTGAACATTTCAAGTTGATCGGCGCGTTAAAATGATCATTCTAAGCTGATCATGGCTGCTCCATGAGCGAAGGCTTATAAATGAAGTATAATGCATAACACCACACAGTTTTGGATACATTGGATTACTTGGAGGCTTTTTCGTATCTCTTTTAGTCTCAAATGTTGTCACAATATAGAAATTGAGCTATGGGCATTAGATTTGTGTGATTCTGAATTCTAAATCAAAAGCTACGTACGATTTGGTGCGGACATGTCAACTTGATCGGCTAGTTAAAATGATCATTCCAAGCTGATCATTGGTGCTCCTGAGTAAAGGCTTATAAATGGAGTATGATGCATGGTATCACATGGTTTGGGATACATTGGATTATTTGGAAGCTTTTTCATAGCTCTACCAGTCTCAAACATTGTCATAATATGGAAAATTTACCTAGATTAACGTGGGCGTTGAATTCATGTCATTTTGAGCTCTAAATCAAAAGTTAGAGACAATTTTGCGCGGACATGTCAAGTTGATCAGCTAGTTAAAATGATAATTGTAAACTGAACGTTGGTGCTCCTTGAGTAAAAGCTTATAAATGAAGCATAATGCTCGGTATCACGTAGTTTGGAAATAGATTGGATTACTTGGAGGCTTTGTTGTAGCTATTTCGGTCTTAAATTTTGTCACAATGTAGAAAATCGAGCTAGCTTAACATGGGTGTTGGATTCATGTAATTTTGGGCTCTAAATCAAAAGTTAAGGACGATTTAGTGCGGAAATGTCAAGTTGATTGGACAGTTAAAATGATCATTCTAAACTCATCATTGGTTCTGCTTGAGTTTAGGCGTATAAATGAAGCATAATGCATAACATCACGCAGTTTAGGGTTGATTGTATTGCTTGAAGGTTTTTTCTTATCTATTTCGATCTTAAATTTTGTCACAAGAAGATTGAGCAAACTTAACGTGGGTGTTGCATTCGTGTCATTGTGAACTCTAAATCAAAAGTTACCAACGATTTAGTGCAGACAAGTCAAGTTGATCGGAAAGTTAAAATGATCATTCTAAACTGATAATTGGTGCTCCTTGATTAAAGGCTTGTAAATGAAGCATAATGCATGGCATCACGTAGTTTGGGATACATTGGATTACTTAGACGCTTTGTCTCAGCTATTTTGTTCTTCAATTTTGGATTACTTGGAGGCTTTGTCTAGCGCTTTCAGGGAATTTTGAGCTTGCTTAATGTGGATATTGATTTTATGTCGTTTTGAGCTCTAAAGAAAATTTAAAGCGGACATGTCAAGTTCATCAGCTACTTAAAATGATATTTCTAAACTAATCATTGGTGCTCATTGAGTAAAGGCTTATAAATGAAACAAATTGCCTGGTATCACACAATTTGATATAGATTGGATTACTTTGAGGCTTTGTTGTAGCTATTTTGGTCTTAAATTTTGTCACGATATAGGAAATTGAGCTAGCTCAATGTAGGCGTTGGACTCATGTCATTTTGACCTGTAAATCAAAAGTTAAAGACCATTGAGTGCGAACATGTCAAGTTGATCAGCTAGTTAAAATGGTCGTTCTAAACTAATCATTAGTTCTCCTTGAATAAAGTTGATTGCTTGAAAGCGTTGTCGTAGCTATTTCAATCTTAAATTTTGTCACAAGTAAGTTGAGCGAGCTTAACGTGGGTGTTGGATTCCTATCATTTTGAACTCTAAATCAAAAGTTACGAACAATTTAGTGTAGAATGTCAAGTTGATTGGCAAGTTAAAATGATCATTCTAAACTGATCACTGGTGCTCCTTGATTAAATGCTTAAAAATGCAGGACAATGCTTAGCATCATGCATTTTGGGATACATTGGATTACTTGGAGGCTTTGTTGTAGCTCTTTCAGTCTCAAATGTTGTCCCAATATGGGCGTTTAATTCATGTCAATTTGAGCTCTAAAGCAAAAGTTGAAGACAATTTACAGCGGACATGTCGAGTTGATCAGCCAGTTAAAATGAACGTTGGTGATCCTTGAGTAAAGGTTTATAAATGAAGCAAAATGCATGACATCCTACAGTTGGGATATATTGGATTACTTTGAGGCTTTGTCATAGCTATTTTGGTCTTAAATTTTGTCACGATATAGAAAGTTGAGTTAGCTTAACGTGGGCGTTGGATAATTCTAAACTGAACGTTGGTGCTCCTTGAGTAAAGGCTTATAAATAAAGCATAATGCATGGTGTCACATATTTTGGAATAGATTATATTACTTGGAGGCTTTCTCGTAGCTATTTCGTCTTAAAGTTTTTCACAATGGAGAAAATCGAGCTAGATTAACGTGGGCGTTAGATTCATTTCATTTTGGGGTCTAAGTCAAAAGTTACAGACAATATAGTGCGGACATGTCAAGTTGATCGGACAATTAAAATGATCATTCTAAACTAATCATTGGTTCTACTTGAGTAAAGGCGTATAAAAGAAGCATGATGCATAACATCACAAAGTTTAGGATTGATTGGATTGCTTGATGGTTTTGTCGTATCTATTTCGATCTTAAATTTTGTCACAAGAAGATTGAGCGAACTTAACGTGGGTTTTGGATTCGTGTCATTGTGAACTCTAAATCAAAAGTTACCAACGATTTTGTGTGGACACGTCAACTTGATAGGAAAGTTAAAATGATCATTCTAAACTGATCATTGGTGCTCCTTGATTAAAGGGTTTTAAATGAAGCACAATGCATGGCATCACGTAGTTTGGGATACATTGGATTACTTGGATGCTTTGTTCTAGCTCTTTCAGTCTCAATTGTTGGTAACAAAAGGGAATTTTGAGCTTGCTTAACGTGTACATTGTATTTATGTCATTTTGAGTTCTTAAGAAAATTTAAAGCCAACATGTCAAGTTGATAATCTAGTTAAACTGATATTTATAAACTGATCATTGGTGCTCATTGAGTAAAAGCTTATAAATGAAGCATATTGCATGACATCACACAGTTTGAGATAGATTGTATTACTTTGAGGCTTTGTCGTAGATATTTCGGTCTTAAATTTTGTCACGATATAGAAAATCGAGCTAGCTTAATGTGGGCGTTGGACTCATGTCATTTTGATCTCTAAATCAAAAGTTAAGGGCCATTTAGTGCGAACATGTCAAGTTGATAAGATAGTTAAAATGATCATTCTAAACTGATCATTAGTACTCCTTGAGTAATGGCGGATAAATGAAGCATAATGCATAGAATCACGCAATTTGGGAAAGATTAGATTGATTAAAGGCTTTGCGTAGCTATTTTAATCTTAAATTTTGTCACAAGAAAATTGAGCGAGTTTAACGTGGGTGTTGGATTCGTGTCATTTTGAACTCTAAATCAAAAGTTATGAACGATTTAGTGCGCACATATCAAGTTGATTGCCAAGTTAAAATGGTCATTCTAAACCGATCATTGGTGCTCCTTGAGTAATGGATTATAAATGAAGCATGATGCATGGCATCACTCAGTTTGGGATACATTGGATTACTTGGTGGCTTTGTTGTAGTTATTTCAGTCTCAAATGTTGTCACAATATGGAAATTTGAGCTTGTTTAGTGTGGGTGTTGCATTCATGTCATTAATTTTGAGCTTTAAATCAAAAGTTGAAGAAAATTTATAGCGGACATGTCCATTTGATCAGCAAGTTAAAATGAACGTAGGTGCTCCTTCAGTAAAGGCTTATAAATGAAGCATAATGCATGGTATCCTGCAGTTGGGATACATTGGATTACTTTGAGGCTTTGTCGTAGCTATTTCGGTCTTAAATTTTGTCACGATATAGAAAGTTGAGTTAGCTTAATGCGGGCATTGGATTCCTGTCGGACACGTCAAGTTGATCGGCTAGTTAAAATGATCGTTCTAAACAGATCATTGGTGCCTCTTGAATAAAGGCTTATAAATCAAGCATAATGCATGACATTAGACAGTTTTGGATACATTGGATTATTTGGAGGCTTTGTAGTAGCTCTTTCAGTCTCAAGTTCTGGCACAATGTGGAAAACTAAGCAAGCTTAACCTGGGCTTTGGATTCATGTAATTTTGATCTCTAAATCAAAGGTTAAAGATCATTTAGGGCGGACATTTTTAAGTTGATCAGCTGATTAAAATGATCATTCTAAACTGATCATTGGTGCTACTTAAGTAAAGACTTGTAAATGAACCATAATGCATGTCATCACGCACTTTGGGATAGATTGGATTACTTGAAGGCATTGTTGTAGGTATTTCGGTCTTACATTTTATCACAATATAAATAGTTGAGCTAGCTTAATGTGAGCGTTGAATTGCTGTCATTCTGAACTCTAAATCAAAAGTTACAGACGATTTAGTGTGGTAATTTCAAGTTGATCGGCCAGTTAAAATGATCATTCAAAACAGATAATTGGTACTCCTCAGTAAAAGCTTATAAATTAAGCATAATGAATGGCATCACGTAGTTTGGGATACATTGGATTACGTGGAAGCTTTTTAGTAGCTCTTTCAGTCTCAAATGTTGTCATACTATAGAAAATTGAGCTAGCTTAACATGGGCATTGGATTTGTGTCATTTTGAACTCTAAATTAAAAGTTATGGACGATTTAGTGCGTACATTTCAAGTTGATGGGCTAGTTAAAATGATCATTCTAATCTGATCATTGGTGCTCCTTGAGTAAAGGCTTATAAATGAAGTATAATGCATGGCATCAAGCAGTTTGGGATATATTGGATTATTTGGTGGCTTTGTCTTAGCTATTTCTGTGTTAAATTTTATTACAATATAGAAAGTTGAGCTAGCTTAATGTGGGCATTGGATTCGGGTCATTCAGAACTCAAAATCAAAAGTTACAAAAAATTTAGTGCGTAAATGTCAAGTTGTTCGGCTAGTTGAAAAGATCATTCTAAATTGATCATTGGTGCTCATTGAGTAAAGACTTATAAATGAGGCGTAATGCATGGTATCATGCAGTTTGGGATAGATTGCATTGCTTTGATGCTTTTTCTAGCTCTTTTAGTCTCAAATGTTGTCACAATATCAAAAGTTGAGCTAGCTTAACTTGTGCGTTGGATTCGTGTCATTCTAAACTCTAAATCAATGGTTATGGACAATTTAGTGCGTACATGTAAAGTTGTTCGTGTAGTTAAAATGATTATTTTTAATTGATCATTGGTGGTTATTGAGTAATGACTTGTAAATGAGGCATAATGCATGGTATCACGCATTTTAGGATAGATTGAATTACTTAGAGGCTTTGTCTAGCTATTTTGGTTTTAAATTTTGTCACAATAGAGAAAATTGAGCTAGCTTAACGTGGGCATTTGATTCGTGTTATTCTGAACTCTAAATCAAAAGTTACGGACGATTTAGTGTGTACATGTCAAGTTTATCTGCCAATTAAATTGATCTTTCTAAGATGATCATTCGTTCTCATTGAGCAAAGGTTTACAGATGAAGCAGAATGCATGGCACCACACAAATTACGATAGATTGGATTACTTGAAGGCTTTGGTATAGTTATTTCAGTCTCAAAAGTTGTCACATAATAGAAAATTGAGCTAGCTTAACATTGGACATGGATTCTTGTCATTTTGAACTCTAAATCAAACGTTATAGACGATTTAATGCGAACATGTGAAGTTGACTGGCCAGTTAAAGAGATCATTATAAACTGAACATTAGTGCTCCTTGAGTAAAGGCTTATAAATGAAACATAACACATGGCATCACGCAGTTTAGCATAGATTGGATTACTTGAAGGCTTTTGGATAGCTGTTTCAGTCTCAAATGTTGTCAGAATATTGAAAATTGACCTAGCTTAACGTGGGCGTTGGATTCGTGTCATTCCGAGCTCTAAATCAAAAGTTACAGACGATTTAGTGCGTACATGTCAGCCAATTCAATTATTTGGAGGCTCATTATTCTATGATGATGATTGTTGCTCATTAAGCAAAGGTTTACAAATGAAGCATAATGCATAGCATCACACAGTTTGGGATAGATTCAATTATTTGGAGGCTTTTTTGTAGCTAATTCATTCTTAAATTTTGTCATAATATAGAAAATTGAGCTAGCTTAGCGTTTGCGTTGGATTTGTGTCAATCTGAACTCTAAATTAAAAGTAACGGATGAATTAGTGCGGATATGCCAAGTTGATCGGCCAGTTAAAATGATCATTCTAACTGACCATTGGTTCTCATTGAGTAAAGACTTATAAATGAAGCGTAATGCATTGCATCACACAGTTTGGGATACATTGGATTACTTGAAGGCATTGTTGTAAATCTTTCAGTCTCCAATGTTGTCAGAATATGGAAAATTGAGCTAGATTAAAGTGGGCTGTCGATTCATGTCATTTTGAGTTCTAAATCAAAAGTTAAAGATGATTTAGCGCGGACATGTCAAGTTGAACAGCTAGTTAAAATCATCATTCTAAACTGATCACTGGTGCTCATGAGTTAAAGCGTATAAATGAAGCATAATGCGTGGCATCATGCAATTCGGGATAGACTAGATTACTTGGAGGGTTTTTCGTGGATATTTCAGTGTTAAAGTTTGTTACAATTTAAACTATTGAGCTAACTTCACTTGTGCGTTGGATTCATTTTACTCTGAACTCTAAATCAAAAGTTACCGGCGATTTTGTGCGGATATGCCAACTTGATCAGACATTTAAATTGATCAGCCTAAACTGATCAGTGGTGCCACTTTAGTAAAGAGTTATAAATGAAGCATAATGCATGGCATTACGCAGTTTGGGATAGATTGCATTACTTTGAGGATTTGTCTAACTCTTTCAGCCTCAAATGTTGTCACAATATGGAAAATTGAGCTAGCTTAACGTTGGTGTTGGATTCATATTATTTTGAGCTCCAAATCAAAAGTTAAAGACGATTTAGTGTGGACATGTCAGTTGATCAGGTAGTTAAAATGATCATTATAAACTGATCATTGGTTCTCATTGAGCGAAGGCGTATAAATGAATCATAATACATGGAATCACGCAGTTTAGGATAGATTCAATTATATGGAGGCTTTTTCATAGCTATTTCGGTCTTAAATTTTGCCACAATATAGAAAATCGAGCTAGCTTAACATGGGTGTTGGATTCGTGTCAATCTGAACTCTAAATAAAAAGTTACAGACGATTTAGTGTGGACATGTAAAACTGATGGGCCAGTTAAAATGATTCTTCTAAACTGATCATTGGTGCTCCTTGAGTTAAGGCTCATAAATGAAACATAATGAGTGGCATCATGTAGTTTGGGATACATTGGATTACAGGAAGGGTTTGTGGTAGCTTTTTTGTCTCAAATGTTGTCATAATATAGAAAATTGAGCTAGCTTAGCGTGGGTGTTGGATTCGTGTAATTCTAAACTCTAAATAAAAAGTTACGAACGCGCATACATGTCAAGTTGATCGGCCAGTTAAATTGATCTTTCTAAGATGATCATTGGTGCTAATTGAGCAAAGGTTTACAAATAAAGCATAATGCGTAGCATCACACAGTTTGGGATAGAGTTAATTAGTTAGAGGCTTTCTTGTAGCTATTTCGGTCTTAAATTTTGTCACAATATAGAAAATTGAGTTAGCTTAACGTGAGCTTTGGATTCATGTCATTCTTACCTCTAAATTAAAGGTTACATACGATTTAGTGCGGATATGTCAAGTTGATCGGCCTATTAAAATGATTATTCTAAACGGATCATCGGTGCTCCTTGAGTAAATGCATCACGCAGTTTGGGATACATTTGATTACTTGTAGGCTTTGTCGTAACTATTTTTATCTTAATATTTGTCACAACATAGAAACTTGAAGTAGCTTAACGTTGGCTTTGGATTCGTGTCATTATGAACTTTAAATTAAACGTTACAGATGATTTAGTGCAGACATGTCAAGTTGATCGATGAGTTAAAATGATCATTTTAAACTGATCATTGGTGGTCCTTGAGTGAAGGCTTATAAATGAACCATAATACATGGCATCACACTGTGTTAGATACATTGGATTACTTGGAGGCTTTGTGGTAGCTCTTTCAGTCTCGACTACTGTCACAATATTGAAAATTGAGCTAGCTTGATGTGGGCGTTGGATTGGTGTCATTCTGACCTCTAAATCAAAAGTTACGGACTATTTAGTGTGGACATGTCAAGTTGATCGGCCCATTAAAATGATAATTATAAACTTATCATTGGTGCTCAATGAGTAAAGGCTTATAAATGAACTATAATGCATGGCATCACGCTGTTTTAGATGCATTGGATTACTTGGAGGCTTTGTGGTAGCACTTTCAGTCTCAATTGTTGTCACAATATAGAAAGTTGAGCTAACTTAACGTGGGCTTTGGATTGGTGTCAATCTAACCTCTAAATCAAAAGTTACGGACGATTTAGTGTGGACATTCAAGTTGATCGGCCAGTTAAAATAATAATTCTAAACTGATCATTGGTGCTCCTTGAGTAAACGCTTATAAATGAAACATAATGCATGACATCATGCAGTTTGGGATAAATTGGATTACTTGAAGACTTTGTGTTAGCTCTTTCAGTCTCAACTGTTGTCACAGTATATAAAATTGATCTATCTTAATGTGGGCGTTAGATTCCTGTCATTCCGAACTATAAATTAGAAGTTATAGATGATTTAGTGCATACATGTGAAGTTGATCGGCCAGTTAAAATGATCACTCTAAATTGATCATTGGTTCTAATTGAGTAAAGACTCATAAATGAAGTGTAATGCATGACATCACACAGTTTGGGATACATTGGATTACTTGGATGCTTTATCGTAGCTCTTTTAGTCTCAAATGTTGTTACAATATGGAAAATTGAGCTAGCTTTGTGGGTTGTTGATTCATGTTATTTTGAGCTCTAATTCAAAAGTTAAAGACGATTTGGTGCAGACATGTCAAGTTAATCAACTAGTTAAAATTGCATTCTAAATTGATCATTCGTACTCATTGAGTTAAAGCGTATAAATTAAGCATAATGTGTGGCATCATGCAATTTAAGATAGATTGGATTACGTGGAGAATTTTTCGTAGCTATTTCTAATGTTAAAGACCCTTTAGTGTGGACATGTCAAGTTGATCACCCAGTTAAAATGATCATTCTAACTCGTTGAGAAAATGCGTATAAATGAAGCATAATGAATGATATCACGTAATTTGGGATAGATTGGATTACTTGAAGGGTTTGTCGTAGCTATCTATGTCTTAAATTTTGTCAAAAAATAGAATACTAAGCTAGCTTATTGTGGGCATTTTATTCGTGTCGTTCTAACCTTGAAATCAAATGTTAAACACGATTTAGTGCGGACATGTCAAATTGACTGGAAAGTTAAAGTGATCATTCTAAACTTATCATTTGTGCTCCTTTAGTAAAAGCTTATAAATGAAGCATAATGCATGGCATCTTGCAGTTTAGGATATATTGGATTACTCGAAGGCTTTGTGGTAGCTTTTTCAGTCTGAAAAGTTGTCACATTATAGAAAACTAAGATAGGTTAACGTGGGCGTTGGATTCGTGTCATTCGTTACTCTAAATCAAAAGTTACGGATGATTTAGTGCGGACATGTCAAGTTGATGGGCCAGTTAAAATGATCATTTTAAACTTATCGTTGTAGCTCTTTGGGCAAAGACTTATAAATGAAGCATAATGCATGGCAAAAGTTGTCGTAGCTATTTCGCTCTTAAATTTTATCACAATATAGAATATTGAGCTAGCTTAACGTGGGCATTGGATTCATATCATCGTAAACTCTAAATAAAAGCCATGGACGATTGATTTAGTGCGGACATGTCAAGTTTATCGGCTAGTTAAATTAATCATTCTAAACTGAACATTGGTGCTCATTGAGCAAAGGTTTACTAATGAAGCCTAATGCATGGCATCACGAAGTTTGGGATAGATTGGATTACTTTGAGGCTTTGTTGTAGCTATTTCTGTCTCAAATGTTGTCACAATATGGAAAATTGAGCTAGCTTAACGTTTGTGTTCGATTCATGTTATTTTGAGCTCCAAATCAAAAGTTAAAGACGATTTAGTGTGGACATGTCACTTGATCAGGTAGTTAAAATGATCATTATAAACTGATCATTGGTTCTCATTGAGCGAAGGCGTATAAATGAATCATAATACATGGAATCACACAGTTTAGGATAGATTCGATTATATGGAGGCTTTGTCATAGCTATTTCGGTCTTAAATTTTGCCACAATATAGAAAATCGAGCTAGCTTAACATTGGTGTTGGATTCGTGTCAATCTGAACTCTAAATAAAAAGTTACAGACGATTTAGTGTGGACATGTAAAACTGATGGGCCAGTTAAAATGATTCTTCTAAACTGATCATTGGTGCTCCTTGAGTAAAGGCTTATAAATGAAGCATAATGAGTGGCATCATGTAGTTTGGGATACATTGGATTACAGGAAGGGTTTGTGGTAGCTTTTTTTGTCTCAAATGTTGTCATAATATAGAAAATTGAGCTAGCTTAGCGTGGGTGTTGGATTTGTGTAATTCTGAACTCTAAATAAAAAGTTACGAACGCGCATACATGTCAAGTTGATCGGCCAGTTAAATTGATCTTTCTAAGATGATCATTGGTGCTAATTGAGCAAAGGTTTACAAATAAAGCATAATGCGTAGCATCACACAGTTTGGGATAGAGTTGATTACTTAGAGGCTTTCTTGTAGCTATTTCGGTCTTAAATTTTGTCACAATATAGAAAATTGAGTTAGCTTAACCTGAGCTTTGGATTCGTGTCATTCCTACCTCTAAATTAAAGGTTACATACGGTTTAGTGCGGATATGTCAAGTTGATCGGCCAGTTAAAATGATCATTCTAAACTGATCATCGGTGCTCCTTGAGTAAATGCATCACGCAGTTTGGGATACATTTGATTACTTGTAGGCTTTGTCGTAGCTATTTTTATCTTAATATTTGTCACAACATAGAAACTTGAAGTAGCTTAACGTTGGCTTTGGATTCGTGTCATTATGAACTTTAAATTAAACGTTACAGATGATTTAGTGCAGACATGTCAAGTTGATCGATGAGTTAAAATGATCATTTTAAACTGATCATTGGTGGTCCTTGAGTGAAGGCTTATAAATGAACCATAATACATGGCATCACACTGTTTTAGATACATTGGATTACTTGGAGGCTTTGTGGTAGCTCTTTCAGTCTCGAATACTGTCACAATATTGAAAATTGAGCTAGCTTGATGTGGGCGTTGGATTGGTGTCATTCCGACCTCTAAATCAAAAGTTACGGACTATTTAGTGTGGACATGTCAAGTTGATCGGCCCATTAAAATGATAATTATAAACTTATCATTGGTGCTCAATGAGTAAAGGCTTATAAATGAACTATAATGCATGGCATCACACTGTTTTAGATGCATTGGATTACTTGGAGGCTTTGTGGTAGCACTTTCAGTCTCAACTGTTGTCACAATATAGAAAGTTGAGCTAACTTAACGTGGGCTTTGGATTGGTGTCAATCTAACCTCTAAATCAAAAATGTGGTAGCACTTTCAGTCTCAACGGACGATTTAGTGTGGACAGTCAAGTTGATCGGCCAGTTAAAATAATAATTCTAAACTGATCATTGGTGCTCCTTGAGTAAACGCTTATAAATGAAACATAATGCATGACATCATGCAGTTTGGGATAAATTAGATTACTTGAAGACTTTGTGTTAGCTCTTTCAGTCTCAACTGTTGTCACAGTATATAAAATTGATCTATCTTAATGTGGGCGTTAGATTCCTGTCATTCCGAACTATAAATCAGATGTTACAGACGATTTAGTGCATACATGTGAAGTTGATCGGCCAGTTAAAATGATCACTCTAAATTGATCATTGGTTCTAATTGAGTAAAGACTCATAAATGAAGTGTAATGCATGACATCACACAGTTTGGGATACATTGGATTACTTGGATGCTTTATCGTAGCTCTTTTAGTCTCAAATGTTGTTACGATATGGAAAATTGAGCTAGCTTTGTGGGTTGTTGATTCATGTTATTTTGAGCTCTAATTCAAAAGTTAAAGACGATTTGGTGCAGACATGTCAAGTTAATCAGCTAGTTAAAATTACATTCTAAATTGATCATTCGTACTCATTGAGTTAAAGCGTATAAATTAAGCATAATGTGTGGCATCATGCAATTTAAGATAGATTGGATTACGTGGAGAATTTGTCGTAGCTATTTCTAATGTTAAAGACCCTTTAGTGCGGACATGTCAAGTTGATCACCCAGTTAAAATGATCATTCTAACTCGTTGAGAAAATGCGTATAAATGAAGCATAATGCATGACATCACGTAATTTGGGATAGATTGGATTACTTGAAGGGTTTGTCGTAGCTATCTATGTCTTAAATTTTGTCAAAAAATAGATTACTAAGCTAGCTTATTGTGGGCATTTTATTCATGTCGTTCTAACCTCGTAATCAAATGTTAAACACGATTTAGTGCGGACATGTCAAATTGACTGGCAAGTTAAAGTGATCATTCTAAACTTATCATTTGTGCTCCTTTAGTAAAAGCTTATAAATGAAGCATAATGCATGGCATCTTGCAGTTTAGGATATATTGGATTACTCGAAGGCTTTGTGGTAGCTTTTTCAGTCTGAAAAGTTGTCACATTATAGAAAACAGAGCTAGGTTAACGTGGACGTTGGATTCGTGTCATTCGTTACTCTAAATCAAAAGTTACGGATGATTTAGTGCGGACATGTCAAGTTGATGGGCCAGTTAAAATGATCATTTTAAACTTTCATTGTAGCTCTTTGGGCAAAGACTTATAAATGAAGCATAATGCATGGCAAAAGTTGTCGTAGCTATTTCGCTCTTAAATTTTATCACAATATAGAATATTGAGCTAGCTTAACGTGGGCATTGGATTCATGTCATCGTAAACTCTAAATAAAAGCCATGGACGATTGATTTAGTGCGGACATGTCAAGTTTATCGGCTAGTTAAATTAATCATTCTAAACTGAACATTGGTGCTCATTGAGCAAAGGTTTACTAATGAAGCCTAATGCATGGCATCACGAAGTTTGGGATAGATTGGATTACTTTGAGGCTTTGTTGTAGCTATTTCTGTCTCAAATTTTATCACAATGTAGAAAATTAAGATAGCTTAACGTGGGTGTTTGATTCGGGTCATTCTGAACTCTAAATCAAAAGTTACGGACGATTTAGTGCGGATATATCAAGTTGATCGACCGGTTAAAATAATAATTCTAAACTGATCATTGGTTCTCCTTGAGTAAAAGCTTATAAATGAAGCATAATGCATGGCATCATGCCGTTTAGGATGTATTAGATTACTTGAACGCTTTGTGGTAGCTCTATGAGTCTTCAATGTTGTTACAATATAGAAAATTGAGCTAGATTAACGTTGGCGTTGGATTCATGTTATTTTGAACTCTAAATCAAAAGTTATAGACAATTTAGTGCAGACATATCAAGTTAATCGGCCAGTTAAAATGATCATTCTAAACTGATCAATGGTGCTCCTTGAATAGGCTTATAAATTTAGCATAATGCGTGGCATCATGCAGTTTGGGATACATTGGATTACTTGAAGGTTTTGTGGTAGCTTTTCAGTCTCAAATGTTGTCACAATATAGAAAATTGAGCTAGCTTAATGTGGGCGTTGAATCCATGTCATTCTGAACTTTAAATCAAAAGTTGCAGACGATTTAGTGCATACATGTCAGGTTGATCGGCTAGTTAAAATCATGATTCTAAACAGATCATTGGTGCTCATTGAGCAAAGATTTATAAATGAGGCATAATACATGGAATCACGCAGTTCGGGATACATTGAATTACTTGGAGGCTTTGTCGTAGCTCTTTCAATCTCAAATATTGTCACAATATTGAAAATTGAGCTAGATTAATGTGGGTGTTGGATTTCATGTCATTTGGAGCTCCAATTCAATAGTTAAAGACGATATAGTGCGTACATGTCAAGTTGATCAGCTAATCAAAACCATCATTCTAAACTGATCAATGGTGCTCATTGGGCAAAGGTTTGCATATCAAGCATAATGCATAGCTTCACACAGTATGGGACAGATTGGATTACTTGGAGGATTTGTCATAGCTCTTTCAATCTCAAATGTTGTCAAAATATTCAAAATTGAGATAGATTATGGGCAATGTATTCATGTCATTTTGAGCTCTAAATTAAAAATTAAAGACGATTTAGTGTGGAAATGTTAAGTTCATCCGCTTGTTAAAATCATCATTCTAAACTGATCATTGGTGCTCCTCGTGCAAAGGTTTACAAATGAAGCATAATGCATGGCATCACGCAGTTTGGGATAGATAGGATTGCTTGAAGGCCTTGTCGTAGCTATTATGATCTAAAATTTTATCACAATATAGAAAATTGAGCTAGTTTAATGTGGGCGTTTGATTAGTGTCAATCTGAACTCTAAATCAAAAGTTACGGATGATTTGATGTGGACAAGTCAAGTTTGTGTGCTAGTTAAATGTATCATTCTAAACTGATCATTGGCGCTCACTGAGCAAACATTTACAAATGAAGCATAATGCATGGCATCACGCAGTTTGGGATAGATTGCATTACTTGAAGGCTTTGTCATAGCTATTTTGGTCTTAATTTTTTGCATAATATAGAAAATTAAGCTAGCTTAATGTGGGCGTTAGATTTGTGTCATTCGGAACTTTAGATCAAAAGTCATGGACGATTTAGTGCGGACATGTCAAATGGATTGACCAGTTAAAATGATCATTCTAAACTAATAATTGGTGCTCCTTGTGTAAAGGCTTATAAATGAAGCATAATGCATGACATCACCTAGTTTAGGATAGATTGGATTACTTGGAATCGTTGTCATAGCTATTATGGTCTTAAATTTTATCACAATATAGAACATTGAGCTAGCTTAACATGGGCATTGGACTCATGTCATTCTGAGCTCTAAATCAAAAGTTACGGACGACTGAGTGCGGACAAGTCAAGTTGATCAACTAGTTAAAATCTTCATTCTAAACTGATCACTAGTGCTCATTGAGCAAAGGTTTACAAATGAAGCATGATATATGGCATCACGCATTTCGAAATATATTGAATTACTTGTAGGCTTTGTCGTAGCTCTTTCAATCTCAAATGTTGTCACAATATTGAAAATTGAGCTAGATTAATGTGGGCGTTGGATTTCATGTGATTTTAAGTTCCATTTCAAAAGTAAAAGATGATTTAGTGCAGACATGTCAAGTTGATCATCAAATTAAATTCATCATTCTAAATTGATCATTGGTGTTCATTGAGCAATTGTTTGCATAGAAGCATAATGCACGGCAGCACACAGTATGGGATAGATTGGATTACTTGGAGGATTTGTCGTAGCTCTTTCAGTCTCAAATTTTGTCACAATATTCAAAATTGAGCTAGATTAACATGGGCATTGGATTCATGTCTTTTTGAGCTCTAAATTAAAAGTTAAAGACGATTGTTTGCGAACATGTCAAGTTGATCAGGTAGTTAAAATCATCATTGGTGCTCATAGTGCAAAGGTTTAGAAATGAAACATAATGCATGGTATTACGCAGTTTGGGATATATTGGATTACTTTGAGGCACTGTCATAGCTATTTCGGTATCAAATTTATAATCATATAGAAAATTGAGCTAGTTTAATGTGGGCGTTGGTTTCGTGTCATTATGAACTCTAAGTCAAAAGTTAGACATGATTTAGTACGGACATGTCAAGTTTATCCGCTAGTTAAATTGATCATTCTAAACTGGTCATTGGTACTCATTGCGAAAAGGTTTACAAATGAAGCATAATGCATGGCATCGTGCAGTTTCGGATAGATTGGATTAATTGGAAGCTTTGTCGTAGCTATTTCAGTCTTTAATTTCATCAAAATATAGAAATTTGAGCTAGCTTAAAATGGACGTTTGATTCATGTCATTCTGAAGACTAAATCAAAAGTTACACATTATTTAGTGCGGACATGTCAAGTCGATCGCCTAGTTAAATGATCATTCTAAACTGATCATTGGTGCTCCTTGAGTAAAGGCTTATAAATGAAGCATAATGCATGGCATCACACAATTTATGATAGATAGGATTACTTGGAGGCTTTGTCATAGCTATTGCAGTCATAAATTTTATCACAATATAGAATACTGAGCTAGCTTAATGAGGCATTGGATTTGTGTCATTTTGAACTTTAAATCAAAAGGTACGAAAGATTTAGTGCGGACATGTCAAGTTGATTAGCTAGTCAAAATCATCATTCAAAACTGATCATTGGTGCTCATTGAGCAAAGGTTTACAAATGAAGCATAATGCATAACATCACGCAGTCTGGGATAGATTGGATTAGTTGGAGGATTTTTCGTAGCTCTTTCAGTCTCAAATGTTGTCACAATACTGAAATTGAGGTAGATTAACGTGGGCGTTGGATTCATGTCATTTCAAGCTGTAAATCAAAAGTGAATGACGATTTAGTGCGGACATGTCAAGTTGATCAGCAAGTTAAAATCATCATTCTAAACTGATCATTGGTGCACATTGAGCAAAGGTTTACAAATGAAGCATAATGCATGGCATCACGCAGTCTGGGATAGATTGGATTAGTTGGAGGCTTTGTCGTAGCTCTTTCAGTCTCAAATATTGTCACAATATAGAAAACTGAGGTAGATTAATGTGGGCGTTGGATTCATGTCATTTTGAGCTCTAAATCAAAAGTTTAAGACGATTTAGTACGGACATGTCAAGTTGATCAGATAGTTAAAATCATCATTGGTGCTCTTAGTGCAAAGGTGTAAAAGTGAAGCATAATGCATATTATAATGCAGTTTGGGATACATCGGATTACTTGGAGGCTTTGTCGTAGCTGTTTTAGTCTTAAATTTTATAACAATATAGAAAATTGAGGTAGCTTAATGTGGGCGTTTGATTCGTGTCATTCTGAACTCTAAATTAAAAGTTACAAACGATTTAGTGCGTACATATCAAGTTGATCGGCGAGTTAAAATGATCATTCAAAACTGATCATTTTTGCTCCTTGAGTAATGACTCATAAATGGACCATAATCCATGGCATCACGCAGTATGGGATACATTGGATTATTTGGAGGCTTTTCCATAACTTTTTCAGTCGCAAATATTGTCACAATAATGAAAATTGAGCGTTGGATTCATGTCATTTTAAGTTCTAAATCAAATGTTAAAGACGATTTAGTGCGAATATGTCAAGTTGATCAACTAGTTAAAATGATCATTTTAAACTGATCATTAGTTCTCAATCAGCAAATGTTTAAAAAGAAGCATAATGCATGGCATCACAGAATTTGGGATATATTGGATTTTTTAAAGGCTTTGTTGTAGCTATTTCAGTCTTACATTTTCTCACAATAAAGAATATTGAGTTAGCTTAACATGGGAGTTGGATTCATGTCATTCTGACTCCAAACCAAAAGTTACTGACGATTTTGTGTGGACATGTGAAGTTGATCGGGCTGTTAAAATGATCATTCTAAAATGTTCATTGCTGCTCCTTGAGCAAAGACTTATAAATAAAGCATAATGCATGGAATCATGCAGTTTAGGATAGATTGGATTACTTGGACGCTTTGTCGTAGCTATTTTGGTCTTAAACTCTGTCAAAATATAGAATTTGAGCTAGCGTAACGTTGGCATTGGATTCGTGTGATTCTGAACTCTAAATCCGAAGTTACGGAAGATTTTTTGTGGACATGTCAAGTTAATCGGCCACTTAAAGTGATCACTCTAAACTGATCATTGGTGCTCCAGAGTAAAGGCTTATAAATGGAGCATAATCCATGGCATCTCGCAATTTCGTATATATTGGATTACTTGGAGTCTTTGTCGTAGGTCTTTCCGTCTCAAATATTGTCACAATATTGAAAACTGAGGTAGATTAACGTGGGCGTTGGATTCATGTTATTTTGATCTCTAAATCAAATGTTAAAGACGATGTTTTGTGGACATGTCAAGTTGATGATCTAGTTAATATGATCATTCTAAACTGATCATTGGTGCACATTAAGCAAAGGTTTAAAAATGAAGCATAATACATGGAGTCACGCAGTTTGTACCTATTTCGGCCTTAAATTTTGTCGTAATATACAATTTTGACCTAGCTTAACGTGGGCGTTGGATTCATGTCATTCTGAAGTCTAAATCAAAAGTTACGGAAGATTTAGTGTGGATAGGTCAAGTTGATCGGCCATTTGAAATCATCATTCTAAACTGATCATGGCTTCTCCTTGAGTAAAAGCTTATAAATGAAGCATAATGCATAACATAACACAATTTGGGATACATTGGATTACTAGGAGGCTTTGTCGTAGCTCTTTCAATCTCAAATGTTGTCACAATATAGAAAATTGAGCTAGCTTGACGTGGGCATTGGATTCATGTCATTCGGAAATCTAAATCAAAAGTTATGGACGATTCAGTGCGGACATGTCAAGTGATCAGCCAGTTAAAATGATCATTCGAAACAGATCATTGGTGCTCATTGACAAAAGGTTTAAAAAAGAAGTATAGCTCTTCGGTCTAAAATGTTGTCACATGATTCAAAGTTGAGCTAGATTAACGTGGGGGTTGGATTTTTTCATTCTAAACCCTAAATCAAAACTTATAGACAATTTGGTGCATTCATGTCAAGTTGATCGCCCAATTAAAATAATCATTCTTAACTGATCATTGGTGCTCATTGAGTAAAGGCTTATAAATGAAGCATAATTTATGGCATCAAGCAGTTTGGGATACATTGGATTACCTGGATGCTTTGTCGTAGCTATTTTGGTCTTAAATTTTGTCACAATATAGAAAATTGAGCAAGCTGAACATGGGCATTGGATTCATGTCATTCTGAACTCGAAATCAAATGTTACAGACGATTTGTGCTAACATGTCAAGTTTATCGGGTAATTAAATTGAAGATTCTAAGTAAATCAATGGTGTCCATTGAGCAAAGGTTTACAAATGAAGCATAATGCATGGTATCACGCAGTTTGGGATAGATATGATTACTTGGAGGCTTGTTCGTAGCTATTACAATCTTAAATTCATTATAATATCGAAAATTGAGATAGCTTAACGTGGACGTTGGATTCGTGTCATTCTGAACTCTAAATCAAAAGTTACGGACGATTTAGTGCGGACATGCCAAGTTTATTGGCTAGTTAAATTGATCATTCTTGTAGCTATTTCAGTCTTAAATTTTGTGACAATATAGAAAATTTATCAAGCTTAACGTGGGGCTGGGTTTATGTCATTTTGAACTCTAAATCAAAAGTTACGGACGATTCAGTGCGAACATGTTAAGTTGATCGGCCAGTTAAAATGATCATTCTAAACTGATCAATGGTGCTCATTGTGAAAAAGTTTAAAAATCAAGTATAGCTCTTCAGTCTCAAATGTTATCACAAGATATAAAGTTGAGCTAGATTAACGTGGTTGTTGGATTCGTTTCATTCTAAACTTTAAATCAAATGTTATAGATGATTTAGTGTATGTATGTCAAGTTGATCTCCCAATTAAAATAATCATTCTAAAGTGATCATTGGGACTCCTTGAGTAAAAGCTTATAAATGAAACATAATTCATGGCATCAAGCAGTTATGGAAAGATTTGATTACCTGGATGCTTTGTCGTAGCTATTTTGGTCTTAATTTTTCTCACAATATAGAAAATTGAGCAAGCTGAATGTGGGCATTGGATTCATGTCATTCTAAACTCGAAATCAAAAGTTATAGATGATTTAATGCTAACATGTCAAGTTTATCGGGTAGTTAAATTGAAAATTCTAAGATAATCATTTGTGTACATTGAGCAAAGGTTTACAAATGAATCATAAGGCATGGTATCACACAGTTTTGGATAGATTAGATTACTTCGAGGCTTTGTCGTAGCTAATTCAGTCTTAAATTTCATTACAATATAGAAAATTGAGCTAGCTTAACATAGGCGTTGGATTCGTGTTATTCTGAACTCTTTATCCAAAGTTACGGACGATTTCGTGCAGACATGTCAAGTTGATAGGACAGTTAAGATGATAATTCTAAACTAATCATCAGTGCCCCTTGAGTAAAGGGTTATAAATGTAGCATAATGGCATCACACAGTTTGGAATACATTGGATTACTCGGAGGCTTTGTCATAGCTATTTTAGTCTCAAATATTGTTACAGTATTGAAAATTGAGCTAGATTAACATGACACAGGTTTCATATCATTTTAAGCTCTAAATCCAATATTAAAGATGATTTAGTGCGAACATGCAAAGTTGATCAGCTAGTTAAAATGATCATTCTAAACTGATCATTGGTGCTCATTGAGGAAAGTTTTAGAAATGAAGAATAATGCATGGCATTACGCAGTTTGGAAGAGATTGGATTACTTGGTGACTTTGTCGTAGCTACTTTGGTATTAAATTTTGTCACAATATAGAAAATTTGACTAGCTTAACGTGGGGTTGGATTCATGTAATTCTAAACTCTATATCAAAAGTTACGGATGATTTAGTGCGGAGATGTCAAGTTGATCGGCCAATTAAAATGATCATTATAAATTGATCATTGGTGCTCATTGAGCAAAGTTTACAAATGAAGCGTAACAGCTGGTATCACGCAGTTTGGAATACATTGGATTATTTGGAGGCTTTGTCGTAGCTCTTTCAGTCTCAAATGTTGTCACAAGATTGAAAGTTGAGCTAGATTAACGTGGGCGTTGGATTCATGTCATTCTGAACTCTAAATCAAAAGTTACGGACGATTTAGTGCGGACATGTCATGTTGATCAGCTAGTTAAAATGATCATTTTAAACTGTTCATTGGTCCTCATTGAGTAAAGGCTTATAAATGGAGCATAATCCATGGCATCACGCAGTTTGGGATACATTGGATTACTTGGAGGATTTGTCGTAGCTCTTTCCCTCTCAAATATTGTCATAATATTAAAAATTGAGATACATTAACGGGGGCATTGGATTCATGTCATTTTAGTACCTAAATCAAATTTTAAAGACCATTCAGTTCGGACATGTCAAGCTGATCAGCTAGTTAAAATTATCATTCTAAACTAATCATTGGTGCTCATTGAAGAAAAGTTTAAAAATGAAGCATAATGCATGGCATCAGGCAGTCTGAGATAGATTGCATTACTTGGAGGCTTTTTCGTACCTATTTTGGTCTTAAGTTTTCACAATATAGAATATTGACCTAGCTTAACGTGGGCGGTGGATTCATGTCATTCTGAACTCTAAATTAAAAGTTATGGACGATTTAGTGCGGACATGTGAAGTTGATCGGTTAGTTAAAATGATCATTCTAAACTAATCATTGGTGCTCATTGAGAAAAGGTTTACAAATGAAGCATAATGCAGGGAATCAGGCAGTTTGAGATGGATTAGATTAGTTGACGGCTTTGTCGCAGCTATTTCGTACTTAAATTTTGTCACAATATAGAAAATTGAACTAGCTTAACGTGGGCATTAGATTCGTTTCTTTCTAAACTTTAAATCCAAATTAAGGACGATTTAGTGTGCACATGTGAAGTTTATCGGCCAGTTGAAATGAATATCATTCTAAACTGATCATCTGTCCTCCTTGAGTAAAGGCTTATAAATGAAGCATAATACATGACATCACGCAGTTTGGAATACATTGGATTATTTGGAGGCTTTGTAGTCGCTCTTTTAGTCTCAAATGTTGTCATAATTTTGAAAATTGAGCTAGATTAAGGTGGACATTATATTCGTGTCATTCTTCACTCGAAATCAAAAGTTACGGATGACTTATTGCATACATGTCAAGTTGATCGGCCAATTAAAATGATCATTCTTAACTGATCAATGGTGTTCCTTGAGTAATAGCTTATAAATGAAACAAAATGGCATCAGGCTGTTTGGGATACATTGGATTACTTGGAGGCTTTGTCGTAGCTGTTTACATCTCAAATGGGTCCCAATATTGAATATTGAGCAAGATTAACGTGAGTGTTCGATTCATGTCATTTTGAGTTCTAAATCAAATGTTAAAGACGATTTAGTGAGGACATGTCAAGTTGATCAGCTAGTTAAAATAATCATTCTAAACTGACCATTGGTGCTCATTGAGGAAATGTTTACAAATGTTTACAAATGAAGAATAATGCATGGCATCACGCAGTTTGGGATAGATTGGATTACTTGGAGACTTTTTCGTTGCAATTTCGTTCTTAAATTTTGTCACAATATAGAAAATTTAACGAGCTTAATGTGGGGTTGGATTCGTGTCATTCTGAACTCTAAATCAAAAGTTACAGACGATTGAGTTCGGACATGTCAAGTTCATCGGCAATTAAAATAATCATTCTAAACTGATCATTGCTGCTCATTGAGCAAAGGTTTACAAATGAAGCATAATACATGGTATCACGCAGTTTGGAATACATTGGATTATATGGAGGCTTTGTTGTAGCTCTTTCAGTCTCAAATGTTGTCACAAGATTGAAAGTTGAGGTAGATTAACGTGGGTGTTGGATTTGTTTCATTCTGAACTCTAAATCAAAAGTTACGGACGATTTAATGCGGACATATCAAGTTGATCGGCCAATTAAAATAATCATTCTAAACTGATCATTGCTGCTCATTGAGCAAAGGTTTACAAATGAAGCATAATACATGGTATCACGCAGGTTGGGATACATTGGATTATATGGATTGTTTGTTGTAGCTCTTTCAGTCTCAAATGTTGCCACAAGATTTAAAGTTGAGCTAGATTAACGTGGGCATTGGATTCGTGTAATTCTGAACTCTAAATTAAAAGTTACAAACTATTTAGTGCTGACATATCAAGGTTATCAGCTAGTTAAAATGATCATTTTAAACTATTCATTAGTTCTCCTTGAGTAATGGCATATAAATGGAGCATAATCCATGGTATCACGCAGTTTGGGATACATTGGATTACTTGGAGGATTTGTCATAACTTTTTCCGTCTCAAATATTTTCACAATATTAAAAATTGAGATCCATTAACGTGGGCGTTGGAGTCATGTCATTTTAGGATCTAAATCAAAATTTACAGTGGATTTAGTGCATACATGTCAAGTTGATCGGCCAATTAAAATGATCATTCTTAACTGATCAATGGTGCTCCTTGAGTAAAGGCTTATAGATGAAGCAAAATGGCATCAGGCTGTTTGGGATACATTAGATTACTTGGAAGCTTTTTCGTAGCTATTTTGGTTTTAAATTTTGTCATAATATAGAATATTGAGTTAGCTTATCGTGGGTGTTTCATGTCTTTCTGAACTCTAAATCAAAAGTTACATACGATTTAGTGTGGATATGTCAAGTTGATCGGCCAGTTAATATGATCATTCTAAACTGATCATCGGTTTTCCTTGAGTAAAGGCTTATAAATGAAGCATAATGCATGGCATCACACAGTTTTTGATACATTGGACTACTTGGAGGCTTTGTCGTAGCTTTTTACATCTCAAATGTTGTCTCAATATTGAAAATTGAGCAAGATTAACATGAGTGTTTGATTCATGTCATTTTGAGTTCTAAATCAAATGTTGAAGACGATCTAGTGAGGACATGTCAAGTTGATCAGCTAGTTAAAATAATCATTCTAAACTAACCATTGGTGCTCATTGAGGAAATGTTTACAAATGTTTACAACTGAAGAATAATGCATGGCATCACGCAGTTTGGGATAGATTGGATTACTTGGAGACTTTTTCGTTGCAATTTCATTCTTAAATTTTGTCACAATATAGAAAATTTAACGAGCTTAATGTGGGGTTGGATTCGTGTCATTCTGAACTCTATATCAAAAGTTACAGACGATTGAGTTCGGACATGTCAAGTTCATCGGCAATTAAAATAATCATTCTAAACTGATCATTGCTGCTCATTGAGCAAAGGTTTACAAATGAAGCATAATACATGGTATCACGCATTTTGGAATACATTGGATTATATGGAGGCTTTGTTGTAGCTCTTTCAGTCTCAAATGATGTCACAAGATTGAAAGTTGAGGTAGATTAACGTGGGTGTTGGATTTGTTTCATTCTGAACTCTAAATCAAAAGTTACGGACGATTTAATGCGGACATATCAAGTTGATCGGCCAATTAAAATAATCATTCTGAACTGATCATTGCTGCTCATTGAGCAAAGGTTTACAAATGAAGCATAATACATGGTATCACGCAGGTTGGGATACATTGGATTATATGGAGTGTTTGTTGTAGCTCTTTCAGTCTCAAATGTTGTCACAAGATTTAAAGTTGAGCTAGATTAACGTGGGCATTGGATTCGTGAAATTCTGAACTCTAAATTAAAAGTTACAAACAATTTAGTGCTGACATATCAAGGTTATCAGCTAGTTAAAATGATCATTTTAAACTGTTCATTAGTTCTCCTTGAGTAATGGCATATAAATGGAGCATAATCGATGGTATCACGCAGTTTGGGATACATTGGATTACTTGGAGGATTTGTCGTAACTTTTTCCATCTCAAATATTTTCACAATATTAAAAATTGAGATCCATTAACGTGGGCGTTGGAGTCATGTCATTTTAGGATCTAAATCAAAATTTACAGTGGATTTAGTGCATACATGTCAAGTTGATCGGCCAATTAAAATGATCATTCTTAACTGATCAATGGTGCTCCTTGAGTAAAGGCTTATAAATGAAGCAAAATGGCATCAGGCTGTTTGGGATACATTAGATTACTTGGAAGCTTTTTCGTAGCTATTTTGGTTTTAAATTTTGTCATAATATAGAATATTGAGCTAGCTTATCGTGGGTGTTTCATGTCTTTCTGAACTCTAAATCAAAAGTTACATACGATTTAGTGTGGATATGTCAAGTTGATCGGCCAGTTAATATGATCATTCTAAACTGATCATTGGTTTTCCTTGAGTAAAGGCTTATAAATGAAGCATAATGCATGGCATCACACAGTTTTTGATACATTGGATTACTTGGAGGCTTTGTCGTACCTTTTTACATCTCAAATGTTGTCTCAATATTGAAAATTGAGCAAGATTAACATGAGTGTTTGATTCATGTCATTTTGAGTTCTAAATCAAATGTTGAAGACGATCTAGTGAGGACATGTCAAGTTGATCAGCTAGTTAAAATAATCATTCTAAACTGACCATTGGTGCTCATTGAGGAAATGTTTACAAATGTTTACAACTGAAGAATAATGCATGGCATCACGCAGTTTGGGATAGATTGGATTACTTGGAGACTTTTTCGTTGCAATTTCGTTCTTAAATTTTGTCACAATATAGAAAATTTAACGAGCTTAATGTGGGGTTGGATTCGTGTCATTCTGAACTCTAAATCAAAAGTTACAGAGGATTGAGTTCGGACATGTCAAGTTCATCGGCAATTAAAATAATCATTCTAAACTGATCATTGCTGCTCATTGAGCAAAGGTTTACAAATGAAGCATAATAAATGGTATCACGCATTTTGGAATACATTGGATTATATGGAGGCTTTGTTGTAGCTCTTTCAGTCTCAAATGCTGTCACAAGATTGAAAGTTGAGGTAGATTAACGTGGGTGTTGGATTCGTTTCATTCTGAACTCTAAATCAAAAGTTACGGACGATTTAATGCGGACATTTCAAGTTGATCGGCCAATTAAAATAATCATTCTAAACTGATCATTGCTGCTCATTGAGCAAAGGTTTACAAATGAAGCATAATACATGGTATCACTCAGGTTGGGATACATTGGATTATATGGAATGTTTGTTGTAGCTCTTTCAGTCTCAAATGTTGTCACAAGATTTAAAGTTGAGCTAGATTAACGTGGGCATTGGATTCGTGTAATTCTGAACTCTAAATTAAAAGTTACAAACGATTTAGTGCTGACATATCAAGATTATCAGCTAGTTAAAATGATCATTTTAAACTGTTCATTAGTTCCCTTGAGTAATGGCATATAAATGGAGCATAATCCATGGTATCACGCAGTTTGGGAAACATTGGATTACTTGGAGGATTTGTCGTAACTTTTTCCGTCTCAAATATTTTCACCATATTAAAAATTGAGATCCATTAACGTGGGTGTTGGATTCATGTCATTTTAGGATCTAAATCAAAATTTACAGTCGATTTAGTGCATACATGTCAAGTTGATCGGCCAATTAAAATGATCATTCTTAACTGATCAATGGTGCTCCTTGAGTAAAGGCTTATAAATGAAGCAAAATGGCATCAGGCTGTTTGGGATACATTAGATTACTTGGAAGCTTTTTCGTAGCTATTTCGGTTTTAAATTTTGTCATAATATAGAATATTGAGCTAGCTTATCGTGGGTGTTGAATTCATGTCTTTCTGAACTCTAAATCAAAAGTTACATACGATTTAGTGTGGATATGTCAAAATGATCGGCCAGTTAATATGATCATTCTAAACTGATCATTGGTTTTCCTTGAGTAAAGGCTTATAAATGAAGCATAATGCATGGCATCACACAGTTTTTGATACATTGGATTACTTGGAGGCTTTGTCGTAGCTTTTTACATCTCAAATGTTGTCTCAATATTGAAAATTAACATGAGTGTTTGATTCATGTCATTTTGAGTTCTAAATCAAATGTTGAAGACGATCTAGTGTGGACATGTCAAGTTGATCAGCTAGTTAAAATAATCATTCAAAACTGACCATTGGTGCTCATTGAGCAAATGTTTACAAATGAAGCATAATGCATGACATCACGCAGTTTGGGATAGATTGGATTACTTGGAGACTTTGTCGTAGCTATTTTTGTTTTTAAAATTTGTCACAATATAGAAAATTTAACTAGCTTAACGTGGGGTTGGATTCGTGTCATTCTGAACTCTAAATCAAAAGTTACGGGTGATTTAGCACGGACATGTCAAGTTGATCGGCCAATTAAAATGATCATTTTAATCTGTCCATTGGTGCTCCTTGAGTAAAGGAATATAAATGGCGCATAATCCATTGCATAACGCAGTTTGGGATACATTGGATTACTTGGAGCATTTGTCGTACCTCTTTCCGTTTCAAATATTTTCACAACATTAAAAAATTGAGATACATTTACATGGGTGTTGGATTCATGTCATTTTAGGATCTAAATCAAATGTTAAAGACCATTCAATGCGGACAGGTCAAGCTAATCAACTAGTTAAAATGATTATTCTAAACTAATCAATTGTGCTCATTGAGCAAAGGTTTAAAAGTGAAGCATAATGCATGGCATCACGCTGTCTGGGATAGATTGCATTACTCGGAGGCTTTGTCGTACCTATTTCTGTCTTAAATTTTGTATATAGAATATTGAATTAGTTTAACCTTGGCGTTGGATTCATGTCATTCTGAACTCTAAATCAAAAGTTATGGACGATTTAGTGCGGACATGTGATGTTGATCGGCCAGTTAAAATGATCATTCAAAACTAATCATTGGTGCTCATTGAGCAATGGTTTACAAATGAAGCATAATGCATGGAATCAGGCAGTTTGAGATAGATTGGATTACTTGAAGGATTTGGTGCAGCTACTTCAGTCTTAAATTAGTCACCATATAGAAAATTTTTGAGCTAGATTAATGTTGGCATTGGATTCGTTTCTTTCTGAACTCTAAATCCAAAGTTAAGGACGATTTAGTGTGCACATATCAAGTTTATCGTCCAGTTAAAATGATCATTCTAAACCTATCATTGTTCCTCCTTGAATAAAAGCTTATAAATGAAGCATAATGCATGACATCACGCAGTTTGGAATACATTGGATTATTTGGAGGCTTTGTAGTAGCTCTTTCAGTCTCAAATGTTGTCATAATTTTGAAAATTGAGCTAGATTAACGTGGACATTATATTCGTGTAATTCTGAACTCTAAATAAAAAGTTACGGACGATTTAGTGCACACATGTCAAGTTGATTGGCCAATTAAAATGATCATTCTTAACTGATCAATGGTGCTCCTTGAGTAAAGGCTTATAAATGAAGCAAAATGGCATCAGGCTGTTTGCAATACATTGTATTACTTGCAAGATTTTTCGTAGCTATTACAGTCTTAAATTTTGTCACAATATAGAATATTGAGCTAGCTTATCGCGAGTGTTGGATTCATGTCATTCTGAACTCTAAATCAAAAGATTTAGACGATTTAGTGCGGATATGCCAGGTTGATCAGCCAGTTAATATGATCATTCTAAACTGATCATTGGTTTTCCTTGAGTAAAGGCTTATAAATGAAGAATATTAATGCGTGGACACAAGCAGTTTGGGATACATTGGATTACTTGTAGGCTTTGTCGTAGCTGTTTACATCTCAAATGTTGTCCCAATAATGAAAATTGAGCAAGATTAATGTGGGTGTTCGATTCATGTCATTTTGAGTTCTAAATCAAATGTTAAAGACGATTTAGTGCGCATATGTCAAGTTGATCAGCTAGTTAAAATAATCATTCTACACTGATCATTGGTGCTCATGGAGCAATTGTTTACGAATGAAGCATAATGTATGGCATCATGCAGTTTGGGATAGATTGGATTACTTGGAGGCTTTGTTGTATCTATTTCGCTCATAAATTTTGTCACAATATTGAAAATTCATCTAGCTTAATGTGGGCGTTGGATTCATGTCATTCTCAACTCTAAATCAAAAGTTATGGAAGATTTAGTGCAAACATGTCAAGTGGATCAGCTAGTTAAAATGATCATTCTAAATTGATCATTGGTGCTCATTGAGCAAAGGTTTACAAGTAAATAATAATGCATGGCCTCACGTAGTTTGGGATAAATTGGATTACTTAGAGGATTTGTCGTAGCTAGTTCGGTCTTAAATTTTATCACAATATAGAATATTAAGCTAGCTTAACGTGAGTTTTGGATTCGTGTCACTTTGAACTCTAAATCAAAAGTTACAAACGATTTAGTGAATTCAAGTCAAGTTGATCTGTCAATGAAAATGATCAGTCTTAACTGATCATTGGTGCAGCTTGAGTAAAGGTGTACAAATGAAGAATAAAGCATGACATCACGAAGTTTGGGATACATTTGAATATTTGGAAGCTTTTTATTAGCTATCTTGGTCTTAAGTTTTGTCACAATATAGAAAACTGAGCTAGATTAACGTGGCATTGGATTCGTGTCATTCTGAATTCTAAATCAAAAGTTATGGATGATTTAGTTCGGACATGTGAAGTTGATCGGCCAGTTAAAATGATCATTGGTCCTCCTTGAGTAAATTGTTATAAATGAAGCATAATTAATGGCATCACGGAGTTTTAGATAGATTGGATTACTTGGAGGCTTTATCATACCTATTTTGGTCTTAAATTTTGTCACAATATAGAATATTGAGCTAGGCTAACATGCGTGTTGGATTCGTGTCATTTTGAACTCTAAATAAAAAATTACTGACTATTTAGTACACACAAGTCAATTTGATCAGCCAATTAAAATGATCATTCTAAACTGATCATTGGTGCTCATTGTTTAAAGGTTTACAAATGAAGCATAATGCATGGCATCACGCAGTTTGGGATAGATTGGATTACTCGGAGGCTTTGTCATAACTATTTTGGTCTTCAATTTTGCCACACTATAGAAAATTGAACTAGCTTAACGTCGGCATTGGATTCGTGTCATTCTGAACTGTATCAAAAGTTAAGGACGATTTACTGCGGAAATGTCAAGTTGATCGACCAATTAAAATGATCACTCTAAACTGATCATTGGTCCTCCTTGAGTAAATGCTCATAAATGAAGCATAATGCATGGCATCTTGCAGTTTTGGAATACATTGGATTAGTTGGAGGCTTTGTGGTAGCTTTTTCAATCTCAAATGTTGTCACAATATTGAAAATTGAGCTAGATTAACATGGGCGTTGGATTTGTGTCATTGTGAACTCTAAATCAAAAGTTACATAAGATTTGATGCATACATGTCAAGATGATCGGCCAATTAATACGATCATTCATAACTGATCATTGGTGCTCCTTGAGTAAAGGTTTAAAATGAATCATAATGCATGTCATCACGCAGTTTGGGATAGATTGGATTACTTGCAGGCTTTGTCGTTCTCATTTTGGTCTTAAATTTTGTCACAATATAGAATATTGAGCTAGATTAACGTAGACATTGGATTCATGTCATTTTGAGCTTTAAATCAAATGTTAAAGACGATTTAGTGCCGGCATGTCAAGTTGATGAGCTAGTTAAAATGATCATTTTAAACTGATCATTGGTGGTCATTGAGAAAAAGTTTACAAAAGAAGCATAATGCATGGCATCACACAGTTTGGGATAGATTGGATTACTTGGAGGTGTTGTCATTGCTATTTCGTTCTTAATTTTGTCACAATATAGAATATGGAGCTAGCTTAACGTAGGCGTTGGATTCATATCATTCTGAACAATAAAGCAAAATTTTGGACGATTTAATGCAGATATGTCTAGTTAATCGGCCAGTTAAAATGATCATTCTAAACTTATCATTGTTACTCCTTGAGCAAAGGCTTACAAATGAAGCATAATGCATGAAATCATGTAGTTTGGGATACAATGGATTACTTGGAGGCTTTGTTGTAGCTATTTCGCTCACAAACGTTGTCAGAATATTGAAAATTGAGCTAGATTAACGTGGGCATTGGATTCATATCTTTCTGAGTTCTAAATGAAATGTTAATGACGATCTTGTGCTGACATGTCAAATTGATCAGCAAGTTAAACTGGTCATTCTAAACTTATCATTGGAACTTGATGTGAGCATGGCCAGCAAGGAACCACAACCTAAGGAGCAACTTGAACTAGAGGAGGAAGAAGCCACTAAAGATGCTAAGGAGCATCTAGAGTCCGCGGATATTAGAGATGAAAGCCTACAAATCTTCAATGGCTCCATTACCCGATCCAATCAAGCCAAACTTAAGACAACACCACAGCACCTTCTCAACACCATTCACGCCAGTTTGGTGTGTGCTAATCCAACTACATTGGTTGTGATTCAAGCCACCTAAACCTCACCAAGAGAGGTGCGTTGGATTGTACTCTTTTTCCCTATTCTTAGTTTTGTCCCAATGGGTTTTCTAGGATAAGTTTTGAAGGAGGCAAGCCCAAAGTACTTTACCACAGCCTCTTGGTGAATCACGGCCCATTCTATCTCATCATCTACGAAATAAGAGAGGAAGAATCAAGTCAAAATATTAATTACTTCTTAGTTTTTGTCTTAGTTGTCTTTGTAATTCCCTAAGTATTTCCTTTAATGTTTTGGTAGAATTTTAGAAGTCATTTTCAATTTTCTAGACTACTATAAGTATTTTCTTGTATCCTTCTGTCTGGATCATCAAACATTTTAATAGCAAATCTCCTTCTTAAACTCGTTTGATAATCCTCTTGAATAAGGAATTTTAGAACACTTTCTCATTCCTCTCAACAGCCGAAAGTGTAAGCGATCTTCATCATCCTTGGAAGTTTCAATTCGATTCAACCCTTGCCCAACGTGCCTGGCCTTTTTCATTCACACAGAGCAAGCAAATAGTCCAAGGATTTTCCACCATCGTTGAGAAGTATCATCCATTTCCCCTTGTTCTCGGATCCATCCACTTAAGAGCTCACACATCCGCAAGTTACACCATCATTTCACCTATTCCGCAACTTCAATTCATTCATCCACTCTTCCACAACCCTTTGGAGTTGCTAAGGGGCTTGATCCTCATCAGGATCACATGAAGTGGTATCAGAGCCCACTCCAAACCAGGTTGTATCTCTATAAACCCGTTTGCACCCTTTCGTATTCTTGCAAAACATTTTGTAACCTTTTGCCTTCTTTTTGCGATTTGTTTTAAAATGTTTCTGGTTTTGTTTCTTGTTTAAACTTGATCTTGGAGCTTTTAAGAACCTGGAAATTAACTTGAAAATAGTTTAGAACCAATTCCTAAAGGAAAAAACTTTTGAAACACCCAATTGGTACCGTTGAGGTTCTAAGAAACTGTTCTACTTAATCCGAGTTTATCACCTTTTTTGAATATTTTACAGATTAAAACCTGAATGAAACTTGTTCTTAATATTTAATAAAACCAGGAATACCAATTAAAAACGTTTCAAACTGAATTTAAAGTTGTTAGACTCACCCATTTCAAAACCGGAGTTCAAAGGGTCTAGAACATGCTTTGCTAGGGTTTGTCTTTGTTCTTGTGTCTTTGTTTCAGCGATATTTTGAGTCAGTTTCTGTGTTACACTTTGAACCTTTTACTTGTTAGTTGTCTGAATTTGTCAGGTACCATGGTAGGAACCAGCAATAATGGAGAAGAATCCTCAAACTCCAACAAACAACTCCTTGATTCCTTTAAAGCCATGATGGATGAAAGTATGGCAACCATGAGAGATGAAATAGAAAGATCCATCAATGATCAACTTAGGATAAACCAGCCACCTTCTGATTCATAGAAATACTACAGTCACTCATCTAGGTCACAACACCCTAGGAGAAGGCGACCAAGACACGACCAACCGCATAGGAATAATCAACCCAATCCTCGCGATCCTTTGGCTGGCCTTAAAATCAAGATTCCCACTTTCCATGGAGTATCTAGAGTGGTAAAAGAAGATAGAAATAGTCTTTGATTGTATGGAATACACTCAGGATAGTAAGGTTAGAGTAGCACCAACCACTTTTAAAGATTATGCCTTAATTTGGTTGGATCAATTAGTTACTTCTAGGAGAAGGGCTGGGGATTTTCCTATAGATTCGTGGAACCAGATGAAAATAATCATGAGGAAAAGGTTTATACCTAGCCACTACCATTGGGAACATCACTTTAAGCTTAGAAGCCTATCTCAAGGATCTAGAACCGTAGAGTAGTTTAAGGAGATTGGAAACCTTATTGCTTAGGGCTGATTTTAAAGAGGATATTGAAGCCACTATGGCTAGGTTTATGGGTGGCCTTAATAGGGAAATCATAGATAGGCTAGAGGTTCCCCATTATGTCAAAATAGAAGAACTTCTTCATAAGGCTATCATGTTCGAAAAACAACTTAAATTTTTTATATAGAATATTGAATTAGTTTAACCCGGGCGTTGAATTCATGTCACTCTGAACTCTAAATCAAAAGTTATGGAAGATTTAGTGCGGACATGTGATGTTGATCGGCCAGTTAAAATGATCATTCTAAACTAATCATTGGTGCTCATTGAGCAAAGGTTTACAAATGAAGCATAATGCATGGAATCAGGCAGTTTGAGATAGATTGGATTACTTGAAGGATTTGGTGCAGCTACTTCGGTCTTAAATTTAGTCACCATATAGAAAATTGATCTATATTAATGTTGGCATTGGATTCGTTTCTTTCTGAACTCTAAATCCAAAGTTAAGGACGATTTAGTGTGCATATATCAAGTTTATCGGCCAGTTAAAATGACCATTCTAAACCTATCATCGTTCCTCCTTGAATAAAGGCTTATAAATGAAGCATAATGCATGAAATCACTCAGTTTTGAATACATTGGATTATTTAGAGGCTTTGTAGTAGCTCTTTCAGTCTCAAATGTTGTCATAATTTTGAAAATTGAGTTAGATTAACGTGGACATTATATTCGTGTAATTCTGAACTCTAAATAAAAAGTTACGGACGATTTAGTGCACACATGTCAAGTTGATCGGCCAATTAAAATGATCATTCGTAACTGATCAATGGTGCTCCTTGAGTAAAGGCTTATAAATGAAGCAAAATGGCATCATGCTGTTTGGGATACATTGGATTACTTGCAGAATTTGCCATAGCTATTTCGGTCTTAAATTTTGTCAATATAGAATATTGAGCTAGCTTATCGTGAGTGTTGGATTCATGTGATTCTGAACTCTAAATCAAAAGTTTTAGACGATTTAGTGCGGATATGTCAGGTTGATCAGCCAGTTAATAAGATCATTCTAAACTGATCATTGGTTTTCCTTGAGTAAAGGCTTATAAATGAAGAATATTAATGCGTAGACACAAGCAGTTTGGGATACATTGGATTACTTGTAGGCATTGTCGTAGCTGTTTACATCTCAAATGTTGTCCCAATAATGAAAATTGAGCAAGATTAACGTGGGTGTTCGATTCATGTCATTTTGAGTTCTAAATCAAATGTTAAAGATGATTTAGTGCGCATATGTCAAGTTGATCAGCTAGTTAAAATAATCATTCTACACTGATCATTGGTGCTCATGGAGCAAATGTTTACAAATGAAGCATAATGTATGGCATCATGCAGTTTGGGATAGATTGGATTACTTGGAGGCTTTGTTGTATCTATTTCGCTCATAAATTTTGTCACAATATAGAAAATTCATCTAGCTTAATGTGGGCGTTGGATTCATGTCATTCTCAACTCTAAATCAAAATTTATGGAAGATTTAGTGCGAACATGTCAAGTGGATCAGCTAGTTAAAATGATCATTCTAAATTGATCATTGGTGCTCATTGAGCAAAGGTTTAAAAGTAAATAATAATGCATGGCCTCACGTAGTTTGGGACAAAATGGATTACTTAGAGGATTTGTCGTAGCTAGTTCGGTCTTAAATTTTGTCACAATATAGAATATTAAGCTAGCTTAACGTGGGTGTTGGATTCGTGTCACTTTGAACTCTAAATCAAAAGTTACAAACAATTTAGTGAATAGAAGTCAAGTTGATCTGTCAATTAAAATGATTAGTCTTAACTGATCATTGGTGCAGGTTGAGTAAAGGCGTACAAATGAAGAATAATGCATGGCATCACGAAGTTTGGGATACATTTGAATATTTGGAAGCTTTTTATTAGCTATTTTAGTCTTCAATTTTGTCACAATATAGAAAATTGAGCTAGATTAACGTGGCATTGGATTTGTGTCATTCTGAACTCTAAATCAAAAGTTATGGATGATTTAGTTCGGACATGTGAAGTTAATCGGCCAGTTAAAATGATCATTGGTCCTCCTTGAGTAAAGTTTTATAAATGAAGCATAATTAATGGCATCACGCAGTTTTAGATAGATTGGATTACTTGGAGGCTTTTTCATACCTATTTTGGTCTTAAATTTTGTCACAATATAGAATATTGAGCTAGGTTAACATGCGTGTTGGATTCGTGTCATTTTGAACTCTAAATCAAAAGTTACAGACTATTTAGTACATACAAGTCAAGTTGATCATCCAATTAAAATGATCATTCTAAACTTATCATTGGTGCTCATTGATTAAAGGTTTACAAATGAAGCATAATACATGGCATCACACAGTTTGGGATAGATTGGATTACTCGGAGGCTTTGTCGTAGCTATTTTGGTCTTCAATTTTTTCACACTATAGAAAATTGTACTAGCTTAACGTCGGCATTGGATACGTGTCATTCTGAACTGTAAATCAAAAGTTAAGGACGATTTAGTGCAGAAATGTCAAGTTGATCGACCAATTAAAATGATCACTCTAAACTGATCATTGGTCCTCCTTGAGTAAATGCTCATCAATGAAGTATAATGCATGGATCATGCAGTTTGGAATACATTAGATTAGTTGGAGGCTTTGTGGTAGCTCTTTCAATCTCAAATGTTGTCACAATATTGAAAATTGAGCTAGATTAACATGGGCGTTGGATTTGTGTCATTGTGAACTCTATATCAAAAGTTACAGAAGATTTGATGCATACATGTCAAGATGATCGGCCAATTAAAAGGATCATTCATAACTGATCATTGGTGCTCCTTGAGTAAAGGTTTAAAATGAATCATAATGCATGGCATCACGCAGTTTGGGATAGATTGGATTTCTTGCAGGCTTTGTCGTTCCCATTTTGGTCTTAAATTTTGTCACAATATAGAATATTGAGCTAGATTAACGTAGGCATTGGATTCATGTCATTTTGAGCTTTAAATCAAATGTTAAAGATGATTTAGTGCCGGCATGTCAAGTTGATGAGCTAGTTAAAATGATCATTTTAAACTGATCATTGGTGGTCATTGAGAAAAAGTTTACAAAAGAAGCATAATGCGTGGCATCACACAGTTTGGGATAGATTGGATTACTTGGAGGTTTTGTCATTGCTATTTCGGTCTTAATTTTGTCACAATATAGAATATGGAGCTAACTTAACGTAGGCGTTGGATTCATATCATTCTGAACTATAAAGCAAAAATTACGGACGATTTAATGCAGATATGTCAAGTTGATCGGCCAGTTAAAATGATCATTCTAAACTGATCATTGGTACTTCTTGAACAAAGGCTTATAAATGAAGCATAATGCATGACATCATGTGGTTTGGGATACAATGGATTACTTGGAGGCTTTGTCGTAGCTTCTTTCGCTCACAAACGTTGTCACAATATTGAAAATTGAGCTAGATTAACGTGGGCATTGGATTCATGTCTTTCTGAGTTCTAAATCAAATGTTAATGATGATCTTATGCTGACATGTCAAGTTAATCAGCAAGTTAAACTGGTCATTCTAAACTTATCATTGGAACTTGATGTGAGCATGGCCAGCAAGGAACCACAACCTAAGGAGCAACTGGAACCAGAGGAGGAAGAAGCCACTAAAGATGCTAAGGAGCAGCTAGAGCCCGCGTGATGAGGACATCAGGTCGTATATCCAGCCAGGAGACCAGACTGGCCGACCAGGAAGCTTGCCCGAGACAGCAGGACCATCTGGCGCGCCTGCCGGACCAGACAGTACCGCCGGACCCTCGACCTATAGGACCAGACCGGTCAACATTACCGGCGGAGAGTCCAAGCTTCCGGCACACTTGGTGGGGGCATGGATGACACCGCCGGTCCCTCTGATGACACCGCCGACTCCGGGATCAACTTGGCCGGTCCTGAAGTCATTCCGGCCAGTACCGCGCACAATCCAGCCGGTACAGCCGAGTACACGCGCACTTACACTTCTACACAAGAGGACTCGGACCAAATGAGCTACCAGCTCCAGGACATGCACCTAGAAGAAGTATCTACACCAGTGGTACCTCCAGGAGCAATGACAAGAAGCAGATCAAGAGCACTCTTCTACAAATTCAGCTTATGGGTCGACAAGCTCCTAGAGGAAGAGCAGCTAAGGACAATGGGCCAGAAGAGCAAATTAGAGTCCAAAGGCTTCTCAACAACACAAGGAACATCAGAGACTTGGGCTTTAGTGGCAAGAGAGGTCAGGGCCCAAAGATATTTAACCCTACTCCAAGTCGAAGACTAGGAGCAAGGCGCGTGCATGCCACAAGGACGGCCACCTTCCATTTCTTGGCCGTGAGGTGAGTTAAGGTAAGTTTACATTCGAATATATGCCTCTTTCTGTTTTGCAGGGTAGGATCTAGTTGCTTTACATTTTTGAGTCAAAACATTTTAGGAATAGGTCCTTTTTCGGTTATGCACTTTTGTATCTTTTCCTTTTGTGCACTTTTGTAAACTTTCCTTTTATTTGTTTGAGTCGACCCTAGAAGGTCAAGCTGTCGAGCATATTAATAAGGCTCCTTCCAGCATTTTAGTTCGACAACCTTTTTGATATTAATAAAGTAGAACTTTTTCCCTACAAGTTTTCTCTCAAGAGAATCTTGTGCGCTTAGAACCTAGTTGAGACCAGCCCTCCTAGCTCTAAGTTTGTGATTTATCACGAGGTTCATCACCCCTCGTGTGGTTCACTTCACCCTTCCATCGTTTACCAACCAGAAAACCCCTATCCAGAAGCCTAAGGTTGAGTTTCTCACCTAATCTTCTACAAATAGCCCACACGCATACATCCTTGAATCAAGGCTTGTATCATTTTGGTATCAGAGCTTAAAGCTCCTAAACCAGGTTGTTTCTATCCTTTTGCTTGTATTATTTCTAGTTCTTGCATTAGTTTAAGTCGTATTCAAGAAAAATAAAAAAAACAACATCAAACTCCAAACCGAGTGCATCTAGCCTCCTACGTGTATCACTAGGGTTTAGATTCACTTTTGCATTGTCCTTCACGTTTTCCTTTTTGTTTAATTCATATTTCCATTAATTTTAAGTTAAATTAAAAAGAAAAAGAAAAGAAAAGAAAAAGGAAAGAAAAGAGAATAGGAAAATACCCAAGATATTTCGAATTGGACAGCTAGCACAAGTTGTCTAGGAAGTTTCCTTTTTCTTGTAGTCGAATTTCCTTTCCTTAAGATTTTTCCTTTTTGCATTTTTTTCAACCCCATATAAAAAGAAAACCCTCCTAATAATTTAGGAGCACCCTAATTATCTTCTTTCTTTGTAGCACACCATGGGAGAAGAGAATAGAGACGCAGCTGAAGCCATGATGGCCATGTTCACCACACTCCAAACACAACTCGCATCCATAGGCGAGAGGTTGGAGCGCATGGAGAGACCAGTAAGATTCCAGGCCATAAGGCACGTGAGAGCTGAGCAAGACCGTCCTGAGGGTCCTGAGTACCTTAGGACACGGCACGAACAGGAGGAACCCCAGCCAGATGGAGATGAGGACATGCAACCTCATAACTATCACCATAGGCCGAGAGGACCTCCACGGCAACCAGAGGCAGAAGATGATGGCTTTGAGCCATATGGTCTTCACCAGAGACCAAGAATGCCTCCTAGAGATCATGAGGATGGAGATGAACACACCTACAACCGGGTAATTCATCCTGATGTTAAGCTAACTCCTCCTAGTTTTGCAGGAAAAGTAGACCCCGAGGCTTACCTAGATTGGGAGAAGCGAATGGATCATATCTTTGATCACTACAACCAACCAGGACCTAGGAGAGTCTCAATGGCAGTAGCACAACTCACGGACAATGCCCTCATCTGGTGGGATCGTGAGGTATCTGACAGAAGGAGGAAGAGAATGAGATCCGTAGACTCATGGGTCGACATGAAAGACCTCATGCGACAAAGGTTTGTTCCACCGTACTTTCATAGGGATTTGCAACGTCGTTTTCGTACTCTTAAGCAGGGTACCAGATCAGTAGAGGAGTACTATGAAGAGTTCGAGAAGTTAAGGAACAGATTGGAGCTCAATGATGATGAAGAAGCATTGATGGCACAATTCTTGGATGGACTCCAAGAAAGGATCAGCTGCAAGGTGGAAAGGCAAATCTACAACGATTTCAAAGACTTGTTCCACCTATCTGTGCAAGCTGAACAGCACATCAAACGTAAGAGCCAAGACATCCGCAGCAAGCCTAAGACACCTTGGGCGCCAAGCAACATGCCTAAGACAGTGGACAAAGGCAAAAGCGTAGAGATCGAGTCAAGGTTCAAGAGCAAGCCTCCTGAACCCACCCGTGACCAGAGAGAGCCTGGTAAGTCTTCTAACCCTCAAAGATCACGTGACATAACTTTTTTCAAGTGCAGGGGACGTGGACACATCTCAAGGGAGTGCCCAAACAACCGAGTCATGCTGATTACGGAGGCAGGAGAATATGAGTCCCAAGATGAAGAGGACTATGAGCCAGAAGGAGAATATGGTGACATTGAGTACCCTGATGTGGGGGAAGTGCTGGTCACTAGACGTATCCTCAGTGCAATGGTGGATCCTTCAGAGACCATCCAAAGGGAGAACATCTTCCACAGCCGTTGCACCGTCAAGGGAAAGGTATGTAACCTCATCATAGATGGTGGTTCTTGCACTAACGTTGCTAGTGCATATATGGTTGATAAGCTAGGTCTAGAGAAGACAAAGCATCCTCGACCATATAGACTGAGATGGCTCGATGACAAAGTGGAGCTAAAGATCCATGAACAAGTCATTGTACCATTCAGTGTGGGCAAGTACAAGGATCAAGTTGTGTGCGACGTGGTGCCCATGCAAGCTGGCCATCTTCTACTAGGAAGACCATGGCAGTTTGACAAAGAGACCAGGCATGATGGCCGAACCAATCTATACACCTTCGTGCATGACAAGAGAAAGGTCAGCCTAGCTCCTCTTACACCTGCCCAAGTACATGAGCTACAACTTCAAATGAGTAAGGAAAAGAAACTTGTCAAGTCTAACTTCCTTATTCAACCTAGTCATGTCCGGAGAGCTTTAGCCTCGAAGGACTTAATGTTACTAATGGTTTTCAAGGAAGTGTTGAGTACAGAACAGGGACAGGTAGAGCTACCTCATGAAGTAGCAACACTCCTCAACAAATTCCAGGATGTATTTCCAGAGAAGATACTAGCAGGCTTGCCTCCTTTACGTGGCATACAACACCAGATTTATCTAGTGCCCGGAGCAGCCCTGCCCAACCGGCCAGCCTACCGGATGAGTCCAGAGGAGTCCAAAGAGCTTGAGAAGCAAGTCAAGGAGCTCCTGGAGAAAGGATATGTTCGAGAGAGCCTCAGTCCATGTGTTGTACCAGTGCTGCTAGTGCCCAAGAAGGATGGGACTTGGCGCATGTGCGTGGACTACCGAGCCATCAACAACATCACAGTCAAGTATAGGCATCCAATACCATGACTGGATGACATGCTAGATGAGCTGAGTGGAGCCACGGTCTTCTCCAAGATAGACCTCAAAAGTGGATACCACCAGGTAAGAATGAAGGAAGGTGATGAGTGGAAAACCTCTTTCAAGACAAAGCAAGGACTCTACGAGTGGACAGTCATGCCATTTGGCTTGACTAATGCCCCAAGCACCTTCATGCGCCTTATGAACAAAGTTCTTAGGGCGTACATCAGTAAGTTCGTAGTGGTTTACTTTGATGACATTTTGGTTTATAGTAAGTGCCTACGGGAACACCTCACACATCTTGAGATGGTACTTAAAACCCTTCGACAAGAAGAGCTTTATGCCAATCTCAAGAAGTGCACCTTTTGTACTGATAAGCTTGTCTTTTTAGGTTTTGTTGTGAGTTCACAGGGCCTACAGGTTGATGAAGAGAAGATTCGAGCCATACAAGAATGGCCAACACCAGGAAACATCAGCCAAGTGAGGAGCTTCCATGGAATGGCCAGCTTCTATAGGAGATTCGTGCCCAACTTCAGCAGTATTGCCTCACCACTGATGGCAGCAGTGAAGAAGAACGTGGGATTCAGCTAGGGAGAAGCTCAGGAGAAGGCATTCAAGGCCTTGAAGGACAGCCTTACACAAGCACCAGTGTTAGTCCTTCCCGACTTCAACAAGACGTTTGAAATGGAGTGTGATGCCTCTGGAATAGGCATATGAGCAGTGCTAACCCAAGGAGGGAGGCCAGTGGCATACTTCAGTGAGAAACTAGGTGGTGCCTCACTGAACTACCCCACGTATGACAAGGAGCTCTATGCCCTTGTCCGAGCACTGGAAACTTGGCAGCATTACTTGCTGTCCAAGGAGTTTGTGATCCACACTGATCACGAGACTCTCAAACACCTCAGAGGGCAAACCAATCTCAAGAGGAGACATGCCAGGTGGATGGAGTTCATAGAAACCTTCCCGTACATCATCAAGTACAAGAAGGGCAAAGACAATGTGGTAGCCGATGCACTATCAAGGAGGTTTGCCTTGATATCAACCATGGAGGCAAAGGTCCTAGGATTCGAGCACATCAAGGATCTATACCAGGATGATCCTGACCTTGCTGAGAGCTACAAGGAGTGTAGCACAGGGTGTCATGGCAAATTCTACATCCATGAGGGATTCTTGTTCCGAGAAAGGAGGCTGTGCATACCACAAGGATCACTAAGGGAGCTTATCAACCGAGAAGCTCATGGAGGAGGACTCATGGGCCACTTTGGTGTCGACAAGACTCTAGCAGTGGTCAAAGAGCACTTCTACTGGCCACACATCAAGAGGACAATAGAAGCACATTGTGCAAGATGCACCACTTGCAAGAAGGCAAAGTCCCGAGTGCAACCTCACGGGTTGTATCTCCCACTGCCCACACCAACACATCCATGGGTGGACATCTCGATGGATGTTGTTCTAGGTCTGCCCAAGATCAACCACAAAGACGCAATCTTTGTAGTGGTGGACAGATTCTCCAAGATGGCACACTTCATTCCATGTGCCAATGTCAATGATGCCACACAAACAGCTGAGCTGTTCTTCAGGGAGATAGTACGGCTTCATGGAGTGCCAAGGACCATCAGATCAGACAGGGACACCAAGTTCCTTAGCCATTTCTGGAGGACCCTTTGGAGGAAGCTAGGCACGAAGCTACTCTTCTCTACCACTTGCCATCCTCAAACCGATGGCCAAACTGAAGTTGTCAACATGACACTATCAACCCTTCTCAGGACTACACTAGGGAAGAACCTAAAGACTTGGGTGGAGTGCCTGCCATTCATTGAGTTCGCCTACAACTGAGCCGTGCACTCAGCAACCAAGAAGACCCCATTTGAAGTGGTATACGGTTTCAACCCTCTCACCCCATTGGAGCAAACACCACTGCCACCAGCCGAGATGACCAACCTCAACGGAGCATCCAAAGCAGAGTTCATAAGGAGGTTACACCAGAAGGTAGCAGAGAACTTGGAGAAGAGGACCGGACAGTACGTGACTCATGCCAACAAGGGAAGAAGGGAGGTGATCTTTCAATCAGGCGATTGGGTGTGGCTACACCTACGGCAGGAGAGGTTCCCAAACCTAAGGAGTTCCAAGCTAGCACCAAGAGGAGATGGACCATTCAGAGTGCTCGAGAGGATCAACAACAACGCCTACCGGATCGAGCTTCCAAGTGAGTTTAATGTGTCCAATACGTTTAATGTTACTGACTTGGCCCCTTTCCATGCAGATGAACCAGTTTTGAGGACAAAACCTACTGAAGAGGGAGGGAACGATGAGGACATCAGGTCGTATATCCAGCCAGGAGACCAGACTGGCCGACCAGGAAGCTTGCCCGAGACAGCAGGACCATCTGGCGCGCCTGCCGGACCAGACAGTACCGCCGGACCCTCGACCTATAGGACCAGACCGGTCAACATTGCCGGCGGAGAGGCCCAAGCTTCCGGCACACTTGGTGGGGGCGTGGATGACACCGTCGGTCCCTCTGATGACACCGCCGACTCCGGGATCAACTTGGCCGGTCCTGAAGTCATTCCGGCCAGTACCGCGCACAATCCCGCCGGTATAGCCGATCCAGCTGGGTACACGCGCACTTCCACTTCTACACAAGAGGACTCGGACCAAATGAGCTACCAGCTCCAGGACATGCACTTAGAGGAAGCCTCAACACCAGTGGTACCTCAAGGAGCAATGACAAGAAGCAGATCAAGGGCACTCTTCCACAAATTCAGCCTATGGGTCGACAAGCTCCTAGAGGAAGAGCAGCTAAGGACAATGGGCCAGAAGAGCAAATTAGAGTCCAAAGGCTTCTCAACAACAAAAGAAACATCAGAGACTTGGGCTTTAGTGGCAAGAGAGGTCAGGGCCCAAAGATTTTTAACCCTACTCCAAGTCGAAGACTAGGAGCAAGGCGCATGCATGCCACAAGGACGGCCACCTTCCATTTCTTGGCCGTGAGGTGAGTTAAGGTAAGTTTACATTCGAATATATGCCTCTTTCTGTTTTGAAGGGTAGGATCTAGTTGCTTTACATTTTTGAGTCAAAAACATTTTAGGAATAGGTCCTTTTTCGGTTATGCACTTTTGTATCTTTTCCTTTTGTGCACTTTTGTAAACTTTCCTTTTATTTTTTTGAGTCGACCCTAGAAGGTCAAGCTGTCGAGCATATTAATAAGGCTCCTTCCAGCATTGTAGTTCGACAACCTTTTGATTATTAATAAAGTAGAACTTTTCCCTACAAGTTTTCTCTCTAAGAATCTTGTGCGCTTAGAACCTAGTTGAGACCAGCCCTCCTAGTTCTAAGTTTGTGATTTATCACGAGGTTCATCACCTCTCGTGTGGTTCACTTCACCCTTCCATCGTTTACCAACCAGAAAACCCCTATCCAGAAGCCTAAGGTTGAGTTTCTCACCTAATCTTCTACAAACAGCCCACGCGCATACATCCTTGAATCAAGACTTGTATCACCGCGGATATTAGAGATGAAAGCCTACAAATCTTCAATGGCTCCATTACCCGATCCAAGCAAGCCAAACTTAAGACAACACCACATCACCTTCTCAACACCATTCACGCCAGTTTGGTGTGTGCTAATCCAACTACATTGGTTGTGATTCAAGCCACCTAAACCTCACCAAAGAGAGGTGTGTTGGATTGTACTCTTTTTCCCTATTCTTAGTTTTGTCCCAATGGGTTTTCTAGGATAAGTTTTTAATGAGGCAAGCCCAAAGTACTTTACCACAGCCTCTTGGTGAATCAAGGACCATTCTATCTCCTCATCTACGAAATAAGAGAGGAAGAATCAAGTCAAAATATTAATTACTTCTTAGTTTTTGTCTTAGTTGTCTTTGTAATTCCCTAAGTATTTCCTTTAATGTTTTGATAGAATTTTAGAAGTCATTTTCAATTTGCTAGACTACTATAAGTACATTGTTGTATCCTTCTATCTGGATCATCAAACATTTTAATAGCAAATCTCCATCTTAAACTCGTTTGATAATCCTCTTGAATAAGGAATTTTAGAACACTTTCTCATTCCTCTCAAGAGCCGAAAGTCTAAGCGATCTTCATCATACTAGGAAGTTTCAATTCGATTCAACCCTTGCCCAATGTGCCTGGCCTTTTTCATTCACACAGAGCAAGCAAATAGTCCAAGGATTTTCCACCATCGTTGAGAAGTATCATCCAATTCCCCTTGTTCTCGGATCCATCCACTTTAGAGCTCACACATCCGCAAGTTACACCATCATTTCACCTATTCCGCAACTTCAATTCATTCATCCACTCTTCCACAACCCTTTGGAGTTGCTAAGAGGCTTGATCCTCATCAGGATCATTCTTAACTGATCATTGGTGCTCCTTGAGTAAAGGCTTATAAATGAAGCATAATGGCATCAGGCAGCGTGGGATACATTGGATTACTTGGAGGCTTTTTTGTAGCTATTAGTCTTAAATTTTATCACAATATATCAAATTGAGCAAGCTTAACGTGGGTATTGGATCCGTGTAATTCTGAACTCTAAGTAAAAACTTACGGACGATTTAGTGCTGACATGTCAAGTTTATCGGCTTGTTAAATTGAAATCTAAACTAATCATTGGTGCTCATTGAGCAAAGGCTTACAAAGATGGCATCACACACATTTTACGATAGATTGTATTACTTGGAGGCTTTTTCGTAGCTCTTTCATTCTCAAATATTGTCACAATACTGAAACCTAAGCTAGATTAACATGGACCTCTAAATCAAATGTTAAAGACGATTAGTGTGGGCATGTTAAGTTGATCTGCTAGTTGAAATGATCATTCTAAACTGATCATTGGTGCGCATTGAGCAATGTTTACAAATGAAGCATAATGAATGGCATAACACAGTTTGGGATAGAATGGATTAATTGGAGTCTTTGTCATAGCCATTTCAGTCTTAAATTTTATAACAATATAGAATATTTAGCTAGCTTAATGTGGGCGTTGAATTCATGTCATTATGAACATTAAATCAAAAGTTACAGATGATTTAGTGAGGACATGCATCAAGTTGATCGGCCAGTTAAAATGATCATTCTAAACTGATCATTGGTGCTCCTTAAGTAAAGGCATATAAATGAAGTTAGAGCCATTGCATCACACAGATTGGGATACATTGGATTACTTGGCAGCTTTTTCGTAGCTCTTTTAGTCTCAAATGTTGTCGCAATATTGAAACTTGAGCTAGATTAACGTGGGCATTGGATTAATGTCATTTTGAGTTCTAAATCAAATGTCAAAGAAGATCTAGTACGGACGTGTCAAGTTGATCAACAAGTTCAACTGAACATTCTAAACTAATCATTGGTGCTCATTGAGGAAAGGTTTACAGAAGAATCATAATGCATGGCATCACACAGTTTGGGATAGATTGGACTACTTGGAGGCTTTGTCATTGCTATTGTGGTCTTAAATTTTTCAAAATATAGAATATTGAGCTAGCTTAACGTAGGCGTTATTCATGTCATTCTGAACTCTAAAGCAAAAGTTACAGACAATTTAATGATGACATGTCAAATTGATTGGACAGTTAAAATTATCATTCTAAAGTGATCATTGATGCTCCTTGAGTAAATGCTTATAAATGAAGTATAATGCATGGCATAACGTAGTTTGGGATACATTGGATTGCTTGAAGGCTTTTTCATTGCTGTTTTAGTCTCAAATGTTGTCACAATATTGAAAATTGAGCTAGATTAACGTGGGCATTGGATTCATGTCTTTTTGAGTTCTAAATCAAATCTTAAGGACGATCTAGTGCGGACATGTCAAGTTGATCAGCAAGTTAAACTAACCGTTGTACACTGATCATTGGTACTTGATGTGAGCATGGCCAGCAAAGAACCACAACCTAAGGAGCAGCTTGAACAAGAGGAGGAAGAAGCCACTAAAGATGCTAAGGAGCAACTAGAACCCGCATGGAGATGAAAGCCTACATATCTTCAATGGCCCCATTACCCGATCCAAGCAAGCCAAACTTAAGCCAAAATTACAGCACCTTCGCAACACCATTCAGGCCAGTTTGGTGTGTGCTAACCCAACATCTTTGGTTGTGATTCAAGCCACCTAAACCTCACCAAGAGAGGTGACTTGGATTGTACTCATTTTCCCTATTCTTAGTTTTTTCCCAATGGGTTTTCTAAGATAGGTTTTTAATGAGGCAAGCCCAAGGTACTTTACCACAGCCGCTTGGTGAATCAAGGCCCGTTCTATCTCATCATCCAGGAAATAAGAGAGGAAGAATCAAGTCAAAAGATTATTTACTTCTTAGTCTTTGTCTTAGTTGTCGTTGTAATTCCCTAAGTATTTACTTTAAGGTTTTGGTAGAATTTTAGGAGTCATTTTCAATTTTCTAGACTAATATAAGTACTCTATTGTATCCTTCATTCTGGATCATCAAACATTTTAATAGAAAATCTCCTTCTTAAACTCGTTTGATCATCCTCTTGAATGAGGAATTTTAGAACACTTTCTCATTCCTTCTCAAGATTTGAAAGTCTAGGATATCTTCATCATCCTTGGAAGTTTCAGTTTGATTCACCCCTTGCCAAACGTGCCTGGCATTTTTCATTCAAAGCAAGCAAATAGTCCAAGGATATTCCACCATCCTGGAGAAGTACCATCCATTTCCCATTGTTCTCGGATCCATCCACTTAAGAGCTCACACATCCGCAAGTTACACCATCGGTTCACCCATGCCGAAACTTTAGTCCATTCATCCACTCTTACACAACCATTTGGAGTTTATCAGTGGCTTGATCCTCATCCGGATCACATCTGTACTCATTGAGAAAAGGTTTACAAATGAGGCATAATGCATGGCATGACGAAGTTTGGAATAGATTGAATGACTTGGAGGCTTGGTCATAGCTATTTCGGTCTTAAAATTTGTCATAATATATTTAGCTAGCTTAATGTGGGAATTGTATTCGTCTCATTCTGAACTTTAAATCAAAAGTTAATGACGATTTAGTGCGGACATGTAAAGTTGATCGGCCAATTACAATGATCATTCTAACCTGATCATTAGTGCTCCTTAAGTAAGGGCTTATAAATGAAACATAATGCATGGCATCACGCAGTTTGGAATACACTATATTATTTGGAGGCTTTTTCGTATCTCTTTCAGTCTCAAATATTGTTCCAATATTGAAGATTGAGCTAGATTAACATGGGTATTGGATTCGTGTCATTCTTAACTCAAAATCAAAAGTTACACACGATTTAGTGCATACACGTCAAGTGCATCAGCCAATTAAAATGATCATTCTTAACTGATCATTGGTTCTCCTTGAGTAAAGGCTTATAAATGAGGCATAATGGCATCAGGCAGCGTGGGATACATTGGATTACTTGGAGGCTTTTTCGTACCTATATTGGTCTTAAATTTTCTCACAATATAAAAAATTGAGCAAGCTTAACGTGGGTATTGGATTCGTGTAATTCTGAACTCTAAGTAAAAAATTACGGACGATTTAGTGCTGATATTTCAAGTTTATCGGCTAGTTAAATTGAAATTTAAACTAATCATTGGTGCTCATTGAGCAAAGGCTTACAAAAATGGCATCACACACATTTTAAGATAGATTGTATTATTTGGAGGCTTTGTCGTAGCTTTTTCATTCTCAAATATTGTCACATAGTGAAAACTGAGCTAGATTAACGTGGGCGTTGGATTCATGTCATTTTGAACTCTAAATCAAATGTTAAAGATGATTTAGTGCGGGAATGTTAAGTTGATCAGCTAGTTGAAATGATCATTCTAAACTGATCATTGGTGCGCATTGAGCAACGTTTACAAATGAAGCATAATGAATGACATAACACAGTTTGGGATATAATGGATTACTTGGAGGCTTTTTCATAGCCATTTCAGTCTTAATTTTTTTCACAATATAGAATATTTAGCTAGCTTAACGTGGATGATGGATTCATGTCATTATGAACATTAAATCAAAAGTTACAGATGATTTAGTGCGGACATGCATCAAGTTGATCGGCCAGTTAAAATGATCATTCTAAACTGATCATTGGTGCGCCTTAAGTAAAGGCTTATAAATGAAGTTAGAGCCATGGCATCACACAGTTTGGGATACATTGGATTACTTGGCAGCTTTTTCGTAGCTCTTTTAGTATCAAATGTTGTTGCAATATTGAAACTTGAGCTAGATTAAGGTGGGCGTTGGATTAATGTCATTTTGAGTTCTAAATCAAATGTTAAAGACGATCCAGTGCGGACGTGCCAAGTTGATCAGCAAGTTCAACTGATCATTCTAAACTGATTATTGGTGCTCACTGAGCAAATGTTTACAAATGAGGCATAATGCATGGTATCACGCAGTTTGGGATACATTGGATTACTTGGAGGCTTTGTCGTAGCTATTCCGGTCTTAAATTTTATGACAACATAGAAAATTGAGCTAGGTTATCATGGACATAGAATTCGTGTCATTCTAAACTCTAAGTCAAAAGTTAAGGACGATTAGTGAGGACATGTCAAGTTGATCGGCCAGTTAAAATTATCATTATAAGCTGACAATTGGTGCTCATTGAGCAAATGTTTACAAATGAGGCATAATGCATGGTATCACACAGTTTAGGATAGATTGGATTACTTGGATGCTTTGTCATAGCTATTTCGATTTTAAATTGTGTCACAATATAGAAAATTGTGCTAGCTTAACGTGAGCATGGGATTCGTGTCATTTTTAACTCTAAATCAAAAGTTACAAAAGATTTAGTGCGGACATGTCAAGTTGATCAGCCTGTTAAAATGATTATCCTAAACTGATCATTGGTGCTCCTTGAGTGCATGCTTATAAATGTTGCATAATCCATGGTATCACGCAATTTGGGAAATGTTTGATTTCTTGGAGGCTTTGTCGTAGCTCTTTCAGTCTCAAATATTGTCACAATATTGAAAATTGAGATAGATTAACGTGGGTATTGGTTTCATGTCATTTTGAGCTCTAAATCAAATGTTGAAGACGATTTAGTGCGGTAATGTCAAGTTCATGAGCAAGTTAAAATGGTCATTCTGAACTGATCATTGGTTAACGAGGACATCAGGTCGTATGTCCGGCCAGGAAACCAGACTGGCTGACCAGGAAGCTTGCCCGAGACAGCCGGGCCATTTAGCACGTCTGCCGGCCCAAGCGGTACCGCCGGACCCTAGACCAACAGGACCGGATCGATCAGCATTGCCGGCGGAGAGGCCCAAACCTCCAGCACAATTGGTGGCGACGTGGATGACACCGCCGGTCCCATTGGTGATGCCGCCGAGTCCAGGATCAATTTGTCCTGTCCAGAAGGCATTCCGGCCAGTACCTCGCACATTCCAGCTGGTACAACCGATCCAGCCGAGTACACGAGCATTTCAACTTCTACAAAAGGAGACTCGGACCAGATAAGCTACCAGCTTCAGGACATGCATCTAGAGGAAGTCTCTACACAAGTAGTGCCACCAGGAGCAATGACAAGGAGCAGATCAAGAGCACTCTTCCACAAGTTCAGCTTATGGGTCGACAAGCTCCTAGAGGAAGATCGACTAAGGACAATGGGCCAGAAGTGCAAAGAAGAGTCCAAAGGCTTCTCAACAATGAAAGGGACTTCAGAGGCTTGGGCTTTAGTGGCAAAAGAGGTCAGGACCCAAAGATTCCTAACCCTACTCCAAGTCGAAAACTGGGAGCAAGGTGCGTGCATGCCACAAGGATGGCCACCTTCCATTTCTTGGCTGTGAGGTAAGAAAGGTAAGTTTTCAATTCGAATATATGCCTCTTTCTGTTTTGTAGGGTAGGATCTAGATTGTTTACATTTTTGAGTCAAAGACATTTTGGGTTATGCACTTTTGTACATTTTCTATTTGTGCACTTTTGTAATCTTTCCTTTTCTTTCTTTGAGTCGACCCTAGAAGGTCAAGCTGTCGAGCATATTAATAAGGCTCCTACCAGCATTGTAGTTCGACAACCTTTTTGATATTAATAAAGTAGAACTTTCTTCCTAGAAGCTTTCTCTCAAAAGAGACTTGTGCGCTTAGAACCTAGTTGAGACCAGCCCTCCTAGCTCTAAGTTTGTGATTTATCATGAGGTTCATCACCCCTCGTGTGGTTCACTTCACCCTTCCATCAAATACCAACCCAAAAACCCCTATCCAAGAAGTCTAAGGTCGAGTTTCTCACCTAACCTTCTCCAAACAGCCCACGCGCGTATAAGCCTTGAATCGAGGCTTGTATCATTGGTGCTCATTGAGAAAAGGTTTTGAATGAAGCATAATGCATGACATCACACAGTTTGGGATAGATTGGATTACATGGAATCTGTGTCATAGCTATTTCAGTCTTAAATTTTGTCACAATATATAATATTGAGCTAGCTTAACGTGGGCGTTGGATTCATGTTATTCTGAAATCTAAATCAAACATTACGGAAGATTTAGTTCGGACATGTCAAGTTGATCGGCCATTTAAAATGGTCATTCTAAACTTATCATTGGTGCTACTTGAGTAGAGGCTTATAAATGAAGCATAATGCATGGCATCACGTAGTTTGGGATAAATTGGATTACTTGGAGGCAATGTCATAGTTCTTTATGTCTCAAATGATGTCACAATATTGAAACTTGAGCTAGATAAACGTGGGCGTTGGATTCATATCTTTTTGAGTTCTAAATCAAATGTTAAGGACGATCTAGTGTGGACATGTCAAGTTGATCAGCAAGTTAAACTGATCATTCTACACTGATCAATGGTACTCATTGAGAAAAGGTGTACAAATGAGGCATAATGCATGGCATCACGCAGTTCAGGATAGATTGAATTACTTGAAGGCTTTGTCATAGCTATTTCGGTCTTAAATTTTGTCCCAATATAGCAAATTGAGCTAATTTAACGTGGGCATTGGATTCGTGTCATTATGTAGTCTAAATCACAAGTTAAGGACAATTTAGTGCGGACATGTCAAGTTGACCGGCCAGTTAAATTGGTCATTCTAAACTGATCATTGGTGCTCCTTAAGTAAAGGCTTATAAATGAAGCATAATGCATTGCATCACAAAGTTTGGAATACATTGGATCTTTCAATCTGAAACATTGTCAAAATATTGAAAATTGAGCTAGATCAATGTGGGCATTGGATTCATCCCATTCTGAACTTTAAATCAAAAGTTACAAACGATTTAGTGCATACATGTCAAGTTGATCGGCCCATTAAAATGATCATTCTTAACTGATCATTGGTGCTCCTTGAGTAAAGGCTTATAAATGAAGTAAAATGGCATCACACAGTTTGGGATACATTGGATTACTTTGAAGCTTTGTCGTAGCTATTTTGGTCTTAAATTTTGTCACAATATAGAAAATTGAGCAAGCTTAACGTGCGCGTTGGATTCGTGTCATTCTGAACTCTAAATAAAAAGTTACGCACGATTTAGTGCGTACATGTCAAGTTGATCAGGAAATTAAAATGGTCATTCTTAACTGGTCATTGGGGCTCCTTGAGTAAACAATTAGAAATGAAGCATAATTCATGGCATCACGCAGTTTGGGATACAATAGATTACTTGAAAGCTTTGTCATAGCTATTTCGGTCTCAAATATTGTCATAATATTGAATATTGCGCTAGATTAACATGGACGTTGGATTCAAGTCATTTTGAGCTCTAAATCAAATGTTAAAGGTGATTTTGTGCGGACATGTCAATTTGATCAGGTAGTTAAAATGATCATTCTAAAGTGATCATTGGTGCTCATTGAGCAAAGGTTTATAAAAAAGCATAATGCATGGCATCACGCAGTTTAGGATAAATTGGATTATTTGGAGGGTTTGTAATAGCTATTTCGGTCATAAACTTTGTCATAATTTAGAAAATTGAAATTGCTTAACGTTGGCGTTGTATTTGTGTCATTCTGAACTCTGAATCAAAAGTTAAAGATGATTTAGTGCGGACATATCAAGTTAATAATCTAGTAAAAATGAGCATTCTAAACTGATCATCGGTACTCATTGAACAATGGTTTACAAATGAAGCATAATGCATGGCATCACGCAGTTTGGGATATATTGGATTATTTGGAGGCTTTGTCGTAGCTATGTGGTCTTAATTTTTTTCACAATATAGAAAACTGAGCTAGCTTAACGTGGGCGTTAGATTCGTGTCAATCTGAACACTTAATCAAAAGTTTCTGATGATTTAGTGCGGACATGTCAGTTGATCGGCTAGTTAAAGTGACCATTATAAGCTGGTCATTCTGCATTGATCATTTTTTCTCCTTGAGTAAAAACTTATAAATGAAGCATAATACATGGCATCACGCAGTTTGGGATACACTGGATTAATTGGAGGCTTTTGTAGCTATTTCGGTTTAAAATTTTGTAATAATATGGAAAATTGTTCTAGCTTAACGTGAGCGTTCGATTCATGTCATTCTGAAATCTAAATCAAAAGTTAAGGACGACTTAGTGCGGACATGCCAAGTTTATCAGCTAGTAATATTGATCATTATAACTGATCACTAGTGCTCGTTGAGAGAAGGTTTACAAAGAAGCATAATGCATGTCATCACGATTTTTAGGATAGATTGGATTACTTGGAGGCTTTTTCATAGCTATTTCCATCTTAAATTTTTTCACAATATAGAAAATTATGCTAGATTAACATGGGCGTTGGACTCGTGTCATTCTGAACACTGAATCAAAAGTTAAAGACTATTTAGTGTGGACATATCAACTTTGTCATCTAGTTAAAATGATCGTTCTAAACTGATCATTGGTGCTCATTGAACAATGGTTTACAAATGAAGCATAGTGCATGACATCACACATGTTGGGATAGATTGAATTATTTAGAGGCTTTGTCGTAGCTATTTTGGTTTTAAATTTTGTCAAAATATAGAAAAATGAGCTAGATTAGTGTCATTCTGAACTCTTAATCAAACTTTTATGACGATTTATTGTGGACATGTCAAGTTGATCAGCCAGTTAAAGTGGCCATTATAAACTGATCATTCTAAATTGATTCTTATAGCTCCTTGAGTAAAGGCTTGTAAATGAAGCACATATGCATGGCATCACTCACTTTATGATAGACTTTATTACTTGAAGGATTTGTGGTAGTTTTTTAAATCTTAAATGTTGTCACAAGATAGAAAATTGAGCTAGCTTAACGTGGGAGTTGGATTCGTGTCATTCGGAATTCTAAATCAAAAGTTACAGACAATTTAGTGCGTACATGTCAAGTTGATCAGCTAGTTAAAATGTTCATTCTAAATTGATGATTGGTGCTCCTTGAATAAAGGCTTATAAATAAAGCATAATGCATTGCATCACGCAGTTTGGGATGCATTACATTACTTGGAGGCTTTTTCGTAGCTATTTTGGTCTTAAATTTTGTAGCGATATAGAAAATTAAGCTATCTTAACGTGGGCGTTGGATTCATGTCATTATGAACTCTAAATCAAAAGTTAGAGACGATTTAGTGCGGACATGTCAAGTGTATCGGCTAGTTAAATTGATCATTCTAAACTGATCACAGGAGCTTATTGACCAAAAGTTTACAAATGAAGCATAATGCATGGCATCTTGCAGTTTGAAATAGATTGGATGACTCGAAGGATTTGTCATAGCTATTTCGTTCTTAAATTTTGTCACAATATAGAAAATTGAGCTAGCTTAGTGTGGGCGTTGGAATTGTGTCATTCTGAACTATGAATCAAAAGTTAAAGACAATTTAGTGTGGATATGTCAAGTTGATCAGCTAGTTAGAATTTTATCATTCTAAACTGATAAATGGTGCTCATTGAGCAATGGTTTAAAAATGAAGCATAATGCATGGCATCATGCAGTTTGGGTTTCATTGGATTACTTGGAGGCTTTGTCGTAGCTCTTTCGGTTTTAAATATTTTAACAATATAGAAAATTGAGCTAACTTAATGTGGGCGTTTGATTCGTGACATTCTGAACTCTAAATCGAAAGTAAAGGACATTTAGTGCGGACATTTCTAGTTGATATGCTTGTTAAAATGATCATTATAAACTAAACATTGATGCCCATTGATCAAAGGTGTACAAATGAAGCATAATGCATGGCATCACATAGTTTGGGGTAGATTGGATTACTTGGAGATTTTGTCGTAGTTATTTGGGTCTTAAATTTTGTCATAATATACAAAATTGAGCTAGCTTAACGTGGGTGCTGGATTCTTGTAATTTTGACTCTAAATTAGAAGTTTTGGGCGATTTTGTGCAAACGTGTCAAGTTGATCGGCCAGTTAAAGTGAACATTCTAAACTGATGATTGCTGATCCTTGAGTAAAGGCTTATAATTTGAAATGAAGCATAATGCATGACATCATGTAGTTTTGGTTGCATTGGATTACTTGGAGGTTTTGTCGTAGCTAGGTTCGGTCATAAATTTTGTCACAATATAGAAAATTGATTTAGCTTATCGTGTGTGTTGGATTTGTGTCATTATGAACTCTGAATCAAAGTTAAGGACATTTCGTGCGGACCAGTCAACTTGATAAGCTTGTTAAATGATCATTCTAATCTGTTCATTGGTTCTCATTGAGAAGTGGTTTACATATGAAGCATAATTCAAGACATCATGCAGTTTGGGATAGATTGGATTAATTGTAGGTGTTGTCGTAGCTATTTTGGTCTTAAATTTTGTCAGAATATAGAAAATTGAGCTAGCTTAACGTGGGTGTTGGATTCGTGTCATTGTGACGTCTAAATCAAAAGTTTTGGACGATTTTGTGCTGAAATATCAAGTTGATCGGCCTGTTAAAGTGACCATTCTAAATTGATCACTGGTGCTCCTTAAGTAAAGGCTTATAATTAGAAATGAAGCATAATGCATGGCATCATGCAGTTTGGGTTACGTTGGATTACTTTGAGGCTTTGTCATAGCTATTGCAGTCTTAAATTTTGTCACAATCTAGAACATTGAGCTAGTTTAATGTGGGTGTTTTATTCGTGTCATTCTAAAATCTGAATCAAAAGTTAAAGACATTTAGTGCGGACATGTCTAGTAGATATACTTGTTTAAATTATCATTCCAAATTGATGAATTGTGCTCATTGAGCAATGGTTTACAAATAATGCATGGCATCACGCATTTTGGGGTAGATTGGATTATTTGGAGATTTTGTCTTAGCTATTGCGGTCTTTAATTTTGTCACAATATATAAAATTGAGCTAGATTAATGTAGGCATTGGATTCGTGTCATTATGAACTCTAAATAGAATGTTTCGAACGATTTATCGTGGATATGCCAAGTTGATCGGCTAGTTAATGTGACCATTCTAAACTGATCATTGGTGCTCTTTGAATAAAGGCTTATAACTAGAAATGAAGCATAATGCATTGCATCGCACAGTTTGTGTTTCATTGGATTACTTGGAGGCTTTGTCATAGCTATTACAGTGTTAAATTTTGTCACAATATAGAAAATTTAACTACCTTAACGTGGGCATTAGATTCGTGTCATTATGAACTTTGATTCAAAAGCTAAGGACATTGGGTGAGGAGAGGTCAAATTGATAACCATGCTAAAATGATCATTCTAAACTGATCATTGGTGCTCATTGAGCAATGATTTACAAATGAAGCATAATGCATAGCATCACGCAGTTTGGGGTAGATTGGATTACTTGGAGATTTTTTCGTAGCTATTTTGGTTTTAAATTTTGTCACAATATAGAAAATTGAGCTTCCTTAATGTGGGCATTGGATTCGTGTCATTCATAACTCCAAATCAAAAGTTTCGTACAATGTGGTGCAAACATGTCAAGTTGTTTGGCCAGTTAAATTGATCATGCTAACTGATCGTTGGTGCTCCTTGAGTAAAGGCTTATAATTACAAATGAAGCATAACGCACGGAATCATGCAGTTTGGGCTACATTGGATTACTTGGAAGCTTTGTCGTAGCTATTTTGGTCTTAAATTTTGTCATAATATAGAAATTTGAGCCAATTTAACGTGGGCGTTGGATTCGTGTCATTTTGAACATTGTATCAAAAGTTAAATACAATTTAGTGCAGACATGTCAAGTTGAACAGCTAGTTAATCATTGGTGCTAATTGAGCAATGGTTTAAAAATGAAGCATAATGTATGGAATCACGCAGTTTGGGATAAATTAGATTATTTGGAGGCTTTGTAATAGCTATTCCGGTCTTAAATTTTGTAGCAATATAGAAAATTGAGCTATCTTAACGTGGGCGTTGGATTCATGTCATTATGAACTCTAAATCAAAAGTTACAGACGATTTAGTGCGGACATATCAAGTGTATCGGATAGTTAAATTGATCATTCTAAACTGATCACTGGAGCTCATTGACCAAAAGTTTACAAATGAAGAATAATGCATGGCATCTTGCAGTTTGAAATAGATTGGATGACTCGAAGGATTTGTCATAGCCATTTCGTTCTTAAATTTTGTCACAATATAGAAAATTGAGCTAGCTTAGCGTGGGCGTTGGAATTGTGTCATTCTGAACTATGAATCAAAAGTTAAAGAAAATTTAGTGTGGATATGTCAAGTTGATCAGCTAGTTAAAATTTTATCATTCTAAACTGAGAAATGGTGCTCATTGAGCAATGGTTTAAAAATGAAGCATAATGCATGGCATCATGCAGTTTGGGTTACATTGGATTACTTGGAGGCTTTGTCGTAGCTATTTCGGTTTTAAATATTTTAACAATATAGAAAATTGAGCTAAATTAATGTGGGTGTTTGATTCGTGACATTCTGAACTTTGAATCCAAAGTAAAGGACATTTAGTGCGGACATTTCTAGTTGATATGCTTGTTAAAATGATCATTATAAACTAAACATTGGTGCCCATTGATCAAAGGTGTACAAATGAAGCATAATGCATGGCATCACATAGTTTGGGGTAGATTGGATTACTTGGAGATTTTGTCGTAGTTAGTTGGGTCTTAAATTTTTTCATAATATACAATATTGAGCTAGCTTAACGTGGGTGCTGGATTCGTGTCATTTTGACTCTAAATCAGAAGTTTTGGGCGATTTTGTGCAAACGTGTCAAGTTGATCGGCCAGTTAAAGTGAACATTCCAAACTGATGATTTCTGATCCTTGAGTAAAGGTTTATAAGTTGAAATGAAGCATAATGCATGACATCATGCAGTTTTGGTTGCATTGGATTACTTGGAGGCTTTGTCGTAGCTAGTTCGGTCATAAATTTTGTCACAATATAGATAATTGATTTAGCTTATCGTGTGTATTGGATTTGTGTCATTATGAACTCTGAATCAAAGTTAAGGACATTTCGTGCGGACCAATCAAGTTGATAAGCTTGTTAAATGATCATTCTAAACTGTTCATTGGTTCTCATTGAGAAGTGGTTTACAAATGAAGCATAATTCATGGCATCAGGCAGTTTGGGATAGATTGGATTAATTGTAGGTGTTGTCGTAGCTATTTTGGTCTTAAATTTTGTCAGAATATAGAAAATTGAGCTAGCTTAACGTGGGTATTGCATTCGTGTCATTGTGAACTCTAAATCAAAAGTTATGGGCGATTTAGTGCTGAAATATCAAGTTGATCGGCCTGTTAAAGTGACCATTCTAAATTGACCACTGGTTCTCCTTAAGTAAAAGAGTATAATTAGAAATGAAGCATAATGCATGGCATCATGCAGTTTGGGTTACATTGGATTACTTGGAGGCTTTGTCATAGCTATTGCGGTCTTAAATTTTGTCACAATCTAGAAAATTGAGCTAGTTTAATGTGGGTGTTTTATTCGTGTCATTCTAAAATCTGAATCAAAAGTTAAGGACATTTAGTGCGGACATGTCTAGTAGATATACTTGTTTAAATTATCATTCCAAATTTATGAATTGTGCTCATTGAGCAATGGTTTATAAATAATGCATGACATCACACATTTTGGGGTAGATTGGATTATTTGGCGATTTTTTCATAGTTATTGCGGTCTTTAATTTTGTCACAATATATAAAATTGAGCTAGATTAACGTGGGCATTGGATTCGTGTCATTATGAACTCTAAATAGAATGTTTCAGACGATTAATCGCGGACATGCCAAGTTGATTGGCTAGTTAATGTGACCATTCTAAACTGATCATTGGTGCTCTTTGAATAAAGGCTTATAACTAGAAATGAAGCATAATGCATTGCATCGCACAGTTTGTGTTTCATTGGATTACTTGGAGGCTTTGTCATAGCTATTACAGTCTTAAATTTTGTCATAATATAGAAAATTTAACTACCTTAATGTGGGCATTTGATTCATGTCATTATGAACTTTCATTCAAAAGCTAAGGACATTGAGTGAGGAGAGGTCAAATTGATAACCTTGCTAAAATGATCATTCTAAACTGATCATTGGTGCTCACTGAGCAATGATTTACAAATGAAGCATAATGCATAGCATCACGCAGTTTGGGGTAGATTGGATTACTTGGAGATTTTTTCGTAGCTATTTTGGTTTTAAATTTTGTCACAATATAGAAAATTGAGCTTCCTTAATGTGGGCATTGGATTCGTGTAATTCATAACTCCAAATCAAAAGTTTCGTACAATGTGGTGCAAACATGTCAAGTTGTTCGGCCAGTTAAATTGATCATGCTAACTGATCGTTGGTGCTCCTTGAGTAAAGGCTTATAATTACAAATGAAGCATAACGCACGGAATCATGCAGTTTGGAATACATTGGATTACTTGGAAGCTTTGTCGTAGCTATTTTGGTCTTAAATTTTGTCATAATATAGAAATTTGAGCTAGTTTAACGTGGGCGTTGGATTCGTGTCATTTTGAACATTGTATCAAAAGTTAAATACGAGTTAGTGCAGACATGTCAAGTTGAACAGCTAGTTAAAATTATCATTCTAAACTGATCATTGGTGCTCATTGAGCTATGGTTTACAAATGAAGCATAATATATGGAATCACGCAGTTTGGGATAGATTAGATTACTTGGAGGCTTTGTCATAGCTATTCCGGTCTTAAATTTTGTAGCGATATAGAAATTTAAGCTAACTTAACGTGGGCGTTGGATTCATGTCATTATGAACTTTAAATCAAAAGTTACGGATGATTTAGTGCGGACAAATCAAGTGTATCGGCTAGTTAAATTGATCATTCTAAACTGATCACTGGAGCTCATTGACCAAAAGTTTACAAATGAAGCATAATGCATGGCATCTTGCAGTTTGAAATAGATTGGATGACTCGAAGGATTTGTCATAGCCATTTCGTTCTTAAATTTTGTCACAATATAGAAAATTGAGCTAGCTTAGCGTGGGCGTTGGAATTGTGTCATTCTGAACTATGAATCAAAAGTTAAAGACAATTTAGTGTGGATATGTCAAGTTGATCAGCTAGTTAAAATTTTATCATTCTAAACTGATAAATGGTGCTCATTGAGCAATGGTTTAAAATTGAAGCATAATGCATGGCATCATGCAGTTTGGGTTGCATTGGATTACTTGGAGGCTTTGTCGTAGCTATTTCGGTTTGAAATATTTTAACAATATAGAAAATTGAGCTAACTTAATGTGGGCGTTTGATTCGTGACATTCTGAACTCTGAATCGAAAGTAAAGGACATTTAGTGCGGACATTTCTAGTTGATATGCTTGTTAAAATGATCATTATAAACTAAACATTGGTGCCCATTGATCAAAGGTGTACAAATGAAGCATAATGCATGGCATCACATAGTTTGGGGTAGATTGGATTACTTGGAGATTTTGTCGTAGTTATTTGGGTCTTAAATTTTGTCATAATATACAATATTGAGCTAGCTTAACGTGGGTGCTGGATTCGTGTCATTTTGACTCTAAATCAGAAGTTTCGGTCGATTTTGTGCAAACGTGTCAAGTTGATCGGCCAGTTAAAGTGAACATTCTAAACTGATGATTGCTGATCCTTGAGTAAAGGCTTATAATTTGAAATGAAGCATAATGCATGACATCATGCAGTTTTGGTTGCATTGGATTACTTGGAGGCTTTGTCGTAGCTAGTTCGGTCATAAATTTTGTCACAATATAGAAAATTGATTTAGCTTATCGTGTGTGTTGGATTTGTGTCATTATGAACTCTGAATCAAAGTTAAGGACATTTCGTGCGGACCAATCAAGTTGATAAGCTTGTTAAATGATCATTCTAAATTGTTCATTGGTTCTCATTGAGAAGTGGTTTACAAATGAAGCATAATTCATGGCATCAGGCAGTTTGGGATAGATTGGATTAATTGTAGGTGTTGTCGTAGCTATTTTGGTCTTAAATTTTGTCAGAATATAGAAAATTGAGCTAGCTTAACGTGGGTGTTGGATTCGTGTCATTGTGAACTCTAAATCAAAAGTTCTGCACGATTTAGTGCTGAAATATCAAGTTGATCGGCCTGTTAAAGTGACCATTCAAAATTGGTCACTGGTTCTCCTTAAGTAAAAGCTTATAATTAGAAATGAAGCATAATGCATGACATCATGCAGTTTGGGTTACATTGGATTACTTGGAGGCTTTGTCATAGCTATTGCGGTCTTAAATTTTGTCACAATGTAGAACATTGAGCTAGTTTAATGTGCGTGTTTTATTCGTGTCATTCTAAAATCTGAATCAAAAGTTAAGGACATTTAGTGCGGACATGTCTAGTAGATATACTTGTTTAAATTATCATTCCAAATTTATGAATTGTGCTCATTGAGCAATGGTTTACAAATAATGCATGGCATCACTCATTTTGGGGTAGATTGGATTATTTGGAGATTTTGTCGTAGCTATTGTGGTCTTTAATTTTGTCACAATATATAAAATTGAGCTAGATTAACGTGGGCATTGGATTCGTGTCATTATGATCTCTAAATAGAATGTTTCGGACGATTAATCGCGGACATGCCAAGTTGATCGGCTAGTTAATGTGACCATTCTAAACTGATTATTGGTGCGCTTTGAATAAAGGCTTATAACTAGAAATGAAGCATAATGCATTGCATCGCACAGCTTGTGTTTCATTGGATTACTTGGAGGCTTTGTCATAGCTATTACAGTCTTAAATTTTGTCACAATATAGAAAATTTAACTACCTTAACGTGGGCATTAGATTCGTGTCATTATGAACTTTGATTCAAAAGCTAAGGACATTGAGTGAGGAGAGGTCAAATTAATAACCTTGCTAAAATGATCATTCTAAACTGATCATTGGTGCTCATTGAGCAATGATTTACAAATGAAGCATTATGCATAGCATCACACAGTTTGGGGTAGATTAGATTACTTGGAGATTTTTTCGTAGCTATTTTTGTTTTAAATTTTGTCACAATATAGAAAATTGAGCTTCCTTAATGTGGGCATTGGATTCGTGTCATTCATAACTCCAAATCAAAAGTTTCGTACAATGTGGTGCAAACATGTCAAGTTGTTCGGCCAGTTAAAGTGATCATGCTAACAGATCGTTGGTGCTCCTTGAGTAAAGGCTAATAATTACAAATGAAGCATAACGCACGGAATCATGCAGTTTGGGATACATTGGATTACTTGGAAGCTTTGTCGTACCTATTTTGGTCTTAAATTTTGTCATAATATAGAAATTTGAGCTAGTTTAACGTGGGCGTTGGATTCGTGTCATTTTGAACATTGTATCAAAAGTTAAATACGATTTAGTGCGGACATGTCAAGTTGAACAGCTAGTTAAAATTATCATTCTAAATTGATCATTGGTGCTCATTAAGAAATGGTTTACAAATGAAGCATAATGTATGGAATCACGCAGTTTGGGATAGATTAGATTATTTGGAGGCTTTGTCATAGCTATTCCGGTCTTAAATTTTGTAGTGATATAGAAAATTAAGCTACCTTAACGTGGGCGTTGGATTCATGTCATTATGAACTCTAATCAAAAGTTATAGATGATTTAGTGCGGACATATCAAGTGTATCGGCTAGTTAAATTGATCATTCTAAACTGATCACTGGAGCTCATTGACCAAAAGTTTACAAATAAAGCATAATGCATGGCATCGTGCAGTTTGAAATAGATTGGATGACTCGAAGGATTTTTCATAGCTATTTCGTTCTTAAATTTTGTCACAATATAGAAAATTGAGATAGCTTAGCGTGGGCGTTGGAATTGTATCATTCTGAACTATGAATGAAAAGTTAAAGACAATTTAGTGTGGATATGTCAAGTTGATCAGCTAGTTAAAATTTTATCATTCTAAACTGATAAATGGTGCACATTGAGCAATGGTTTAAAAATGAAGCATAATGCATGGCATCATGCAGTTTGGGTTACATTGGATTACCTGGAGGCTTTTTCGTAGCTATTTCGGTTTTAATTTTTTAACAATATAGAAAATTGAGCTAACTTAATGTGGGCGTTTGATTCGTGACAATCTGAACTCTGAATCAAAAGTAAAGGACATTTAGTGCGGACATTTCTAGTTGATATGCTTGTTAAAATGATCATTACAAACTAAAAATTGGTGCCCATTGATCAAAGGTGTACAAATAAAGCATAATGCATGGCATCACATAGTTTGGGGTAGATTGGATTACTTGGAGATTTTGTCGTAGTTATTTGGGTCTTCAATTTTGTCACAATATACAAAATTGAGCTAGCTTAACATGGGTGTTGGATTCGTGTCATTTTGAACTCTAAATCAGAAGTTTTGTGCGATTTTGTGCAAACATGTCAAGTTGATCGGCCAGTTAAAGTGAACATTCTAAAATGATGATTGCTGATCCTTGAGTAAAGGCTTATAATTAGAAATGAAGCATAATGCATGACATCATGCAGTTTCGGTTGCATTGGATTACTTGGAGGCTTTGTCGTAGCTAGTTCGGTCATAAATTTATTCACAATATAGAAAATTGATTTAGCTTATCGTGTGTGTTGGATTTGTGTCATTATGAACTCTGAATCAATGTTATAGACATTTCGTGCGGACCAGTCAAGTTGATAAGCTTGTTAAATGATCATTCTAAACTGTTCATTGGTTCTCATTGAGAAGTGGTTTACAAATGAAGCATAATTCATGGCATCACGCAGTTTGGGATAGATTGATTAACTGTAATTGTTGTCGTAACTATTTTGGTCTTAAATTTTGTCAGAATATAGAAAATTGAGCGAGCTTAACGTGAGTGTTGGATTCGTGTCATTGTGAACTCTAAATCAAAAGTTTTAGACGATTTAGAACTGAAATATCAAGTTGATCGGCCTGTTAAACTGACCATTCTAAATTGATCACTGGTGCTCCTTAAGTAAAGGCTTATTATTAGAAATGAAGCATAATGCATGGCATCATGCAGTTTGGGTTAAATTGGATTACTTGGAGGCTTTGTCATAGATATTGCGGTCATAAATTTTGTCACAATCTAGCAAATTGAGCTAGTTTAATGTGGGTGTTTTATTCGTGTCATTCTAAAATCTGAATCCAAAGTTAAGGAAATTTAGTGCGGATATGTCTACTAGATATACTTGTTTAAATTATAATTCGAAATTGATGAATTGTGCTCATTGAGCAATGGTTTACAAATAATGCATGGGATCACGAATTTTGGGGTAGATTGGATTATTTGGAGATTTTGTCGTAGCTATTGTGGTCTTTAATTTTGTCACAACATACAAGACTGAGCTAGATTAACGTGGGCATTGGATTCGTGTCATTATGAACTTTAAATAGAAAGTTTCGGACGATTTATCGCGGACATGCCAAGTTGATCGGCTAGTTAATGTGACCATTCTAAACTGATCATTGGTGTTCTTTGAGTAAAGGCTTATAACTAGAAATGAAGCATAATGCATTGCAGCACGCAGTTTGTGTTTCATTGGATTACTTGGAGGCTTTGTCATAGCTATAACGGTCTAAATTTTTGTCACAATATAGAAAATTGAACTACCTTAACGTGAGCATTAGATTCGTGTCATTATGAACTTTGATTCAAAAGTTAAGGACATTTAGTAAGGAGAGGTCAAATTGATAATCTTGCTTAAATGATCATTCTAAACTTATCATTGGTACTCATTGAGCAATGGTTTACAAATGAAGCATAATGCATAGCATCACGCAGTTTGGGATAGATTGGATTACTTGGAGATTTTGTCGTAGGTATTTTGGTCTTAAATTTTGTCACAATATAGAAAATTGAGCTTGCTTAACGTGGGCATTGGATTCGTGTCATTCCTAACTCTAAATCAAAAGTTTCGTAGAATTTGGTGCAAACATGTTAAGTGACCATGCTAAACTGATCGTTGGTGCGCCTTGAGTAAAGACTTATAATTACAAATGAAGCATAATGCATGAAATCATGCAGTTTGGGTTACATTGGATTACTTGTAAGCTTTGTCGTAGCTATTTTGGTCTTAAAGTTCGTCACAATATAGAAAATTGAGCTAGTTTAACGTGGGTGTTGGATTCGTGTCATTTTGAATATTGTATCAAAAGTTAAAGATGATTTAGTGCGGACATGTCAAGTTGAACAGCTAGTTAAAATTATCATTCTAAACTGATCATTGGTGCTCATTGAGCAGTGGTTTACAAATGTAGCATAATGTATGGAATCACGCAGTTTGGGATAGATTAGATTATTTTTAGGCTTTGTCATAGCTATTTCGATATTAAATTTTGTAGCAATATAGAAAATTGAGCTATCTTAATGTGGGCGTTGGATTCATGTCATTCTGATTTCTAAATCAAAAGTTACGGACGATTTAGTGCGGACATGTCAAGTTTATTGGCTAGTTAAATTGATCATTCTTAACTGATCTATGGAGCTCATTGATCAAACGTTTACAAATGAAGCATAATGCATGACATCTTGCAGTTTGGAATAGATTGGATGACTTGAAGGATTTGTCATATATATTTCGTTCTTAAATTTTATCACAATATAGAAAATTGAGCTAGGTTAGTGTGGGAGTTGGAATATTGTCATTCTGAATTATGAATCAAAAGTTTGAGACGATTTAGTATGGATATGTCAAGTTGATCAGCTAGTTAAAATTTTATCATTATAAACTGATAAATGGTGCTCATTGTGCAATGGTTTAAAAATGAAGCATAATGCATGGCATCATGCAGTTTGGGTTACATTGGATTACTTGGAGATTTTGTCGTAGCTATTTTGGTCTTAAATTTGTCATAATATACAAAATTGGGCTATCTTAATGTGGGTGTTGGATTCGTGTCATTCTGAACTCTAAATCAGAAGTTTTGGGCGCTTTTGTGCAAACATGTCAAGTTGATCAGCCAGTTAAAGTGACCATTCTAAATTGATGATTGGTGATCCGTGAGTAATGGCTTCTAATTAGAAATAAAGCATAATGCATGATATCATGCAGTTTCGGTTGCATTGGATTACGTGGAGGCTTTGTCATAGCTATTTTGGTCATAAATTTTGTCCAAAATATAGAAAATTGAGCTAGCTTATCGTGTGCGTTGGATTTCTGTCATTCTGAATTCTGAATCAAAAGTTAAGGATATTTAGTGCGGAACTGTCAAGTTGATATGCTTGTTAAAATGATCATTCTAAACTGTTCATTGGTTCTCATTGAGCAATGGTTTACAAATGAAGCATAATTCATGGCATCATGCAGTTTGGGATAGATTGGATTAATTGTAGGTTTTGTTGTAGATATTTTGGTCTTAAATTTTGTTAGAATATAGAAAATTGAGCTAGTTTAACGTGAGTGTTGGATTCATGACATTGTGAACTCTAAATCAAAAGTTTTGGATGATTTAGTGCTAACATGTCAAGTTGATCGGCCAGTTAAAGTGACCATTCTAAATTGATCACTCGTGCTCCTTAAGTAAAGGCTTATAATTAGAAATGAAGCATAATGCATGGCATCATGTAGTTTGGGTTACATTGGATTAGTTGGAGGCTTTGTCATGGCTATTGTGGTCTTAAATTTTGTCACAATCTAGAAAATTGAGCTAGGTTAACGTGGGCGTTTTATTCGTGTCATTCTAAACTCTGAATCAAAAGTTAAGGACATTTAGTGCGAACATGTCTACTAGATATACTTGTTTAAATTATCATTCCAAATTGATGAATTGTGCTCATTGAGCAATGGTTTACAAATAATGCATGGCATCACGCATTTTGGGGTAGATTGGATTATTTGGAGATTTTGTCATAGCTATTGCGGTCTTTAATTTTGTCACAACATACAAGATTGAGCTAGATTAACGTGGGCATTGGATTCGTGTCATTATGAACTCTAAATAGAAAGTTTCGGACGATTTATCGCGGACATGCCAAGTTGATCGGCTAGTTAATGTGACCATTCTAAACTGATCATTGGTGTTCTTTGAGTAAAGGCTTATAACTAGAAATGAAGCATAATGCATTGCATCACGCAGTTTCTGTTTCATTGGATTACTTGGAGGCTTTGTCATAGCTATTACGGTCTTAATTTTTGTCACAATATAGAAAATTGAACTACCTTAACGTGAGCATTAGATTCGTGTCATTACGAACTTTGATTCAAAAGTTAAGGACATTTAGTGAGGAGAGGTCAAATTGATAATCTTGTTTAAATGATCATTCTAAACTTATCATTGGTACTCATTGAGCAATGGTTTACAAATGAAGCATAATGCATAGCATCACGCAGTTTGGGATAGATTGGATTACTTGGAGATTTTGTCGTAGCTATTTTGGTCTTAAATTTTGTCACAATATAGAAAATTGAGCTTGCTTAACGTGGGCATTGGATTCGTGTCATTCATAACTCTAAATCAAAAGTTTCGTACAATTTGGTGCAAACATGTTAAGTTGTTCGGCCAGTAAAAGTGACCATGCTAAACTGATCGTTGGTACTCCTTGAGTAAAGGCTTATAATTACAAATGAAGCATAATGCATGGAATCATGCAGTTTGGGTTACATTGGATTACTTGGAAGCTTTGTCGTAGCTATTTTGGTCTTAAATTTTGTCACAATATAGAAAATTGAGCTAGTTTAACGTGGGTGTTGGATTCGTGTCATTTTGAATATTGTATCAAAATTTAAAGACGATTTAGTGCGGACATGTCAACTTGAACAGCTAGTTAAAATTATCATTCTAAACTGATCATTGGTGCTCATTGAGCAGTGGTTTACAGATGAAGCATAATGTATGGTATCACGCAGTTTGGGATAGATTAGATTATTTGTAGGCTTTGTCATTGCTATTTTGGTATTAAATTTTGTTGCAATATAGAAAATTGAGCGATCTTAACGTGGGCGTTGGATTCATGTCATTCTGAACTCTAAATCAAAAGTTACGAACGATTTAGTGCAGACATGTCAAGTTTATTGGCTAGTTAATTTGAATATTCTAAACTGATCAGTGGAGCTCATTGACCAAACGTTTACAAATGAAGCATAATGCATGGCATCTTGCGGTTTGGAATAGATTGGAGGACTTGAAGGATTTGTCAAAGCTATTTCGTTCTTAAATTTTATCACAATATACAAAATTGAGCTAGGTTAGCGTGGGAGTTGGAATATTGTCATTCTGAATTATGAATCAAAAGTTTGAGACGATTTAGTATGGATATGTCAAGTTGATCAGCTAGTTAAAATTTTATCATTCAAAACTGATAAATGGTGCTCATTGTGCAATGGTTTAAAAATGAAGCATAATGCATGGCATCATGCAGTTTGGGTTACATTGGATTACTTGGAGATTTTGTCGTAGCTATTTCGGTCTTAAATTTTGTCATAATATACAAAATTGGGCTATCTTAATGTGGGTGTTGGATTCGTGTCATTTTGAACTCTAAATCAGAAGTTTTGGGCGCTTTTGTGCAAACATGTCAAGTTGATCAGCCAGTTAAAGTGACCATTCTAAATTTATGATTGGTGATCCTTGAGTAATGGCTTATAATTAGAAATAAAGCATAATGCATGATATCATGCAGTTTCGGTTGCATTGGATTACTTGGAGGCTTTTTCATAGCTATTTTGGTCATAAATTTTGTCACAATATAGAATATTGAGCTAGCTTATCGTGTGCATTGGATTTCTGTCATTCTGAACTGTGAATCAAAAGTTAAAGACATTTAGTGCGGAAATGTCAAGTTGATAAGCTTGTTAAAATGATCATTCTAAACTGTTCATTGGTTCTCATTGAGCAGTGGTTTACAAGTGAAGCATAATTCATGGCATCACGCAGTTTGGGATAGATTGGATTAATTGTAGGTTTTGTTGTAGATATTTTGGTCTTAAATTTTGTTCGAATATAGAAAATTGAGCTAGTTTAACGTGGGTGTTGGATTCATGTCATTGTGAACTCTAATTCAAAAGTTTTGGACTATTTAGTGATAACATGTCAAGTTGATCGGCCAGTTAAAGTGACCATTCTAAATTGATCACTGGTGCTTCTTAAGTAAAGGCTTATAATTAGAAATGAAGCATAATGAATGGCATCATGCAGTTTGTGTTACATTGGATTACTTGGAGGCTTTGTCGTGGCTATTGTGGTCTTAAATTTTGTCACAATCTAGAAAATTGAGCTAGGTTAACGTGGACGTTTGATTCGTGTCATTCTAAACTCTGAATCAAAAGTTAAGGACATTTTGAGCGGACATGTCAAGTAGATATACTTGTTTAAATTATCATTCGAAACTGATCAATTGTGCTCATTGAGCAATGGTGGGCATTGGACTCGTGTCATTATGAACTCTAAATAGAAAGTTTTGGACCATTTAGTGTGGACATGCCAAGTTGATCGGCTAGTTAAAGTGAACATTTTAAGCTGATCATTGGTGCTCTTTGAGTAAAGGCTTATAACTAGAAATGAAGCATAATGCATTGCATCACGCAGTTTGTGTTTCATTGGATTACTTGGAGGCTTTTTCATATCTATTACGGTCTTAAATTTTGTCACAATATAGAAAATTGATCTAGCTTAACGTGGGCATTAGATTCGTGTCATTATGAACTTTGATTCAAAAGTTAAGGACAATTAGTGAGGAGAGCTCAAATTGATAATCTTGCTAAAACGATTATTCTAAACTGATCATTGGTGCTCATTGAGAAATGGTTTACAAATGAAGCATAATTCATAGCATCACGCAGTTTGGGGTAGATTGGATTACTTAGAGATTTTGTCGTAGCTATTTCATTCTTAAATTTTGTCAAAATATAGAAAATTAAGCTAGCTTAATGTTGGCATTGAATTTGTGTCATTCTGAACTCTGAACCAAAAGTTAAAAACGATTTAGTGTGGATATGTCGAGTTGATCAGCGAGTTAAAATTATCATTCTAAACTGATCATTGGTGCTCATTGAGCAATGGTGTACAAATGAAGCATAATGCATGGCATCACACAGTTTGGGATAGATTGGATTACTTGGAGGCTCTGTTGTAGCTATTTCGATCTTAAGTTTTTTCACAATATAAAAAATTGAGCTAGCTTAACGAGGGCGTTGGATTCGTGTCATTTTGAACATTGTATCAAAAGTTAAAGACGATTTAGTGCGGACATGTCAAGTTCAACAACTAATTAATTATCATTCTAAACTGATCATTGGTACTCATTGAACAATGGTTTAAAAATGAAGCATAATGCATAGAATCACGCAGTTTGGGATAGATTGGATTAATTGGAGGGTTTGTTATAGTTATTTTGGTCTTAAATTTGCTCAAAATATATAAAATATAGCTAGCTTAACGTGGGCATTGGATTCATGTCATTCTGAACTATAAATCAAAAGTTATGGACAATTTCATGCAAACATGTCAAGTTTATCGGCTAGTTAATTGATCATTCTAAACTGGTCACTAGTGCTCATGGAGCAAAGGTTTACAAATGAAGCATAATACATGGTATCACGCAGCTTGAGATAGATTGGATTACTTGAAGGCTTTGTCGTAGCTATTTCGTTCTTAAATTTCGTCATAATATAGTAAATTGAGTTATCTTACCGTGGGCGTTGGATTCATGTTATTCTGAACTCTAAATCAAATGTTTCAGACGATTTAGTGTGGACATGTCAAGTTGATCAGCCAGTTAAAGTGACCATTCTTAACTGATCACTCAAGCTCATTGCCAAGAGTTTGCAAATGAAGCATAATGCATGGCATCACGTAGCTTGGAATAGATTGGATTACTTGGAGGCTTTGTTATAGCTATTTTGTTCTTAAATTTTGTCCCAATATAGGAAATTGAGCTAACTTAACGTGGGCGTTGGATTCATGTCATTCTGAACTCTAAATCAAAAATTACGGACGATTTAGTGTGGGCATGTCAAGTTTATCGTCTATTTAAATTGATCATTCTAAACTGATCACTGTTGCTGGTTGAGCAATGGTTTACAAATGAGCATAATGCTTCGCATCACGCAGTTTCGGATAGATTGGATTACTTGAAGGCTTTTTTGTAGCTATTTCGTTCTTAAATTTTGTAGTTATATAGAAAATTGAGCTCGCTTAACGTGGGCATTGGATTCGTGTCATTCTGAACACTGTATCCAAAGTTAAAGACCATTTAGTGCGGACATGTCAAATTGTACAGCTAGTTAAAATTATCATTCCAAACTGATCATTGGTACTCATTGAGCAATGGTTTACAAATGAAGCATAATGCATGGAATCATGCAGTTTGTGATAGATTGGATTAATTGGAGGCTTTGTTATAGCTATTTCCATCTTGAATTTTGTCACAATATAGAAAATTGAGCTAGTTTAGCATGGGCGTTGGATTCATGTCATTCTGAACTCTGAATCAAAAGCTACGGACGATTTAGTGCGGATATGTCAAATTAATCGCCTTGTTAAATTGATCAGTCTAAACTTATCACTGGAGCTCATTGATCAAAATTTTACAAATGAAGCATAATGCATGGCATCACACAGTTTGGAATACATTGGACTACTTGTAGGATTTGTCATAGCTATTCCGATGTTAAATTTTGTCACAATATAGAAAATTGAACTAGCTTAAAGTGGGTGTTGGATTTATGTCACTATGAACTCTAAATACAAAGTTTAAGACGATTTAGTTTTGATATGTCAAGTTGATCAGCAAGTTAAAATGAACATTTCAAATTCATCATTGGTGCTCATTGTGTAATGGTTTATAAATGAATCATACTGCATGGCATCACACAGTTTGGGATAGATTGGATTACTTGGAGGCTTTGTCGTGGCTATTTTGGTTTTAATTTTTGTTACAATAAAAAAATTCAGCTAGCTTAGCGTGGGTGTTGGATTCATGTCATTCCGAAATTTAAAGCAAAAATTATGGATGATTTAGTGTGGACATGTCAATTTTATCGGCTAGTTAAATTGATCATTCTAAACTGATCACTGGAGCTAGTTGAGCAATGGTCTACAAATGAAGCATAATGCATCGCATCACGCAGTTTGGGATAGATTGGATTACTTGAAGGCTTTGTTGTAGCTATTTCGTTCTGAAATTTTGTCACAATATAGAAAATTGAGCTCGCTTAACGTGGGTGTTGGATTCGTGTCATTTTGAACACTGTATCCAAAGTTAAAGACGATTTAGTGCTGACATGTCAAGTTGTACAGCTAGTTAAAATTATCAATCCAAACTGATCATTGGTACTCATTGAGCAATAATTTACAATTGCAGCATAATGCATGGAATCATGCAGTTTATGATAGATTGGATTAATTGGAAGCTTTGTTATAGCTATTTCAGTCTTACATTTTGTCACAATATAGAAAATTGAGCTAGGTTAACGTGGGCGTTGGATTCATGTCATTCTGAACTCTAAATCAAAAGGTACGGACGATTTAGTGCGGACATGTCAAGTTTATTGCCTAAACTTATCACTGGAGCTCATTGATCAAAAGTTTACAAATGAAGTATAATGGATAGCATCACACAGTTTGGAATACATTGGATTACTTGTAGACTTTGTCATATCTATTTCGTTGTTAAATTTTGTCATAATATAGAAAATTGAACTAGATTAACGTGGGTGTTGGATTTATGTCACTATGAACTCTAAATCAAAAGTTTAAGATGATTTAGTTTGGATATGTCAAGTTGATCAGCAAGTTAACATGATTATTTTAAACTGATCATTGGTGCTTATTGAGCAATGGTTTACAAATGAAGCATAATGCATGGCATCACACAGTTTGGGATAGATTGGATTACTTGGAGGCTTTGTCGTTTCTATTTTGGTTTTAAATTTTGTCAGAATAAAAAAATTGAGCTAGCTTAGCGTGTGTGTTAGATTCATGTCATTCCGAACTCTAAAGCAAAAAATACGGATGATTTAGTGTGGACATGTAAACTTTATCGGCTAGTTAAAGTGATCATTCTAAACTGATCACTAGAGCTCGTTGAGCAAAGGTTTACAAATGAAGAATAATGCATCGCATCACACAGTTTGAGATAGATTGGATTACTTGAATGCTTTTTCGTAGCTATTTAGTTATTAAATTTTGTCACAATATAGAAAATTGAGATCGAGAGCGTTGGATTCGTGTCATTCTGACTACTACATCAAAATGTTCGGACGATTTGGTGTGGACATGTCAATTTGATCGGCCAGTTAAAGTGAACATTCTAAACTGATCATTGGTGCTCCTTGAGTAAAGGCTTATAATTTTAAATGAAGCATAATGCATGACATCATGCAGTTTGGATTACATTGGATTACCGGGAGGAGTTTTCGTAGCTATTTTGGTCTTATATTTTGTCACAATATAGAAAATTGAGTTAGGTTAACATGGACGTTGGATTTGTGTCATTATGAACTGTGAATCAAAAGTTAAGGAAATTTAGTTCAGATATGTCAAGTTGATAAACCTGTTAAAATTATCATTCTAGACTGATCATTGGTGCTCATTGAGCAATGGTTTACAAATGAAGCATAATGCATGGCATCACGCAGTTTGGGGGTAGATTGGATTACTTGGAGGTTTTCTCATAGCTATTTAGGTCTTAAATTTTGTCATAATATAGAAAATTGAGCTAGCTTATGTGGGCGTTGGATTCGAGTCATTTTGAACTCTGAATCAAAAGTTACGGAATTTTAGTGAAGAGATGTCAAGTTGATAAGCTTGTTAATGTGATCATTTTCAACTGATCATTAGTGCTCATTGAGAAATGGTTTACAAACGAAGCATAATGCATGACATCATGCATTTTGGGATAGATTGGTTTACTTGGAGGTTTTCTCGTAGCTATTTTGGTCTTAAATTTTGTCACAACATAGAAAATTGAGCTAGTTTAATGTGGGCATTGGACTTGTGTCATTCTTAACTCTAAATCAAAAGTTTTGGACGACTTAGTGCAGACAGTTCCAGTTGATCGGCCAGTTAAAGTAACCATTTTAAGCTGATCATTAATGCTCCTTGAGTAAAGGCAGATAATAACAAATGAAGCATAATGCATGGCATCATGCAGCTTGGGGTACATTGGATTATTTGGAGGCGTTGTCGTATCTATTTCGGTATTAAATTTTTTCACAATATAGAAAATTTAGCTAGTTTAACGTGGGCGTTGGATTCATGTCATTCTGAACTCTGAATCAAAAGTTAAGTACATTTAGTGCGGACATGTCAAGTTGATAAGCTTGTTACAATGATCAATCTAAACTGATCACTGGTGCTCATTGAGCAATGGTTTAGAGATGAAGCATAATGCATGGCATCAAACATTTTGGGCTACATTGGATTACTTAGAGATATTGTCGTAGCTATTTTGGAATCAAATTTTGTCAAAATATAAAAAATTGAGCTAGCTTAAAGTTGGCATTGGATTCGTATCATTCTGAATGCTAAATCGAAAGATTTGGAAGATTTAGTGAGGACATGGCAAGTTGATCGGCCAGTTAAAGTGACCATTCTAAACTGATCATTGGTGCTCCTTGAGTAAAGGCTTATAATTAAAATTAAGCATACTGCATGGCATTATGCAGTTTGGGATACATTGCATTATTTGGAGGCTTTGTCCTACCTATTTCGGCCTTAAATTTTGTCACAACAGAAAATTGAGCTAGCTTAACGTGAGCGTTGGATTCATGTCTTTCTGAACTCTAAATCAAAAGTTGCAGACGATTTAGTGCGGACATGTCAAGTTGATAAGCTTGTTAAAATGATCATTCTAAACTAATCATTTGTTCTCATTGAGGAATTGTTTAAAAATGAAGCACAATGCATGGCATCACGGAGTTTGGGGTAGATTAGATTAGTTGGAGATTTTGTCATAGCTATTTTGGTTTTAAATTTTCTCACAATATAGAAAATTGAGCTAGCTTAACGTGGGCATTGGATTCATGTCATTCTGAACTCTAAATTAAAATTTACAGAGGATTTAGTGCGGACATGTCAATTTTATCGACTAGTTAAATTGATCATTCTAAACTGATCACTAGAGCTCATTGACCAAAAGTTTACAAATGGAGCATAATGCATGGCATCACGCAGTTTGGAATAGAATGGATTACTTGGAGGCATTGTCATAGCTATTTCGTTCTTAAATTTTGTAACAATATAGAAAATTGAGCTAGTTTAACATGGGCGTTGGATTCGTGTCATTTTGAACTTTGAATCAAAAGTTAAGAAAATTTAGTGCGGACATGTCAAGTTTATCGGCTAGTTAAATTGATGATTCTAAACTGATCACTAGAGCTCATTGAGCAAAAGTTTACAAATGGAGCATAATGCATGGCATCACGCAATTTGGGATAGGTTGGATTATTTGGAGACTTTGTCATAGCTATTTCGGTCATAAATTTTGTCATAATATAGAAAATTGAGCTAGGTAAACGTGTGCGTTGGATTCTTGTCATTCTGAAATCTGAATAAAAAGTTGAGGAAATTTAGTGCAGACATGTCAAGTTGATAAGTTTGTTAAAATGATCATTCTAAACTGATCATTGTTGCTCATTGAGCAATGGTTTACAAATGACACATAATGCATGGCTTTACGCAATTCAGGGTAGATTGGAATACTTGGCTGTTTTTTTGTAGCTATTTCGGTGTTAAATTTTGTCACAATATAGAAAATTGAGCTAGCTTAACGTGGGAATTGGCTTCGTGTTATTCTTAACTCTAAATCAAAAGTTTCGAACAATTTAGTGCGGACATGTCAAGTTGATCGGCCAGTTAAAGTGACCATTCTAAACTGATCATTGGTGGTCCTTGAGTAAAGGCTTATAATTACAAAGTAAGCATAATGTATGGCATCATGCAGTCTGGGATACATTTGACTATTTCGGCCTTAAATTTTGTCACAGTAGAATATTGATATAGCTTAACGTGGGCGTTGGATTCATGTCATTCTGAACTATAAATCAAAAGTTACGGACGATTTAGTGCGGACATGTTCATTTTATTGGCTAGTTAAATTGATCATTCTAAACTGATCACTTGAGCTAATCGAACAAAAGTTTACCAATGAATCATAATGCATGGTATCACGCAGTTTGGGATAGATTGGATTACTTGGAGGCTTTGTCATAGCTATTTCGTTCTTAAATCCCGATATATAAAATTGAGCTAGATTAATGTGGTTGTTTGATTCATGTCATTTGGAACACTGTATCAAAAGTTAAAGTAGAATTAATGCAAACATGTCAAGTTGAACAGCTAGTTAAAATGATCATTCTAAACTGATCATTGGTGTCATTTAGCAATGGTTTTCAAATGAAGCATACTGATGGCATCATGCAGCTCGGGGTAGATTGGATTACTTGGAGGTTTTGTCGTAGCTATTTTGGTCTTAAATGTTATCACGATATAGAAAGTTGAGTTACCTTAACGTGAACGTTGGTTTCATGTCATTTTGAACATTGTATCAAAAGTTAAAGAACATGTCAAGTTGAACAATTAGTTAAAATTATCATTATAAACTGATCATTGATGCTCATTGAGAAATGGTTTACAAATGAAGCAAAATGCATGGAATCACATAATTTGGAATAGATTGTATTACTTGGAGGCGTTATCGTAGCTATTTCGGTCTTAAATTTTGTCACAATATAGAAAATTGAGATATTTTAACGTGGGCATTGTATTCTTATCATTTTGAACACTATGTCAAAATTTAAAAACGATTTCGTGCAGACATTTCAAGTTTAACAACTAGCTAAAATTATCATTAATTGATCGTTCGTGCTCATTGAGCAATGGTTTTCAAATGAAGCATTATGCATGACATCACGTAGTTTGGGATAGATTGGATTACTTGGAGGTTTTATTGTAGCTATTTTGGTCTTAAATTTTTTCACAGTATAGAAAATTGAGCTAGCTTAATGTGAGCATTGAATTCATGTCATTCTGTACTATAATTCAAAAGTTTAGGACGATTTAGTGCAAAACAGGTCAAGTCGATTGGCCAGTTAAAGTGACCATTCTAAACTGATCATTGGTGCTCCTTGAGTAAAGACATAATTATAAATAAAGCATAATGCATGACATCATGTAGTTTGGGATACATTGGATTATTTGTTGGCTTTGGCATAGCTGTTTCGGTCTTAAATTTTGTCACAATATAGAAAATCGTCCTTAAATCAAAAGTTAAGGACGATTTAGTGCGGAAATGTCAAGTTAATTGGCTAGTTAAATTCATCATTCTAAACTGCTCATTGGTGCTCATTTAGCAAAGGTTTACAAATGAAGCATAATGCATGGCATCACGCAGTTTGGGATAGATTTGATGTGCTCCTTATTAGGATCAAGTCCCCGAATGTCACCACAAGGTTGTGCAAATGATAGTAAACCGAGTGTGGATGCGGAAGTGAAGAAGATAGTGAATCTGTGAGCTTGAATATGGATGGTCTCGAGAACTTGTGTGGAATGAGTGATACTTCTAAAGGATGGTGGAGGATCCTTAGAGTATCAGCTTGGTCTGTGTGAATGATGAAGACCAGACACGTTGGGAAAGAGGGGGAATGAAGTGAAACTTCCAAGGGATATGAACAGCCCTTAGAATTTTGACTCTTCTAAGGAATGGGATGATGATCCAAATTCCTTAATCAAAGAGGTGATCGAACGAGATTAAGAAGAAATTTTTGATAGTAAAATGTTTGTTTTTTTTGTTTGATGATTTGAAAGTACTTATATGATCCAAGGGGTGCAAAGGATCTTGACTGAAGACTAAGAAGTAAAAAACACCTAGACTTATCATTCCTCTTCATTTGCGTGAATAATAGGGTAGAATGGGCTTTGGTGCATCAAGAGGCTGTGGTAAAGAATCTTGGGCTTGCCTCATTAAAATCCTCTCTTAGAAAACCCAATGGGGCAAAACTAAGAGGAGGGAAAAAAGTTCAATCCAAGATACTTCCCTTGATGAGGTTTAGGTTGCTTGAATCACAACCATGGTGGTTGGATTAGCACACACTAAACTGCACTGAATGGTGTTAAGAAGGTGTTGTCTTGAGTTTAGCTTGCTTGAACCGAGTAATGGGACCATTGGAGATTTGCAAGTCTTCATCTTCTGCTTCCTCTGGTTCTAGCTGTTCCTTAGCTTCCTCATTGGCTTCTTCTTGCTCAGGTTCAAACTGCTCCTTTAGTTCAGGTTCCTTGCTGGCCATGCTTACATCATACTCCCTCTGTTGAGAAGGATTTGACCTCAAATCCGTTTTGATCGTGCTTATGAACCGTGGACTTGGCTTGTTTATAAGTTACACATCTTTGGCAAGCTTTTTCGACATCACTCCTCATATGTGTCCAAAAGAAATGTTCTTGTAGTACATGCAATGTTTTTTCCACGCCAAAGTTACCCATAAGACCACCTGCATGAGCTTCCTTAACAAACAAATCTCGCAAAGAAGAGTTAGGTACACATAGGCGAGTTTCATAAAATAAGAACCCATTACTCTTAAAGTATTTTCCAGCACCAAATTTCTCACAAGCAGCATAAATCTCCTTAAAGTCAGCATCAGTAGCATATAATTCCTTGATTTGTTGAAACCCTAGCAGCTTATCTTCTAAAGAGTTCAAGAGAACATACCTCCAAGAAAGAGCATTGGCTACTATATTCTCTTTACATTTCTTGTACTTGATCACATAAGGGAAGGTTTCAATGAATTCAACCCACCTTACGTGTCTCCTTTTCAGCTTTTGTTGCCCTTTGAGTTGCTTGAGTGATTCATGCTCGGTGTGAATAACAAACTCCTTGGGCCAAAGATAATGTTGCCACGTTTGTAAGGCCCTAACAAGTGCGTAGAGTTTTTTTCCATAGGTTGGGTAATTGAGTGTGGCCCCTCCAAGCTTTTCACTAAAATAGGCTATGGGCTTTCTTTCCTGCATAAGAACAGCACCAATACCAATTCCTGAGGAATCACATTCAATTTCAAAGATTTTATCAATGTTAGGAACAGATAGCACCGGGCAGTGTGTGAGCTTGTCTTTCAAGATTTGGAATGCTTCTTCCAGTGCTTGCTCCCATTTAAAACCCACAATCTTTCTGATAACCTCAGTGAGTGGAGCTGCTAGAGTGCTAAAGTCTTTGAAAAATCTCCGGTAAAACCCAGCAAGACCGTGGAAACTCCTTACTTCTTCGACACTCTCTGGGCTCGGCTACTCCTTGATTGCTTTTATCTTTTCCTCATCGACCTTAATACCATCTGTACTCACAAAAAAACCTAAGAAGACAAGGTTATATTTTCCAAAAGTACATTTCTTAAAATTGGCATATAAGGTTTCCTTTCTAAGTACTTCAAAAACTTTTCTAAGATGTTCAACATGCTGGTCTAAGCTTCGACTATAAACTAGAATGTCATCGAAGTACACTACAACAAAATGACCTATGAAATTTTTAAGAACATGGTTCATCTATCTCATGAAATTGCTAGGTGCATTTGTCAATCCAAAAGGCGTTACTAACCACTCATATAATCATGTGTAGTTTTAAATGTAGTTTTCCACTCATCACCTTCTTTCATCCTAATTTGATGGTATCCACTTTTAAGATCTACCTTAGAGAAGATGCTAGAACCATGCAGTTCATCAAGCATATCATCTAGTCTAGGAATAGGATGACGATACTTTACAGGGATATTGTTGGTGGCTATGCAATCAACACACATCCTCCAGCTGCCATCTTTCTTTGGGACAAGCAAAACAGGCACATCACATGGGCTCATGCATTCGTGGATATGTCTTTTCTCCATGACTACAGTGACTTGTTGTTGAATCTATTTGGTCTCAAGGGGATTGGTTCGGTAGGCTGGTTTATTGGGAAGAGAAGCTCCTGGTAGGAAGTCGATTTGGTGCTCTATTCCTTGAATTGGTGGTAAGCCTTGCGGATGTTCATCCGGAAACACATCCTGAAATTCTTGCAAAACAAGTTGAAATTTGCTAGGAAAATCCTGCATAGATTGATTAGTAATAAAGCATTCTTTAAGCAGAAAGAGTAGGTGTGGTAAGTTACTTCCTGGATGAGGCTTGATCATAAGAGTAGCCAGCTGCTTGGTGGGAGGTTTGGTTGATTGTTTGGGCTTAGTTCGGCTTGAGTTTTGTTCTTTTTCAAAGCTATTTGATCTAGTTGAACCTCCTGTTGGGATAAGGGTACTAGGATGTTCTTGTTACCCTTAAACTCAAATGAATACCTATTAGTAAACCCATCATGTATCACTCTCCTATCCGATTGCCAAGGTCTCCCAAGTAAGATATGACTACCATCCATCGGTAAGATGTCACACAATACCATGTCTTCATACTTTCCTATGTACAAGGGAACTAAGCCCTGGTTCTCTACCTCTAACTCTCCCTCATCATTAAGCCATTAACTTAGAGGATTTAGACCTCTTAATAACCTCAAGCCCTAGCGTTTCTACTATAGTTTCAGTCGCAACATTTGTACAGCTACCCCCATCAAACACTAAGCTACAAAACGCATCCTTAACTAGACAGTGAGTGTGGAATAGGCTCTCTCTTTGGTCAATATTTTCTGCCTTAGTTTGTACATTTAAGGTTCTCCTAGTAACTAAAAGTTGACCTATGTGTGGTATGGCTACATTCTCCACTAAAGACTCAGCATCGGATTGGTCCTCTTCCGATTGTACCTCACCATTAGCCCTAATAACTATGGTTCTCTTATTGGTACATTCTCTAGAGGTAGTGACCAAAACCCTCACACTAAAAACATTGAATATCCCTAGTTTTGATGTTAGAACCCTTATCTCTGCCCTTAAGTTTTAAATCTTCGTCCTTAGCTTGAGGGAATGGTTTGTAATCCTTACTAGACTTATCTCCTTAGATTGAGTAAACCTAGTAGAGTTAGTTCTGGGTTTAGGGTTCTTTCTCTTAAGTTATTTCTCAAACATTATGGCTTTATAAGGAAGCTCTTCTAGTTCAAAAAATGGTGGACCTCTAGTGATGAGGATACCAGGTTGTACATCCAGCCAGGAGACCAGACTGGCCGACCAGGAAGCTTGCCCGAGACAGCCGGACCATCTGGCACGTCTGCCGGACCAAGCAGTACTGCCGGACCCTCGACCAATAGGACCAGACCGGTCAGCATTGCCGGCGGAGAGGCCCAAGCTTCCGGCACACTAGGTGGCGACATGGATGACACCGCCGGTCCCCTTGGTGATGCCACCAACTTCGGGATCAACTTGGCTGGTTCTGAAGGCATTCCAGCCAGTACCTCGCACAGTCCAGCCGGTACAGCCGATCCAGCCGAGTACACGCGCATTTCCACTTCTACACAAGAATACTCGGACCAGATGAGCTACCAGCTCCAGGACATGCACCTAGAGGAAGTCTCTACACCAGTGGTACCTCAAGGAGCAATGACAAGAAGCAGATCAAGGGCACTCTTCCACAAATTCAGCTTATGGGTCGACAAGCTCCTAGAAGAAGATCAACTAAGGACAATGGCCAGAAGTGCAAAGTAGAGTCCAAAGGCTTCTCAACAACACAAGGGACATCAGAGACTTGGGCTCTAGTGGCAAGAGAGGTCAGGGCCCAAAGATTCTTAACCCTACTCCAAGTCGAAGACTAGGAGCAAGGCGCATGCCACAAGGACGGCCACCTTCCATTTCTTGGCCGTGAGGTAAGTTAAGGTAAGTTTTAATTCGAATATAAACCTCTTTCTGTTTTGCAGGGTAGGATCTAGATTCTTTACATTTTTGAGTCAAGAACATTTTAGGAATAGGTCCTTTTTTGGTTATACACTTTTGTATCTTTTCCGTTTGTGCACTTTTGTAAACTTTCCTTTTCTTTATTTGAGACGACCCTAGAAGGTCAAGCTGTCGAGCATATTAATAAGGCTCCTTCCAGCATTATAGTTCGACAACCTTTTTGATATTAATAAAGATAGAACTTTTTCCCCAACAAGTTTTCTCTCAAGAATATTGTGCGTTTAGAATCTAGTTGAGACCAGCCCTCCTAGCTCTAAGTTTGTGATTTATCACGAGGTTCATCACCCCTCGTATGGTTCACTTCACCCTTCCATCGAATACCAACCCAAAACCCCTATCCAAGAAGTCTAAGGTCGAGTTTCTCACCTAACCTTCTCCAAACAGCCCACACGCATATAAGCCTTGAATCGAGGCTTGTATCATTTTGGTATCAGAGCTTAAAGCTCCTAAACCAGGTTGTTTCTATCCTTTAGCTTGTTTTGTTTTTAGTTCTTGCATTAGTTTAAGTAGCATTCAAGAAAAATCAAAAAAATAGCATCAAACTCCAAACAGAGTGCATCTAGCCTTCTACGTGTATCACTAGAGTTTAGATTCACTTTTGCATTGCCATTCACATTTTTCTTTTTGTTTAATTCATATTTCTATTATTTTTAAGTTAAATTAAAAAGATAAGAAAAAGAAGAAAAGAAAATAGGAAAAATACCAAAAGATTTCGAATTGGACAGCTAGCAATAGTTGTCAAGAAAATTTCATTTTATTCAAATATCCTTATATTCGAATTTTCCATTCCTTAGAATTTTCCATTCCTTAGAATTTTCCATTCCTTAGAATTTTCCTTTTTGCATTTTTTTCGAATCCCTTATAAAAAGAAAACCCTCCTAACAACTTAGGAGTAGCATAACTTGTTTTATTCCTTGTAGTACGCAATGGGAGAAGAAAATAGAGATGCAGCCGAGGCCATGATGGCCATGTTCACCACACTCCAAACACAACTCGCATCCATAGGCGAGTGATTGGAGCGTTTGGACAGGCCTGTGAGATTCCAGACCATAAGGCACGTGAGAGCTGAGCAAGACCTTCCTGAGGGTCCTGAGCACCTTAGGACACAGCACAAACAGGAGGAACCCCAGCCAGATGGAGATGAGGACACACAACCTCACAACCATCACCATATGCCAAGAGGACTTCCACGCAACCAGAGGCAGAAGATGATGGCTTCGAGCCATATGGTCTTCACCAGAGACCAAGGATGCCTCCTAGACATCATGAGGATGGAGCTGAACACGCCTACAACTGGGTAACTCATCCTGATGTTAAGCTAACTCCTCCTAGTTTTGCAGGAAAAGTAGACCCCGAGGCTTACCTAGATTGGGAAAGAAGAATGGATCATATCTTTGGTCATTACAACCAACCAGGGCCTAGGAGAGTCTCAATGGCAGTAGCACAACTCACGGACAATGCCCTCATCTGGTGGGATCGTAAGGTATCTGACAGAAGGAGGAAGAGAATGAGGCCCATAGACTCATGGGTCAACATGAAAGACCTCATGCGACAAAGGTTTGTTCCACCTTACTTTCATAGAGACTTGCAACGACGTTTTCGTACTCTTAAACAGGGTACTAGATCAGTAGAGGAGTACTATGAAGAGTTCGAGAAGCTAAGGAACAGATTGGAGCTCAATGATGATGAAGAAGCATTGATGGCACAATTCTTGGATGGACTCCAAGAAAGAATCAGCCGCAAGGTGGAAAGGCAAATCTACAATGACTTCAAAGACTTGTTCCACCTATCTGTCCAGGCTGAGCAGCACATCAAACATAAGAGCCAAGACATCCGCAGCAAGCCTAAGACACCTTGGGCACCAAGCAACATGCCCAAGCCCGTAGACAAAGGCAAGAGCATAGAGATCGAGTCAAGGTTCAAGAGCAAGCCTCCTGAACCCACCTGTGACCAGAGAGAGCCTCGTAAGTCTTCTAACCCTCAAAGATCACGTGACATCACTTGTTTCAAGTGTAGGGGTCGTGGACACATCTCAAGGGAGTGCCCAAACAACCGGGTCATGTTGATTAGGGAGGCTGGAGAATATGGGTCCCAAGATGAAGAGGACTATGAACCAGAAGAGGAATATGGTGACATTGAGTACCCTGATGTGGGGGGAAGTGCTGGTCACTAGAAGCATCCTCAGTGCAATGGTGGATCCTTCAGAGACCATCCAAAGGGAGAACATCTTCCACAGCCATTGCACCATCAAGGGCAAGGTATGTAACCTCATCATAGATGGTGGTTCTTGCAGTAACGTTGCTAGTGCATATATGGTTGATAAGCTAGGTCTAGAGAAGACAAGGCATCCTCGACCATATAGACTGAGATGGCTGGATGACAAAGTGGAGCTCAAGATCCATGAGCAAGTCACTGTGCCATTCAGTGTGGGCAAGTACCAAGACCAAGTCGTGTGCGACGTGGTGCCCATGCAAGCTGGCCATCTTCTGCTAGGAAGACCATGGCAGTTTGACAAAGAGACCAGGCATGATGGCCGAACCAATCTCTACACTTTTGTACATGACAAAAGAAAGGTCAGCTTGGCTCCTCTTACACCTGCCCAGGTACAAAAGCTACAACTCCAAATGAGTAAGGAAAAGAAACTTATCAAGTCTAATTTTCTTATTCAACCAAGCCATGTCCGGAGACCTTTAGCCTCAAAGGATTTAATGTTACTAATGGTCTTCAAAGAAATTTTGAGTATAGAACAGGAACAGGTAGAGCTACCTCCTGAAGTAGCAAATTTCCTCACAAGTTCTAGGATGTGTTTCCAGAGGAGATACCAGCAGGCTTGCCTCCTTTACGTGGCATAGAACACCAGATCGATCTAGTGCACTCAGCAACCAAGAAGACACCATTTGAAGTAGTATACGGCTTCAACCCTCTCACCCCATTGGAGCAAACGCCACTACCACCAGCTGAGATGACCAACCTCAACAGAGCATCCAAGGCAGAGTTCATAAGGAGGTTACACCAGAAGGTAGCAGAAAACTTGGAGAAGAGGACCGGACAGTACGTGACTCATGCCAACAAGGGAAGAAAGGAGGTGATCTTTCAACCAGGCGATTGGGTCTGGCTACACCTACGGCAGGAGAGGTTCCCAAACCTAAGCAGTTCCAAGCTAGCACCAAGAGGAGATGGACCATTCAGAGTGCTCGAGAGGATCAACAACAACGCCTACCGGATCGAGCTCCCAGGTGAGTTTAATGTGTCCAATATGTTCAATGTTACTGACTTAGCCCCTTTCCATGCAGATGAACCAGTTTTGAGGACAAAACCTACTGAAGAGGGAGGGGATGATGAGGACACCAGGTCGTACATCCAGCCAGGAGACCAGACTGGCCGACCAGGAAGCTTGCCCGAGAAAGCCGGACCATCTGGCACGTCTGCCGAACCAAGCAGTACTGCCGGACCCTCGACCAATAGGACCAGACCGGTCAGCATTGCCGGTGGAGAGGCCCAAGCTTCCGGCACACTACGTGGCGATGTGGATGACACCACCGGTCCCCTTGGTGATGCCACCAACTCCGGGATCAACTTGGCCGGTCCTGAAGGCATTCCGGCCAGTACCTCGCACAGTCCAGCCGGTACAGCCGATCCAGCCGAGTACACGCGTATTTCCACTTCTACACAAGAAGACTCGGACCAGATGAGCTACCAGCTCCAGGACATGCACCTAGAGGAAGTCTCTACACCAATGGTACCTCAAGGAGCAATGACAAGAAGCAGATCAAGGGCACTCTTCCACAAATTCAGCTTATGGGTCGACAAGCTACTAGAAGAAGATCGACTAAGGACAATGGGCCAGAAGTGCAAAGTAGAGTCCAAAGGCTTCTCAACAACACAAGGGACATCGGAGACTTGGGCTTTAGTGGCAAGAGAGGTCAGGGCCCAAAGATTCTTAACCCTACTCCAAGTCGAAGACTAGGAGCAAGGTGCGTGCATGCCACAAGGACAGCCACCTTCCATTTCTTGGCCGTGAGGTAAATTAAGGTAAGTTTAAATTCGAATATATGCCTCTTTCTTTTTTGCAGGGTAGGATCTAGATTCTTTACATTTTTGAGTCAAGAACATTTTAGGAATAGGTCCTTTTTCGGTTATACACTTTTGTATCTTTTCCATTTGTGCACTTTTGTAAACTTTCCTTTTCTTTATTTGAGTCGACCCTAGAAGGTCAAGCTGTCGAGCATATTAATAAGGCTTCTTCCAGCATTGTAGTTCGACAACCTTTTTGATATTAATAAAGATAGAAATTTTTCCCCAACAAGTTTTCTCTCAAGAATCTTGTGCGCTTAGAATCTAGTTGAGACCAGCCCTCCTAGCTCTAAGTTTGTGATTTATCACGAGGTTCATCACCCCTCATATGGTTCACTTCACCTTTCCATCAAATACCAACCGAAAAACCCCTATCCAAGAAGTCTAAGGTCGAGTTTCTCACCTAACCTTCTCCAAACAGCCCACGCGCATATAAGCCTTGAATCGAGGCTTGTATCATTTTGGTATCAGAGCTTAAAGATTATTTCTATCTTCTTTTCCCGTTCTATGTATTCCTCAGGGTCATTCGTTCCATGGAAAGAGGGAATTTTGATCTTAAGGCCAGCTAAAAGGTTGCAAGGGTTAGGTAGATTATTCCTAGGTATCTGGTTTTCTTGTGGCCTTCTTCTCCTAGATTGCTGTGACCTAGATGATTGACTTTAATAATTCTCAGTATCAGAAGGTGGTTGGTGTCTCCTCAGTCGGTCATTCATGGATCTTTTATCTCAGCCCTCATGGTTGCCATACTTTCATTCATCATGGCTTTAAAGGAATCGATAAATTGTGTTGTTGGAGTTTGAGGATTCCTATCCATTGTCTGTTCCCTCCATGGTTCTTGACAAATGCTGACCAATAAATAAGTAAAATACTCAAAGGAGAACACAAAGCAGAACACACAAATCGTAAAAGACAAAGACAAAAAGAGAAAAAAAGAAAAAAAAACCAAAAATTTTAATATCAAAAACTTATTCTTAATCTCGTTTGATCACCTCTTGGATTAAGGAATTTGGATAATCATCGCATCCCTATCAAGTGCCGAAAGTCTAAGGGCTGTTCATATTCCTTGAAAGTTTCACCTCATTCCACCTCTTGCCCAACATGTCTGGTCTTCATCATTCACAGAGAGCAAGCTTATAGTCTAAGGATCTTCAACCATCCATTAAAAAATCACTCATTCCACAAGTTCTAGAGACCATCCATCTTCAAGCTCATGGATTCACCATCTTCTTCACTTCCGCATCCACATTCGGTTTACTATCATTTGCACAACCTCTTGGAGACATTCAGGGACATGATCCTAACCAGGATCACCTCAAGATTGGATTACATGGAGACTTTGTCATAGCTATTTCGGTGTAAAATTTTGTCACAATATAGAAAATTGACCTAGCTTAACATGGGCATTGGATTCGTATCATTCTGAACTCTAAATCAAAAGTTATAGGCAATTAAGGGCGGACATGTAAGGTTGATCGGCCATTTAAAATTATCATTCTAAACTGATCATTGGTGCTCTCTTAGTAAAGGCTCATAAATGAAGCATAATACATGTCATCACGAAGTTTGGGATACATGGGAGTACTTGGAGGCTTTTTCGTAGCTCTATCAGCTTCACATGTTGTCACAATATGAAAAATTGAGCTAGCTTAATGTGGGCGTTGGACTCATGTATTTTTGATCTCTAAATCAAAAGTTAAACACAATTTAGTGCAAACATGTCAAGTTGATCAGCTAGTTAATATGATCATTCTAAATTGATCATTGGTGCTCATTGAGTAAAGGCTTATAAATGAAGCATAATTCATGGCATCACGAGTTTGGGATAGATTGGATTACTTGGAGGCTTTTTCATAGTTATTAAGGTCTAATGTTCTGTGACAATATCGAAAATTGAGCTAGCTTAACGTGGTCGTTGGATTCATGTCATTTTGAATTCTAAGTCAAAAGTTACGGGCGATTAAGTGCGTACATGTCAAGTTGATCGGCGAGTTGAAATGGTCATTCTTAACTGATCATTGTGCTCCTTGAGTAAAGGCTTATAAATGAAGCATAATTCATGACATCACGCAGTTTGGGATACATTGTATTACTTGGAGGCTTTGTAGTTGCTCTTTCAGTCTCAAATGTTGTAACAATATGGAAATTTGAAATAGCTTAATGTGGGCATTGGACTCATGTTATTTCGAGCTCTAAATCAAAGTTAAAGAGGATTTAGTGCGAACTTGTCAAGCTTTTCAGCTAGTTTAAATGATAATTCTAAACTGATCATTGGTTCTCCTTGAGTAAAGGCTTATAAATGAAGCATAATGCATGGCATCACGCAGTTTTAGATACATTGGATTACTTCGAGGATTTGTAGTAGCTATTTCAGTCTCAAATGTTTTCACAATATGGAAAATTAAGCTAGCTTAACGTGGGCGTTGGACTGATGTGATTTTGAGCTCTAAATCAAAACTTAAGACAATTTAGTGCTTCTTGACCATTGGTGCTTCTTGAGCAAAGGATTATAAATGAAGCATAATGCTTGGAATCACGCAGTTTGGGATAGATTGGATTAGTTGGAGGCTTTGTCATAGCTATTTTGGTATTAAATTTTGTGACAATATAGAAACTTGAGCTAGCTTAATGTGGGTGTTTGATTCGTTTCATTTTGAACTCTAAATCAAAAGTTACAGACGATTTTGTGTGTATATGTCAAGTTGATCGGCCTGTTAAAATGATCATTGGTGCTCCTAGAATAAAGGCTTATAAATGAAGCATAATGCATGCCATCAGGCAGCTTGGGATACATTGGATTACTAGGAGGCTTTGTAGTAGCTCTTTCAGTTTCAAATCTTGTCACAATATGGAAAATTGAGGCAGCTTAACGTGGGTGTTGGACTCATGTTATATTGAGTTCTTAATCAAAAGACTAAGACGATTACAAGCGGACATGTAAAGTTGATCAGCTAGTTAAAATGATCATTCTAAACTGATCATTGGTGCCCCATGAATAAAAGCTTATAAATAAAGCATAATGCATGGCATCATGCTGTTTGGTATACATTTGATTACTTGGAGGCTATGTCGTAGCTCTTTCATTCTCAAAATTTGTCACAAAATAGAAAATTGAGCTAGCTTAACATGGGCGTTGAATTCGTGTCATTCTGAACTCTAAATCAGAAATTTCGGACAATTTAGTGCGGACATATCAAGGTTATCGGCCAGTTATAATGATCATTCTAATCTGATCATTGCTGCACCTTGAGTAAAGGCTTATAAATGAAGCATAATGCATGGCTTCCCACAGTTTGGGATAAATTGGATTACTTGGAGGCTTTGTCGTAGCTATTTTGGTAATAAATTTTGTCACAATATAGAAAATTGAGGTAACGTAATGTGGGCATTGGACTCGTGTCATTCTGAATCCTAAATCAAAAGTGACGGACGACTTAGTGCGGACATGTCTTGTTGATCGAGCAGTTAAAATGATCATTCTAAACTGATCATTGGTGCTCCTTTAGTAAAGACTTATAAATGGAGCATAATCCATGGTATCACGCATTTTGGGATATATTGGATTCCTTGGAGGCTTTGTCGTAGCTCTTTCCATCTCAAATATTGTCACAGTATTTAAAATTGAGTTAGATTAACGTGGCCGTTGGATTCATGTTATTCTGAACTCTAAATCGAAAGTTACAGAAGATTTAGTGCATACATATCAAGTTTATTGGCCAATTAAAATGATAATTCTTAACTGATCATTGGTTCTCCTTGTGTAAATGCTTATAAATGAAACATAATTCTTGGCTTGATGCACTTTGTGATACATTGGATTACTTGGTGGCTTTGCCATAGCTATTTCGGTCTTCAATTTCGTACGAATATAGAAACTTAAGCAAGATTAATGTCGGCATTTCATTCATGTCATTCTCCCGCTAAATAAAAATTTATGGACGATTTAGTGGTGACATGTCAAGTTTATTGGCTAGTTAAATTGAACATTCTAAACTAATCATTGGTGCCCATTAAGCAAAGGTTTACAAATGAAGAATAATGCATGGTATCACGCAGTTTGGGATAGATTGGATTACTTGGACACTTTTTCAAAGCTATTTCAGTCTTCAATTTCATCACAATATAGAAAATTGAGCAACCTTAACGTGGGCATTGGATTCGTGTCATTCTGAACTCTAAATCAAAAGTTACAGATGATTTAGTACGGATATGTCAAGGTGATCTTATAGTTCAAATGATCATTATAAACTGATCATTGGTGCTCCTTGACTAAAGGCTTATAAATGGATCATAATGGCATCACATAATTTAGGATACATTGGATCACTTGCAGGCTTTGTTGTAGATTTTTCATTCTCAAATATTCTCACAATATTGAAAACTGAGCTAGATTAACGTGGACGTTGGAGTCATGTCATTTTGAGCTATAAATCAAATATTAAAGACGATTTAGTGTGGACATTTCAAATTGATCAGCTAGTTAAAATGATCCTTCTAAACTGATCATTGGTGCTCATTGAGCAAAGGTTTACAAATGAGGCATAATGCATGGCATCACACAGTTTAGGATAGATTGGATTACTTGGAGGCTTTGTCATATGTATTTCGGTCTTAATTTGTCATAATATAGAATATTAGGCTAGCTTAACATGGGCATTGGATTAATGTCTTTTTGCCTCTAAATCAAAAGCTACGGACGATTTAGTGTTGACATGTCAAGTTCATCGACTAGTTAAATTGAACATTCTAAACTAATCATTAGTGCCTATTAAGCAAAGGTTTACAAAGGAAGCATAATGCATGGCATCACGCAGTTTGGGAGAGATTGGATTACTTGGAGGCTTTGTCGTAGCTATTTCATTATTAAATTTCATCACTATATAGAAAATTGAGATAGCTGAAGGTGGGCGTTGGATTCATGTCAATCTGAATTTTAAATCAAATCTTGTGCACTATTTTGTGTGGAATTTTCAAGTTGATTGGCTAGTTAAAATGATCATTCTAAACTGATCATTGCTGCTCTTTGAGTAAAGAATTATAAATGGAGCATAATGGCATGACATATTTTAGGATACATTGGATTAATTGGAAGCTTTATCATAGCTCTTTCAGTCTGAAATTTTGTCACAATATTGAAAATTGAGCTAGATTAACGTGGGCGTTGGATTCATGTCATTTTGAGCTCTAAATCAAATAATAATGACGATTTAGTGCGGACATGCCAAGTTGATCAGATAGTTAAAATGATTATTCCAAACTAATCATTGGTACTCATTGAGTAAAGGTTTACAAATGAGGCATAATGCATGGCATCACACAGTTTGGGATAGATAGGATTACTTGGAGGCTTTGTCATGGCTATTTCAGTCTTAAATTTTGTCACAATATAGAATATTGAGCTTGCTTAACAATGCATGGCATCACACAGTTTGGGATAGATTGGATTACTTGGAGGCTTTGTAATGGCTATTTCAGTCTTAAATTTTGTCACAATATAGAATATTGAGCTAGCTTAACGAGGGCATTGGATTCGTGTCTTTCTGCCTCTAAATTAAAAGTTATGGAAGATTCAGTGCTAACATGTCAAGTTTATCGGCTAGTTAAATTGAACATTCTAAAGTAATCATTGGTGCCAAGTAAGCAAAGGTTGACAAATGAAGCATAATGCATGGCACCACGTGATTGGGATAGATTGGATTACTTGGAGGCTTTGTCGTAGCTATTTCAGTCTTAAATTTCTTCACAATATAGAAAATTGGAGTTAACGTGGGCATTGGTTTCGTGTCATTCTGAACTCTAATTCAAAATTTACGCACGATTTAGTTTGGACATGTCAAGTTGATCTGCCAGTTAAAATTATCATTCTAAACTGATCATTGGTGCTCATTGGGCAAAGGTTTACAAATGAGGCATAATGCATAGCATCACACAGTTTGGGATACATTGCATTATTTGGAGGCTTTGTCATATCTATTTCGGTTTTAAATTTTATCAAAAAATAAAATATTTATCTAGCTTAACGTGGGTAATGGATTCATGTCTTTCTGCCTCGAAATCAAAAGTTATGGACGATTTTAGTGCTGACATGTCAAGTTTATCGGCTAGTTAAATTGAACATTCTAAACTAATCATTGGTACCGATTGAGCGAAGGTTTACAAATGACGCATAATGCATGGCATCACGCAGCTTGGGATAGATTGGATTACTTGGAGGCTTTGTCGTAGCTGTTTCGGTCTTAAATTTCATCACAATATAGAAAAATGAGCTAGCTTAAAGTGGGCGTTGGATTCATTTCATTATGAACTCTAAGTCAAAAGTGAAGGAAAATTTTGTGTGGACTTCAAGTTGATCGGCTAGTTAAAATGATCAATCTAAAATGATCATTGCTGCTCCTTGAGTAAAGGCTTATAAATGGAGCGTAATGGAACCATGTAGTTTGGGATACATTGGATTACTTGGATGGTTTGTCGTAGCTTTTGGAGTCTCAAATGTTGTCACAATACTGAAAATTAAGATAGATTAACGTGGACGTTGGATTCATGTCATTTTGAGCTCTAAATCAAATATTCAAGACGATTTAGAGCGGACATGTCAACTTGACCAGCTAATTAAAATGATCATTCTAAACTGATCATTGGTGGTCATTGAGCATAGGTTTACAAATGAGGCATAATTCATGGCATCACACAGTTTGGGATAGACTGGGTTACTTGGAGGCTTTGTCATAGCTATTTTGGTCTTACATTTTGTCACAATATAGAATATTGAGCTAGCTTAACGTGGATGTTTGATTCATGTCATTCTGAACTCTAAATCAAAGCTTATAGACGATTTAGTGCGGGCATGTCAAGTTGATTTGCCAGTTAAAATTATCATTCTAAACTGATCATTGGTGCTCCTTGAGAATAGGCTTATAAATGAAGCATAATGGCATCACACAGTTTGATTACTTGGAGGATTTGTCGTTGCTCTTTCCCTCTCAAATATTGTCACAATATTCATTATTGAGCTAGATTAACGTTGGCATTGGATTCATGTCATTTTGAGCTCTAAATCAAATGTTAAAGACGATTTAGTGTGGACATGCTAAGTTGATTAGCTAGTTAAAATGATGATTCCAAACTGATCGTTGGTGCTCATTGAGCAAAGGTTTAAAAATGAAGCGTAATGCATGGCATTACGCAGTTTTGGATAGATTATATTACTTGGAGTCTTTGTCATACCTATTTCAATCTTAGATTTGTCACAATATAGAATATTCACTTAGCTTAACGTGGGCGTTGGATTCATGTCATTATGAACTCTAAATCAAAAGTTATGTACGATTTAGTGTGGACATGTCAAGTTGATCAGCCAGTTTAAATGAACTTTCTAAACTAATCATTGGTGCTAATTGAGTAAAGGCTTATAAATGAAGCATAATGCATGGTATCGCGCAGTTTATGATACATTGGATTACTTGGAGGCTTGTAATAGCTGTTTCAGTCTCAAATGTTGTCACAATATTGAAAATTGAGCTAGATTAACATGGGTGTTGCATTCATGTCCTTTTGAGTTCTAATTAAAATGTTAAAGACGATTTAGTTTGGACATGTCATGTTGATCAGCTAGTAAAAGTAATCATTTTAAACTGATCATTGGTGCTCATTGACCCAAGGTTTGCAAATGAAGCATAATGCATGACATCTCGGAGTTTTGGATCGATTGGATTACTTGGAGGCTTTGTCGTAGCTACTTAATTCTTAAATTTTATCACAATATAGAAAATTGAGCTAGCTTAACGCGGGCTTTGGATTGGTGTCACTCTGAACTCTAAATCAATAGTTACGGACGACTTAGTGCGGATATGTCAAGTTGATCGGCCAGTTATAATGATCATTCTAAAATGATCATTGGTGCTCCTTGAGTAAAGGTCTATAAATGAAGCATAATTCATGGCATCACGCAGTTTGGGATACATTGGATTACTTGGAGGTTTTGTCGTAGATCTTTCAGTCTCAAATATTGTCACAATATTAAAAATTGAGGTAGATTAACGTGGGTGTTGGATTCATGTCATTTTGAGCTTTAAATCAAATGTTAAAGACGATTTAGTGCTCACATGTCAAGTTGATCAGCTAGTTAAAATGATCATTCTAAACTAATCATTGGTGCTCATTGAGTAAAGGTTTAAAAATGAAGCATAATGCATGGCATCACACAGTTTGGGATAGATTGGATTACTTAGAGGCTTTGTCATAGCTATTTAGGTCCTAATTTTATCAATATATTGAAAATTGAGCTACCTTAACATGGACATTGGATTCGTGTCATTATGAACTCTTAATCAAAACATAAATGAAGCATAATGGCATCATGCAGTTTGGGATACATTGATTACTTGGAGGGTTTTCGTAACAATTACATTCTTAACTTTTGACACAATATAGAAAATTGAGCAAGCTTAACGTGGGCATTGGATGCATGTCATTATGTACTCTAAATCAAAAGTTACAGACGATTTAGTGCTGACATGTCAAATTTATCGGCTATTTAAATTGAACATTATAAAGTAATCACTTGTGTTCATTGAGCAAATTCTTACAAATGAAGCATAATGCATGACATCACGTAGATTGGGATAGATTAGATTACTTGGAGGCTTTGTTGTAGCTATTTTAGTGTTAAATTTTGTCACAATATAGAAACTTGAGCTAGATTAATGTGGGCATTGGATTTGTGTCATTTTGAACTATAAAACAAAGGTTACAGACAATTTAGTGTGGACATGTCAAATGTATCAGCTAGTTAAAATGATCATTCTAAACTGATCATTGGTGCTCCTTTGAGTAAAGGTTTATAAATGGAGCATAATCAATGGGATCACGCAGTTTGGGAGACATTGGATTACTTGGAGGCTTTGTTGTAGCTCTTTTAGCCTCAAATATTGTAACAATATTGAAAATTGAGGTAATAACGTGGGCGTTGGATTCATGTCATTTTAAGCTCTAAATAAAATGATAAACACGATTTAGTATGGACATGTAAAGTTGATTAGATACCTAAAATGATCATTCTAAACTGATCATTGGTGCTCATTGAGTAAAGGTTTAAAATGAAGCATAATGCATGGTATCACACAGTTTGGGATATATTGAATTACATGGAGGCTTTTTCAAAGCTATTTCAGTCCTAAATTTTGTCACAATAAAGAAAATTGAGCAACCTTAATGTTGGCATTGGATTCATGTCATTCTGAACTCTAAATCAAAAGTCATCGACGATTTAGTGCTGGCATGTCAAGTTTATCGGCTTGTTAAACTGAACATTCTATACTAATCATTGGGGCTCATCGAGCAAAGTTATACAAATGATGCCTAATGCATGGCATCACAAAGTTTGGGATAGATTGGATTATTTGGAGTATTTTTCATAGCTATTTCAGTCTTATATTAGATCACAATATAGAAAATTGATCTAGCCTAACGTGGGTGTTTTATTCGTGTCATTGTGAACTGTACATCAAAAGTTACATACGATTTAGTGTGAACGTGTCAAGTTGATCAGCCAGTTAAAATGATCATCCTAAACTGATCATTGATGCTCCATGAGTACATGATTACAAAAGGAGCATAATCCATGTCATCACGCAGTTTGGGATATATTGCCTTACTTGGAAGCTTTGTTGTAGCTCTTTCAGTCTCAAATATTGTCACAGTATTGAAAATTGAGCTAGATTAGCGTTGGAGTTGGATTCTTGTCATTTTGAACTCTAAATAAAATGTTGAAGATGATTTAGTGCAGACATGTCAAGTTGATCAGCAAGTTAAAATGTTCATTCTAAACTGATCATTGG